>CM046881.1:361321105-361741465 GCA_025667525.1 Glebionis coronaria
ACATATCTAGGACAATCAACCAGCTCCCAAACATCCTGAATTGCAAATTGGTGAAGCTCATCCTGCATTGCTTCCACCCAACTTGGTTCTTTGAGAGCATCAAATATTTTCTTGGGTTCTTCTTGTGACAGAAAACATGCAAACAAACATACTTGCACAAGAGGGGTATCAACCTTCTTGTGTATATTGGCAATAAACCCACCAAGACCTTGATGAGATCTTCTAGTCTGAACTGGAGTCATAATATCACCAATGATCTGGGATGGGGGGGTGATTCTTCATTGTGGAAGTGAGAACTCCTCCTTCAAAAATTCTGGTGTCCTCAACCTCACGCTCCATGTTGCCAATATCTTCTTCATCAGACTCTCTTATATCAACATAAGGATGACCTTCTTCATAAGAATTGGAAGGTTCACCTTGTTCAAAAGTGGAAGAGAAAAGATGTGCAAAGGTGTTGTCAACGTCTGAACCTTGTTTGTCAGCGCTTGGGCTAACAACGCTTGAACTGTTGTTGTCAACGTCTGATCCGTCTTGTCAGCGCTAGATTTACCTTTGTCAGCGCCTGAAGGACCATGCATGTTTGTATCTGGTGGTACTTGGAAACCACCATTATCTTGTCCAGCAGCAGCAGCAGCAGCAAAAGCATCTGTCCAAATGGGAATTGTGACATATTCTAATGTAGAAGATGCCTTTTCTGCTTGTGATCCAAGCTTCTCATGAACTTGTGTACCTGAAACATTAACAACTTGTTCCTCCACAACATTTGAAGTTACCTTCACAATGTCTGGATTAGTGATAGGCATATAATTTAAAGTTCTAGATAAGGGTTCCAAATCAAACAACCAATTAGGACCACTTTCAGGATCACTAGGTTTATTGTCTAAGAAACTAACATGTACTCTTTCAACTATACGTTTGTCCTCTTTAAGATAAACCCTATAACCCTTGCTCTGCACTGAATACCCCATGAAGTAACCCTCATCACCTTTTGCACTAAATTTCCCTAAGGCATCACTAGTATCCAAAACTACTACATGACAACCAAAAGGTCTGAGAAAACCAATATTAGGTTTTCTACCCCAAAGTAATTCATAAGGTGTTTTGTTCTGAATTTTGTTAACCAATGCTCTATTTTGCACATAGCAAGCTGTATTAACAGCCTCAGCCCAAAAGGCTATAGGAAAGTGAGCATCAGCCAACATTGTTCTAGCTGCTTCAATTAGGGTTCTATTTTTCCTCTCAGCAACCCCATTTTGTTGTGGGGTTCCAGCAATACTAAATTGCCTTGTAATTCCTTTCTTGGCACAGAAATCATCTAGCTTCTTATTCCTAAATTCTCCTCCATTATCACTCCTAAGCATTTTAACCTCATTGCCAGACCTTTTCTCAATCTGAGTGATAAAATCAATAAGAACATCAGATGTGTCACTCTTCATAGCTAGAAAGAATGTCCAAGTAAATCTAGAAAAGTAATCTGTGATAACAAAGCAATATGACTTACCATTCAAGCTTTCTATATTTGTTGGACCAAAGAGGTCCATGTGAAGCATATGAAGAGGTCTGGAACTAGTATGCACCTGTTTAGACTTGAATGAGACCTTGTGCTGCTTGCCTTTAAGACATGCAACACAAGAGTGGTCATTGTGGAAGGCCTTCTCAGGCAAACCATCAACTAAACCAAGCCTCACAAGTCTATTTATATTCTTAAAATTTATGTGCCCTAGTCTCCTGTGCCACAAATTACTCTCATCTACTGAGGCCATAGCATAAAAACAAGACATATTGGTATTCATTTTAATCCCATTTAAATTCACATTATATATGTCCTTATGCCTAGGGGTTCTATACTCAATATATTTCTCATCAGGAATCTTAAAATCCTTGCTTAACACCAAACACTCAGTATCAGTAAAAAGAACTTTATTTTTGTTATCACAAACCTGTGATACACTAAACAAGTTAGAATCAAGTTCTTTTACCAGGAAGACGTTCTCAAAACGCAGATTATTGGTGAGAAGGGTTCCTTTGCCTGTGATAGTTCCATATCCACCTCCAAAGTATACCTTATCACCATCTTTAATAGGAGTGAAATTCGTCAGATAGTCTTCCTTCCCTGTCATGTGCCTTGAGCATCCACTATCCCAATATCCATAATCATTGATCTGTCTTTGAATGCCCTACACATAAAGAAAACAAATTAGTTTTCTTTGGGAACCCAAGTCTCAAAAGACTTGGATTCATCTGGTTGTTCAATAAGAACAGACTTAGTTCTCACAACAACCCCATTCTCATCCTTTTTAGGATGAAATACCCAGTTAACCACAATAGGTTTTGTAATGACCTTTGAAATGTAATTAAATCTATTGCAAGTCATTGAAATCCCATTATCATTAGGGTTTTGATCTTTCTTGGGTCTCCATGTTAAGCTTGAAGAAGCTTTAGACCCCTTACCTTGTGGCTGCAAATATTTAGGTCTGGTCACGTTTCTGTCAGCGTTAGAATTTGTCCTGTCAACGCTGAAATTACCCTTGTCAGCGTTAAACCTAGGGTTTGCTACAGAAACCCATTGCCTATTTGACCAGGTGTTTGTCTTTTGAAATGGTCTTTGTCCATGAGTGTTAGACCTTCTAGAAAAGAATGGGACAGGTCTAATCACTTGTGGACTTTTCTACACACAAGGTTTGGGTCTGACAACGTTTGACTTCCTAACAACGTTGACTTTGTTCCTGACAGCGCTGAAATTATTCCTGTCAGCGCTGGTTTTAGTAGCGTTGACACACTTGTATGCCAAGTGTGAAAAGCTACCACAAGTGTAGCAAGCTTTTCTAGATACAACCTTAGGTCTAGAAGGAAAGAAGCCTGTTCCATGATTGCTAACTTGACTCTTGGGTGACCTAGTATTCCTATACATCTCTGCATATTTAATGCTAGGTCTTCTAACAGTGTTTGAGCCTAGGTCAACAACTTTACCAGTGATTGGGTTAGTAACCTTAATGGGTGTAGATTCATTTGGACTTTCACATAGCAAACCTCCCTTAACAAATAAAGTAGGGTTAGCTTTCTTCCAATCATTTAGGTCAGTCAATTTTTGTTGATACTCTTCCACTGGAGTGACAACTCTTGGTGGAGGAATGAATTCCTCCTCTTGGAGCTCTGGTAAACCAGTCCAAGATAAGTCCCTTTGTTGGACACCATAGAAGTCACCAGCTGGTGGTGGAACCAAAGAGTAATCATTCATCCCAATCCCAGTCATGTCCTTAGGATCCCTTTGTTTAGCTACACAGTCTCCTAGGGTTTGGGTGGCTCTATCAAATCTTTGAATTTTGAGGCCAACATTATCTTTATTCTTAATGGCCTCATCTAACTTAGCCTGTAATTCACCATTAAACCTTTCCATGATATTTCTAATATCCATACTACCCTCTAACTCATGTTTTAAGATATTGATCTTATCTTTTAAGTCAAATTCCATTTTCTTGTATTCAGAAACGATTTTCTCAGTTTTAGTAAGAGCTAGTTGTTAATTAGACAATTTACATCTTTCAGTACTCATATCATCTTTTAGTTTTAACACCTCTTTGTTAAGTCTTTTAGTATTTAACCTACAACCTTTGCTACAAAAAGCATCATCATATACCTCATTATCAGATGAAGAGGAGGAGTGTGCCATGAGAGCATATTCAACATGCTCTTCTTCTTCAATATCAACAACCAAAGCTTTATCCTCTTCAGCATTCTTAGCCAGATAGCTCCAATCCCATCCTGTACCATCAATTCCTTGAACTGCAACCATAGATTTGGAATCCTGAGCTTTAACAACCTGACTTGAGGGTTTACCAGCATCAGATCTTCTAGGAGATCTGCATTCCCTCATGAAGTGCCCCATACGATGACAATTGCAGCATTCAACTTTGGATTTATCAAATCCAGCTGTGTCTTTAGCATTGAAGGTCATCTTCTTTTTAAACCTTCTGTTCCACCTATTTGCTCTTATACTAGCAAGAGCCATGTTCCACTTGATGTCCATCTCTTCCAAGTGCTCATCACTTATCTGCTCAAGGTCCTCATATGTAATCACTGAACCATTGGGCAAAGAAGCAATGTAGGCACAAACAGTATCCAAATCCAAACCAGCAGGTTTAACTCTTGGGGAGTCATTCTTGAATGTGTCAGCGTCTGAATAGGAGACGTTGACAGGACTTGTTCCAGCGCTAACATATGATGATCCAGTAACTGGATGCATATAAGATTTCTTCTGATTGAATTGACCTTCACTATGAGAAAAGAAGGCCATGTTGCTGGTGGTAGATTTGCTTCCATGCTCTAAAAGAGTTTCATCTTCCAACAGTCTTAGTTTGTTGTAGATGTCATCAAACGAGGAGCTCTTGTAAGTATTGTTGGCAAGAATAGATCTTGCCTCAATCTTCCATGCCTCACCAAGACTTTTAAGAAAGGTAGCATTGATGTCAACATCACCAACTTGTGTCCCCATGAAGGACAACTTGCTAGTAATGTCAAGCAATCTGCTTCTCACACTACTCAGTTTCTCATTGGGTTGAGCTTTGAAGACAGCATAATCATGCAAAAGTTGCTTTTTCTTTTCCTCCTTAGTGTCTGCATTGCCACCATATGCAACTTCAAGAGCTTCCCAAAGATCCTTAGCAGATTCATAGCCTCTATATTTATGCTGGTTTTCTTGTCCCAACGAGACTTTTAGAATATTTAGGGCTTTCATGTCAACCCTTTTCTTTGCAATGTCATCAGCAGCCACAGCTCTACCATCTCCAGGTTTTTCTTTCTTATCAGCTTCAGAACATCCAGCAACAGCTGATCTTTGAGTAATGGCATCAAGAATCTTTTGAGCCTTATTGAATGTGTTTCCATATTCAATAATCTCCCATAGTGTAGTCATAGATCCCCAGATATTGTTCAAAGTTGAACTTCCATAAGTCAAATTTGGTTGCATCAAGCATGGGAATCTTGATGTTTGGTAAGGCTGAGGAGGAGGAGGTTATTGCTTCAGACATGATGTTGTTTGGGTTTCTGAGAAAATTAGGGTTTTGGTGATTTTAGGGTTCTGGTGTTCTTTAAGATCAAAAGTTCCTCAACAAGCTCTGATACCACTTGTTGATCCCAAACTTAGATCGATTTAGCTTTGTGTTATCAAGATTAAATCAAGTATAACACGTAGAGAAACCTTTGTATATGCTTTATGAATCTAAGTGTTATGCGAAATTTAACACTTAAACAAGAACACTCAATGATATAAAAAAACTTTCACTTTGATTATCAGTATCAAACTTGCTTACAATGAAAGATGTTTACGAACGAAAACTTATATAAAACTTATATCAAACATTAACCTAAAGGTCTTCTTTTATAGACATAAGAAGCCTTGTACAATAATCTACGTATCAGCTATTCTAGGTAAAGATAAATATAGAAAATACATTGTCGTTTCTATCCTTACTAGAAGTATTCTAGAATATAATAAACGTGTAGAATATATCTTCCATCAGTGCTTGTCTTCAATGTCTCAACGCTTGACTTTAACTTGTCAACGCTTGAGCTGTCAGCGCTTGTTTTGTTCTTGTCAACGCTTGTTTTGTTCTTGTCAGCGCTCAAGTGATTTGGCCTTAATTTATTCCCAACAATCCTCCCCTAAACTTGATATCCACTCTTATGATCAAGTTTCTGAATAAGCATTAAGGACTAGGAGGAATCTTACAAACCTTCTCATATCGGTAATGAATAAATCTGATCAAATCTTTTGCCACGTCACTTGAATAATCTATTTCCAGCTGAGTGTCCTTCATCTTTTCCAAAATAGCCTTGGATATGAAATACTGAGCATCCACAAGTAGATACTCAGCAAACTTTGTAGAACTCAAATGGTATACACCAGCAGCTGAATATAACCTTCATTAAAGACCACTGAGGTCATCTTCAAGATCCTTCCATATTGCAGGATCCTCATCTTTTGGTCCACACATTCTTTTGAATGTGGTCCAAAGTTTTATTCCATTAGCTGAAGTTGGTGCGTCAGCCTCATACTTGGTCTCCAACAACCTCCAAAGGTCCACCAAGTCTTCTCTATCACAACTTGCAAACAAAGATATGAGAGTGGTAAAAGTGTGTACCTCCTTGCCAAATCTGCCAATCTTCCAGAACCCACATTCATCTTCTTCATAGCTCACAATTGGGTTCCTGGAATCTAATGGTAACACTTGCACCATATCTGAAGCTTCTAATGGGGAGAGCTTGAGGCTCTTTCTTATAACTGCTTCACTTGGATATAGTGGATCCATATCTTTTGGAAACTCAAATGAAATTCCCTTTTTCACTGTCCTGGGAACCATCATAGCTTTCTTGATTTCCATTTCTTCTGCAAGTTCCTCCTTTCTTTCATCTGAAAGAAGTCTGAGAGTGTTTGCTTCCTGCACTCTCACCCAAATGGGATAAGCCCTGTTTTCCAACTCATCAAATGTCAAAGCTTTCAACTTCTGATATGTCCATCCAACTCCATGACATCTGAGCAACATAAAGTAGAGCTCCCTTCTATCCCTTTTCAACTCTGAGAGAATATTGCTTGCCTTGTGTTTCAAAATTACCTGGCAATCCTTCTGAACTCTAAGAAGAAGCTCCAAACCCCATATTTGATCTGAAATGGTCATGTCTGGATTATCCATGCATCTTTCTTCCCAAGCATTGTACATTTGAACCACCTCTGGCATGTCAAAGTCAACCTGCAATTTCAGTTCTCTCAACTTTTCCCTAGCAAACTCATCACCATACTCAAGCCTTTCTGGTTCTATAATCATCACACTTGAGTCTGAGCTAGCTCCATCACTTTCTTCTTCTGAAGTCACAACAAATGGTGACTTTTCCTTTTCATCTTGTTCCATGATTTGTGCAGCTAATCTTCTATCAAACTCAACTTGAGCTGCATCCTTTGGAACAATCTCTTTTACCATTTTACCCTTACCCTTATCTGATGGTGCAATGGTTGGTAAGATAGATGGTAATACCTGAGTAGAAACCTCCTTGATGATAGATGATGACTGGGATACATCACCTTCATGTACAGGTCTGTCAACGCCCAAATTTGTTCTATCAGCGCCCAAAATACTTCTATCAGCGTCCAAATTTTCCTTGTCAACGCTCAAATATCTTCCCTCAGCGCCTTGTGTAACCTCTCTCAACATAGCTGTAAATGATAAATTTAAGTTGGTGGGAGAGACTAAGGATGTATCAAAACCTGTTTGTTTTTTCAAAGTTGTAAGGGCCTCAGCAACATCCATTGATTGACCATCCTGGCTGCCCTTATCACTCAGATTTATTTGATCTTCCTCCCCTTTGGAAGATTCCTCCATACCCCTTCTAGCACGATCACTTTCCAAAACAACAATCCTCTCCCTCAATTGCTTGAGTTCAAGGCCTTGTGAGCTGACAATTTGTACTAAGTCTGCATTTTGCTTTTGCAAGCTTATGCAGACTGCCGTCAATTCCAAAAGAGTCATTGGTTCCAGTCTGCCCTCGTCTGAAATGGGGATTTGACCTCCCAAGTCAGATTCATTGGGCAAGTGTGACAATCCGTCAATTTATGGTTGATATTTTATTCTTGAATATTATTTAAAAACATTATTTTAATGTTACAATATGAACTCACATATTTTTGGGAAGAAATTTGGATTTACGTATTGGAGTAGCATCGACTACGTCTATACCGGAGGATTCAACGTTACGTGCTTACGTTTACATACACCGTCTTTGGTGACAGTCCGACATTTCAGAAAATAAATTTATCCGTGAATATTATTTGGGAGTTTTAAATTTGAGTTGGTTCATAAACTCACAAATTTACGAGAAGAGATTAGGACTTACGATTTTATTTTAACGTCCTTTACGACTAAACCGGAAACCCTAGGATTACGTATTTACGTTTTCGAACTCCGTTTTTAATGAGACAATTTTTATTAGATTCGTTTTGTGCCGTTGATTCATAATTTATAAAAATGTTTTTCGTAAAACGACCCGAGGGCACGCAAATCGAGAAAACTAGAATCGAGAAATACCCGTAAACTAGTGAGATGGGACAAAACACTTTGTCCCACCCCACTAGCAAAATGGGACGGCATAACTTGACACCACAACACAAGGTGGCATCAAGTTTAACTTACACATTCCAAGTGTAAGCACTAGCTTACATCTTAAGCTTTACCATACCACTAAACTAGCTAAACTAGCAACTTGTATTCATTTCCATCTTTCTTACATGCAATCCACTCCAAAAACTCTCTCAACTCTCTCCCTTTGCCGTCCCAAATAAGCCAACAAACACCCTCTTTGATCTCTTCTAGCCATAAACCACATGTTTACTAGTTCTATTAAGGTGTTCTCTTGAAGCCTTGATCATTTGGTGGTCATATCAACAACTTTGGAGGTGATTTGCTTGTGTCCTAGGTCTGATTTTCCAACCTATGTTCTTGATATTTGATGGTCTTGGAGATACTTGTTGTGTTCATCAAGTTCTTGTCTTCCTAAAACAAGAAATCCACTTGGAGTGGTAAAGAAGATCATCCTCTCCATTTTTCTCTTGTTATTTTGATTATGTAGACATGTATTTTATTTCCTATTGTATATGTATATGATGATTATATGATGATAAAAATGTTATGTGGGGATTTGTTGTTGATAAATATGATTAAAGTGGTGAAAAACTATAAGAAACAAGGTTAAAATCATGCTTAATTTACATGGCTGTATAAAACAGTAAAGAAACAGGTCATGGACTGATAAAATGATGAAGGAGAATGGATTTACAGTAAGATATGGGTCTTGTACATATGTGAGAGTTGGCCATGCAATGGAATCAAAATAATGAGTGAGATATGATCAAAACAAATTAGGTGGTCTAATCTGAATAAGCAGTTTTGTAGGGACTGTTAAGGCAACTTAAACTCAAAATGGGCAGTAGCTATAACTAAGTTAAATGTAGCACATATTATGAAGATCATGCCATCCAAAAATGAGCTTCTAATTAATTATAGAACTCTAGATATGGTAAAAATGGTGAACATGAAGATAAAAATCAGATTTTTGGAAATAATGTTTATTATTATTATATAAGCACTCACATTTTAATGTATAAAATGTAAAAATAAAAACCCACTAACTTATAAAACTTATTTATATAAATATATAAAAGGTTAATTAAATGGATAAAATATATAAATGGTGGTGAAATAATATTTATAAGTAATAAAAACTATAAACTTGATTTTTACGACTTTTTCGGCTATCGCCGTAAAATTTACGTTTTTCGCCAAATAAAACTTAGATGACCAAACCCGTCTAATGTAAAGTTTATAAAAGCCCTATACTGATGTATAGGTAACTAAGACAAGTAAAAACTGATAAAACCCGAACTATAAGAAATACGGACATTTACGAGCTAATTAAGCATATTGGACTAATAATTGGACTAAATAAGATAAAAACTTGTAAAAAAAACTTATTGGGCTTAACCCATTTGGGCCCAACTTGTAAAGTTTAAATACTGATAATATAAGTGTGAAAAGGATTAATAAGAGTTAAAGAACTTATAATAAGTTTATTGGACTTAAAACACGTAAATGGGTAAAACTAGTAAGCTAGTATAAAAGTTATCGATATATAACATTAAAAATGAGTAAACGAGAATATGTAAACCCACTTGATCATCATCATATATATAATCATCATATGTATACATAATTGTTATTTTTATAAAGTCATTGGACATGAGTCTAAGACCGAGTATTATTTGTCTAGGTATCCGTGATTGAAGCACGTATCGTACGTCCGAATTGCCGATAACCCGCCTTCCCATATCAACGTGAGTTCATAGCCTCGCACTATTTTAAATGTTTTATAAACCCGCGAGGGAGATAACATGTTAAGTTTTTATAAAATAGGACACCATTTGTCCCGATTGTTTGTTATTGATTTTGGACCCGAATGATTGAATGACCCGATTGTATGACCCGATAAATGATTAATGGACCCGATAGATGAAATAAAATGGATTATTAAAGTTAGGTTATGTCACTCAAAGTCCCATTAGCATGAATTGTGAACTACCAGGAGTTGGTAGACGCTTATGCATTTAATAGTACTATTTGGGGACGATCACCCCAGTTCGCGCCTTGACGGTTGATCCCCGTCGTGCCACATTGATTGGTAAGCGAATTTATGTATGAGAAGATTTCTATAGCGTGACCTTTGTGACGACACGCTACTTTAGATGGGCAAAATTGGTATCGGGTTAGCTACCCGTTGTTGGTTTAGTAAGGTAACAATGTCATGCGGCATATAATAATCCAAAACTAACGAAATACTGCTAGACGCTCCGAATTACGATGTATTGTCTGACTAGCAATACTGGGTCATACTATTGATATGATGTTTGTGTTTTGGTTTTCATAACCATATTCATATAACGGTTTTTATTTTCATACAACGTTATAAGACGTATTGTATGATGTTTTTGCGACATTGGCTCGTATAATGATTTTTAAGGCAAATGCCTATATTATGATTTTCGATAAGGATTTGTATAAAACGACTTTGGCTATTTTATGGCCTATTAAAATGATTTGTACAAAACGATTTTCAGTAATAATTTTATACTGATATTATATTGATGGATTTTATTAAACTCTATGAATTCACTCGGCGTTATCGCTGACCTTTTCTTTTAACATGTTTTATCTCAGGTACTTGAAGGTAATTCTCTGGAAGACAACAAGAATTCATGGCCCGCACTTAAATAATATTTTTCCATTCAAATACTTTGTAAAACTTTGTATGAAATATAATGACTTGGGACCGATGTAACTTTGATGTTTATGAATGGAAATGATTTATTATTAAACGACGCGATTTTTATGCGTTGTCTATGATGTGAGTAATGTGTTATCCCGTAACACCAACTAGTCTTCCGCTGTACTAAGTTGTATAAATTTGGGTGTGTTACAGTTTGGTACCAGAGCTCTCGTTATAGAGAACGAAAGATTTTTAAAACGAAGGTTTTGAATAGAACTTTTCAAAATCTTTTAACTATAAACATTTTACTAAAAATGTCTAAAAATCTTTTGACTATAACGGTGCCGAAGAATTCCCGAGTTACCGACAAGGCCAAGAATGAGAAGTGTCATTTTAATATATATATAACTTGGATTTTATATATATATATATGATGTAATTTTTTTTACATGATTGTTTGATGATTATTTTGATTTTTATACGAGGTATTTATACGACGTCGATTGTCACAAGTAACCCTAAATCCCCTAGTAAATTAATCGAAGCTATTCTCGTAGGAATTCTAGCTATCCTAGATCTAAACCAAGTTGTGGATATTTATGATCCCAACAAATGGTTGATATTCGTAGAAATGTAGATATTAGTTGATTGTGAAATTGAAGAAGAATTGGCGAGATTAAATCTGATATCGATGTCATGACGATATTTCCTTAAAGAGTGGAGTTTGACAAAACGTTATCACCTGGAAAGATGTCATCTGATTCGTTGTCACCCAATTCTTAAATTGAAATCGAAAGGGTGAATGTTGCACTTGAGGCTGTCATTGGAACCATTACCCAAAGGCCTCATGCACTAGTACATTTCCGAGAAGTCTAGTAGAATGACCAAGTCATTTCATACTAGTGACTTATTTGATAATTTTTGTTATAAGAGTTATAGGATTGGAAATTAAGTGTTGATCATATTGAGCTTTTGTTGCCTTTACAAGGCCAAAGAATAAGGTTGTAAGTATTGGAATATGAGGTAGGATATTGAATTGAGTATAAAATTGGTTGAAACTTGAATAAAGTAAAACTTAACCTGTATGGAATATGAGATTGTTAATATAAGTCATCAAGTTCTGTGATTGAATTATTAGGTTTTAATTGATTGTTGATTCGTGTTAAAGGTTGTTCCTAGGCCATTGTCCACTAATGAGGATGCCCAGTGTCCAAGAAATTAATTGAAGAAATCTTCTTCTGAATTGAGACCGATGGATCTTCTGGGACATGTGGAACACCTAATGACTCTTGTAGATTAGTATTCATTGTGGTATCTTTTAAAAATCCCTAACTTAACTGAGATATCAGTTGGTAGGATGAGTTCTGAGAATTGTATGACATAGTGACACATAAAGTGTTACGATACAATTTGACTTGTTTGCGATTAATGAAAAGACTACCTTTGATTGCTAAATTCTACATGTATCGATGTTATCTATCTTTTCTTGCTTCTTCCTAACGTTCGCATTAGTGATGCAACCATTGAGCAAGTACTCATCTTGACTTGAGTTACATTGTGGATTATTCTTTTGAGTGCCATCAAGATCATGAACCTCATGATTATTTGGCTAAGCTCATATCCTATCATATCGTAGTTAATTCTTGGTGAACATCTCTTCGTCACTCTTTTGTAGATCACACATTGATTTTATAAAGTTAAAACGGTATCCTTTGAGAAAAATTTAATTTTCATCACAATAAGGATTATTCAAAGTAAGATTTATAAGTGACTGATATCAAAATGAAGTTGTTTATAAGACGCTTTGGAAAGCTTAACTGTTTTCATAACAAAGAAAAATCTTTGTAAATTTATTTTGATTCTTATTTAAGAATTAAGAATGTAAATGTTTTTATTATAAACATGATGGTAAAGTTTTGACGAACTGAGTATTGCATCGTTAATATCGAAATTGTATATAGTTGCGCGCCTACATACAATTTGGAATGGACCATGCAAGGCTGAATAGTAGTCACCATAAAACTAATAAACACTACATTTTCTTTGAAGATTGTGAAAGATTAAATTTTATGAGATCTGCAAGAAGTGAAAAATAAGGACATAATGTTAGGGACACCTACATATGTGCCTATAGCATCTATTCTTCTGAGTCGAATTTAATCATCTGTGGAACTTGTCTTAATTGACAATTGATATTCCCATTCTTGTCCAATTCTCCCGTAGTGAGATTCTTAGGAAAAGTATCTTATAACCGAGTGTTGATACCCGACTGGATGTATTGACGTTCTTATCATTTCTTATGATTTGATTTCATTTGAATGACCTGGGTAACGATCCGAGGAGCTTTCGAGTGCGTACTCAAATTATGAAAACATGGGATATATTCATATTCATTAAATGTTTTAGTCTGTATCTGATTTGAAATTCTCTCGCGTAGATTATGCGTTAACCTTACTCTTTTAAGGTTAGTTATGTCTCCATATATCCTTGAATTTTTGAAGGATTATGAGTTATTATTAGTCTTTTGAGAAGTTCACATCTTAATTGATGGGAACTCAAATAGAATTCCCCTAAATGATAAGATGTTGATTATCAAAAGTGATCTAAATAATTCTTGATGGATGACCGTATCCTGCATTTAGACTTGCAATTATACCATGAATGATTATGAATTAGTCATAGATATTATAATCTAGAAGAACTTAAAATAAATGTATTAAAAGGTGTTTATGTTATCTAAAACTTTAGGAGGTATTTGTTAATGAACTACCTAGACTTTCGTCATTAAGGCAAGTTGAATTTGGTATTGATTATATTTCTGGTGCTGCACTTGTGGCTTGTGCACTGTACGTCAGCACCATCTGAATTTAAGGAATTACAGTACAACTGAGAAAGAGTTGTCGGAGAAAGATTTTATTCTACCAAGCCTGTCATCATGAAGAGCTATGGTGTTATCATTCCTTATATTTATAGATTACTGTGAACTGAGTAAATTGACAATCGAAAACGATATCCATAACTCGAAATGGAAGATTTGTTCGATCATTTACAAGGTTCTAGCAATTTGATCCTTAACAAACTGTCCAGTTTTTGTAGTTCAAAGATGTGTCAGGCAAGGAACTTTAAGTGGTGACGTAAAATGGTTGTATGAGTCGGGTGAAGTAAAATCTTTTGATGGGCTTTTAAGAGGGCTTTCTATAGATAGTAAGTGATATCTCGGATAAGTATTATAAATTTTTGACGTGTTTAAGTGGGGTAAATGAGCTCGTACATTTGGTATGTACCGGCAGATTTTTATCGAAAGAATAAACTAATAGAGTAAACATATAAAAGGAAGTAATAGTATCACTTGCATTGTTTTCTTTCGGGTTTGTCGTAATATTATGATTTTGATTTTGATTTTATTATGTATGGGTTATATTCGATTCTATTATTAATGAACGCGCCTTCTTTGATAGGTTGCGATTTTTGTGTTTATCGGGCATCAACTATCGTCGAAGGTCGTCTTGCTACTGCTATTACTCAAGGTGAGTCTATAGCCTCGCTTTGTACTTGTTTTGAATGATTTTAAAACCCGCGAGGGGGATATATGATATTTAAAAATAAAATGAACATAAGTCATGATTGATTGTTTGGATCCGAATGATGCCTGATGTTGCCTTGAATTGTATAAGTACGTAAATCGCAAAAGTCCCTAAATTCATGAGCCATTAACTATGTTTTGACTTGATTTTATGAGTTGGGAATAGCCGCTTATTCAAATAATAGTACTATTGGGCTGACGACCCTATATGAGACCAGGGCTTTACGCTGAGTAACCTCTGGGAAGGATAATTTACGAGAATAAGAATGTGGTATACTTGCGATTGATAACCTAGTAGGGGCAATGGAATTCATATAGGCATGCCGGCTTTAGGCGTGGGTGACTAAGTTAAGGGGTCGGTGTCATGAGCTTAATATAATTCTCTTGCTACTGATATATGCCAGAATGCCTGATTAATAGATTATATACGTAGCAATTCTATTAAATGATCTTGATTGATTTTTCTCTTGTGTTCAAATGATGATTTGGAAAACCTATAGACTCGCTCAACCGTTGTGTTGATGATTTTAAGCATGTATTTCAGGTGATTGAAGTTAATGAATGGCAGAGCTTGCTGGAGAAGGATTGCGGGTTGCTTTTGTGGTGATTGGTCTAAACCGGATTTCTTTCCCTTTTTCTATAAAGTTTATAATGTATGGTCATGTATTTTAGTAAAAATGTTTGTTGATTTGTCAAGATCTTTGGGGACCTAAATGTTACTCTGATATTTCTAAAATTGTTTTACTTGGGATCGAAAGTTTTAGACAATGGTTAACTTATATCCTTTTATATTTCAAATGTATCGTTTTGAGATTGTTCAAAGTGTCTTGTGTAACGATGTTTGTGTTTAGCACCCAAATGTGTATTTCCACTGCGCAATGTAATTTGGAGGTGTTAAAGATTGGTAATCAGAGCTTTAAGTTATAGCGAATTAGGTCGATTTTTGAAAAATGTCCTAAACTATAACTTTGGTGTCGAAAATATTTTACAAAAGCACACAACTTCTCTGCAAGGTGTCGAAACTATAACTATAACTTTGTATTGTTTTATATTTAGATGTATCCCTTAAAACTGAAATGATTTTTATAGTATTTATTAAGTAAATACTATGATGATGTATTGATGTTGTTGAAAGTACGTTGAGTACTTGTTATCATAGTTTTCTTTATGTAATTCATATGTATATAATTTTAAATAATGACCTTATATACTGCCGAGGGTCTAGGACAGTAGACCAGATGTTGAACTATTTTACAACTGATTTATTGCAACTTGTATCAGGTATGAGGAAGTTTGATTAGTTGGTGTATGATAGATATGTGGTTGAAAACTAGTGTGATTAGAAGGTTGATGTGAAAGAAAAGTTTTTTTAAAGGTTGTATTTGGTATGTGGAGATTTGAGTTTGTTAGGACTTGGAAGATGGATGAGATTGCTAGTCTTAGGTCGATTGTGATGAATTTGTGTGCTTGAATTGAAAGGTTTAAAGAGAAGTAGGTAAAGTTTGAAAGGATGAGTGAGTGGGAGTCTCATGTGAGATCAATTCTGAGTCAATCTTGGAAGTTTAGGAATGTTGAAAGTCATACTGAGATTTGCATTGTGATTACTCTGCCATGTATGAGTGAGTATTTGAATTTTGAGATTGAGGTACCATCATGTTAGGGATTCGACTTTGAAGTGTGGAAGGGTAAATAGACGAGTGTGATGAAACTGACAGCAATGTTAAGGAGGATGAGGAGCTGGTGTCTAAGGAACTAATTGAGTGATAGATTTCTTTGTATCTCATTTTATTTTTGTGATCGAACTTATTTAAACCTTGTGTCGTAGCATTATGATGGAACTTATTATCTTTTAAGTTTGTTCGGTAGATGATTGTAGTGACAGACATTGCCATTATCCTGTTAAATCCTCAACTAAATCTAAATTACCCTCATGATCTATGATGTGCCTTTATTAACTCAATTGAGTTTTGGTTGATGAAGCATTGTAGTTTATGTTGTCCGTGCATGTAGTATCCATGAGATGTCCTGATAAAGAAATCCTTCTTTTATCTTTATGTGTATACTTATCATGAGTCTTTGTTCAGTGATGATGGAAGAAGGAGTAGGGGAATCATATTTCTGTCATTAGTGGTGATTCACGTGACTAAGTTTCTTGAAATATGTCGCTAAAGCGAACAACTGCTACTATGAACACTATGATCGAACAAGCTATTGCTAGAGCACTTGAAGTAGATCGTGATGCAAGGAATCAAGATGCCGGAGTTAGCTGTGCTGGAGATGATGCTGCTGAGAATAATGATGATGCTGCTAAGAATAATGATGATGCTGCTGGGAATAATGATGATGTTGCTGATCCAGATGGGAGTGTTGTTGCTTTTCTGCAAGTTTCAAGAGAATGATTGGTTGTGGCTAATGGTAGGACATGGACCATGACTAAAAGATTATTGACTGCTAGGTTTTTCCCTGAGGTGGAAATAGGACAGTTGGAAGACGAATTGAGACAATTAATGCTAAGGAACGATGATATTACTACTTATACTAGGAAGTTTTCTAAGCTATGTTTGCTATGTCCTGATACTTTTGTGAATGACCGTAAGGCAAGGAAGCAGTACATTAGAGGATTTTCTAGTAACATCAAGGATGAGACTACTTCATCAAGACCTAAATCTTCCAATGAGGCTATTCAGATGGCACATGCTTTAATGGACGTGAAAGTACGAGATAGGAAAGATAGCATTGTTGAAAACAATAAGAGAAAGTGGGAATCTGCTCAGTCCAACCAGAATCAACGTCAGAATCATGGGGATTACCGTAACAACAATAACCAAATATATAACCAAAACCACTATTTAAACTATGGAAGGAATGAAGAAATTTGTGCTGCCACTGTGTCTAGAAGTAACATGATAAATCTCGAGTGTGTTTGCTGTACTCTATACCATGTAGGTAAGTTTCCACATTTGCGACTAGTTTTATGACAACCTGGTCATAAAGCTGATAAGTGTAAGACAAGAGGATTAGTTACTCGAGTGAGTATCCCTGGAGTTGTGATATGTTTTCGCTGTGGCGAGGAAGGACACAGACAAGGGAATTGTCCAAGGAAAGGAAATTGACAAGATAGGAATGCTGCCGCTCCAGCTTACGTTTGAATGATGTTGACAAACCTTAAGGTCTGAATGTTTAATAAGTGTGTAAACACTTATCCTTTTGCCACTAAAATCAAGGAAAAACAAGACCTAATCATGTGTTTAGTATCGTAAAAGTCGGAATTACGCGTGGTTTTGTGTTTTTGTGTTTTTGTGTGAAATAAGTAAAAAGATCAAAAGGAAAGAAAACACGGGATTTCACGGTCAAATGTTGAAGAAAAGTCCAAGAAAGAGACAAAGACAAAGTCAAAGAACCAAAAGTGTATCGAAGATTACGAGAACCGGCAAAAATCGACACAACTTTGAAGAAATGATCAACGAAGCCAAAATCGAGTTCTTTTTTAGCGGATTTAATCTTTTTGAAGATATTTGAGCGTTGTGGGTCCCACATTTGGGTATTGGGCCCAAAAGCCCATTAGTGGATTTAATATATATTTACTTGTGGATTTCAAGCCCAACAAAGGCCCAAAACTTAATTATGAGACGGATTGGAGGAGTATTTGGAAATTTTGGGCCCAAGCCCAGTTACAAAGTAAAAAGAACAAATGGGTTATTTACCCGGGTCAACTCATCCTCACACCAACCGTTTATTACCTACTCGGTTAAACCTCACACACTTATTAAAACAATTTTTACCCACCCCACTTTATTATTTCTGATACAAACAAGAAAACCCACTTTTATCTCTCTCTCTCTCTCAAACAAACGCAGTTTCTTTTTTACCCAATCTCAAAACCTTAATTCACCCTAATCACAAAAATTACATCATAACTTTTGGGGCTTTTGTTTAATTCGTGTGATTCACACGTAGGGAAACTAAATCCCCCAAATTTTTCGGTGAAGCATGATGGTGGTCCTTAAATCTTGACGTGGCTCCTATCCCTATTTTGATTGGCTCTCACACCTCACCACCACCAATTCTCCAATAATCATCCTCCACATCAGCTCAACACAAACACAACAAACACAAAATCGCCATGATGGCAATCCGTGTGATGAAGGGGTGTATTATCCACCGTTGATCAAGAAAAAGAGAGAGGAAAGAAGAAAGAGCAGTCCTGATTACAAGATGTGATCACCAAGTTCATCAAGAGAGATTAGGGTTTTCCTATAACCCCCCCCCCCCCCCCCCCCCACAAACATGTAATAGTATGCCAACTTTTTATTTTAATTTTATTTTTATGCAAAAGTAGATATTAGGTTTATTGTAATTTTCTCTTTAAAAAGTATTGTAATCGAATTTCGTTATCAATAAAATTTATTTTCAGTTTAATTTTGTCTCTTTAATTAGTTTAATATTTATTGCAATTTACTCTTTAAATCTGTTTTTGTTTAATAATACTAAAGTAAAAAGTGGATGATTAATTTCCCTACTGGGAGTTAAATAAATAAAAAAAATCTGTTCGAATAGAAGATTGGTTCGAGAGTTGATGATTAGGTTATGTTGATCTTTAATGGTGGCTCTTAATTCGGTTCATAAGGGGGTTCAGCGCTACCCTTTTCCCAAAGGTTTTCGACACAAGGTTCATTTTCTTTTTATTGTTTTTGTTAATTTTAGATTAATTGATTTGGAATCTGCTTATGTTATTGATCTGCTGGTGTAGTTAAGTTTGTTTGGATCTGCTAGTTTTGTTATCTGCTTATTGTTTTTTTTATCTGTTTATTGTAGTTTGGATAGTGTCTGCTTATTTTTGGTTTTATATAATCTGCTAGTTTAATTTTTTGGTATATCTGAGTTATTTTTATTTGAGTTAAGTAGTGAATTGTTTTGTAGTGTTTAGACTTGGCTGGTCTGTTTAGTTGAAATTTGCTTATTCGATTTAGCTTGTCTAGTTTTACTAGCTTATTTGATTGCTGATAGTAGTGGTTTTGCCATTTTAGTTGTGATTGCTGATAGTTTGGTTTTGCTTATAGGTTTATTTGCTTATTTCATGATCATTTGCTTTTCCTTTTTAGTTTACTTGCTTTTTTTTTTGATTCTGTTTAGCTTAATTTGCTGATTTTGTGAGTTTGTTACAACAAAAATATAACAGACTCATTTGGTCTGCTATTTCTAAATTTCGTCCAATTCCAAAAATAAAAAAATAATATATAGTAAAAAAAGGTCACTCTTGGAACTCGAACCCCTGACCTCACGTTTATCTGCCTTACGTCATAACCATCTCTTCTAGGACCTCTTTTGAGTTTTATTCCACCTTATCTCACTAATATAGGTTTGGTAATTAGCTATCAGATTTAGTTAATTAGTTTTATTATAAGTATTGTTTATTGAATTTTTAAAAGTTTTTATAAGTTTTCTTTTATTCAGTTTTAAAAAAATATAAAAATAATAAAAATAATTTAATTACTTTTATAAATTTAAATTGTTTTTAAATTTATTTTTTAAAATTAGTTTTCAATTAATTTAGTTTTATTTAAAAATAGTCTTAAGTAGATTTCATTTAAATTAAAAGTTTAGTTACAAAAATTAATTAGATTTAAGTTTTATTTCAAATTAGTCTTCAAAATTTATTTAAATAGTTTTAAAATAGTTAATTTGTTTTAATCAAGCATTTTTAATTATAGATTTTCCTTTTAATTAGATTAATTAGTTTTTAGTTAAATAGTTTTTCTTAAAACTTATTAAAATACCAAAAAGAATTAATTTACCAAGAACAATTAATCCACGTAAATTAGATATCAATTCGAGTGAGTCGAGGAAAACGAACTTAATTGCTACACAAAAAAAGCTACGTTAAATTGGCGCCGCTGCCGCTTCGCTCGTTACGATTGAAGATTTCCGTGAGACGTTTGGATTTTGGGATCTGTTCGTTTTGAACGTTACTTTTCTTGCAAAAAAAATCAAAAACATAAAAAAAATCAAAAACTTAAAAATACAAAAAAATTAAAACAAATCACAAAAGCAAACTCTTTCCTAAGATTTGCACCAAAAAATTAAAAAAAATACAAAAGTAATACTTTTCCTAAAGTATTACACCTAAAATATTACGTATTATTGTTATTTTTATTATTTCGATTTCTTTCGTTTTTTTATTGTGAATATATATTTTTCTTAAAAAAATACAAAAAGATTTTTCTTTTACTATATTATATTACGTAGCACAATTAACTTACCTACTTTTCAAATAAGACCTTAGTTGGGATTTCATCACCTAACTATTGTATTCGAATCCCAAACGAGAAAAAAAAGCGCAAAATAGATAAATACTAGTAAGAAGTTTGAACTCCATTTATACAAACTATAAGGTGGGTATAAGGCGACGCGCAATAAAAGGCCGTCTAAGGAAAAAGGTTTTTAAGTACTTTGTGCCACCTCGTTTACCCGCTTGCTTGTGCGTATATCGAGAGGGACGACTGATTATTGGATTGCCTACTCAAGTAGTATTAAGTATATATTTTTGTAACTTTTTAATATTGCACCTCGAGATGGATAATCCCTTTCCTCTCAAAGTCGACCGAGGTCTCCTACCTCATTCCTAAAGTTTTAATTATATGCGCACCAGCGCGCGTACATACATATCGATTGGTGTACCAAATACTTCTAATTCTTCCAAAAAGAAGAAGAAGAAAAACAAAAAGACCGTCAATCAAGCCGATCCCGAGAATAGAGCTTTGAACAACACGATGACAATGGATAATCGACCAATGATTGAGATTCTACAATCTCACGTTGAAGGAAACGATGGCGCGATTGTGGTGCCGGATATTGGAGCGAATAATTTTGAACTAAAAACGGGTTTTATTCAAATGGTTTCCGCTACACCATTTTTAGGTCGTACTAATGATGACCCACACGCTCATATCAAACGTTTCATACAATTGGCAAACAAGGTCAAATACAATGGGCTGCCACAAGAGGCTATTCTTTTACAACTCTTTCCTTTTTCCCTCGAGGGACAAGCCCGGATTTGGCTTGATCAGGAACCACCCCAAAGTATTACCACATGGATTGATTTAAAGACCAAGTTCATTAACTACTTTTTCCCACCATCACGGACCGCCGCTTTAAGGAATGACATCATTACCTTTGAACAAAAATATGGGGAAACGTTTAGTGAGTCTTGGGATCGATTTAAGGAGCTTTTAAGAAAATTTCCACAACATGGTTTCACTAAAGTGCATCAAATTAATACGTTTTACAATGGTTTAACACTTAATGACCAAGACTCACTTAATAGTGCCGCGGGGGGTAATATTCTTGTGAAGTCCATGAACGAGGCTTGGGCCATAATTGAAAACAAGGCTAAAGTGCAAACCAAGAGTGTTAGGGCTACTATGGCAAGTGCTAGTTCTAGTGAGAGCGATAAGAGAATTGATAAGCTTACTTCGCTTGTTGAATCAATTGCTTTACAAACCAAAGCCATCAATGTGCAAGTCAATGCCTTAAAAGAAACTTGTGAAACATGTGAGACTTGTGGTGGACCACATTCATATTTTAATTGTGACAAGGTTTACAATCAACAACAAGAAGTTTATGCTTATAACAACAATGAAAATGAGCGGGTTCATTTCAAAACGAATGTTGATGTTAACCATTTGTCTTACAAGTCTAATAACTATTTGGCTCCCCCGGGTTTTGTAGCTCCACAAAGACCACCCCCACCCGCCCAAAAAAGGAACCAAGGTCCTCAACGGGATAATTTTCAAGGAAATTCTAATCAACGGGGTTTTAATCAAAATCAAGGAAATTTTCAAGGGCAAAACCAAGGGCTCAATAATCAAAACCAAGGATTTAATAACCAAGGTTTTCAAAATCAAGGATTTAATCAAGGTTATAATCAATATCAAAACAAACGTTTTCCTAATCAAGGTTTTACTAATCAAGGGTATAATCAATTGAACATGCATAATCCTCAAATGGACATGGTTCTACAAAAATTAATCGACCATGAACTAATTATGAGAGAGATACAAGAATCGACCGATAAGAAATTTTTGACAATGATTCAAACCCTTCGTCCCCAAGGTGCCCTCCCTTCGAACACCGTGACCAATCCTAGGGCTAACGTTAATTCCATCACTACTAGGAGCGGTAAGACCACCGTAGAACCTTCTTATACCCCACTTAACCAAGGACCCGAGATTCCTTCTTCTTCTACCCACCCTCCTTCTCCTTCTACTTGTGACATACCACCCGTTATGCCTTCATCTACACCTTATGTTCCACCGATACCTAAATCTTATACCCTACCTTCGGTTCCCAAACCGGTTCCTTCACCTTCCATTTCTACCCCTCCTCCACCAAAGGTTGTGAGTGAGCAATCCACTACAAAGCCTTCATCTCAACCCAATATACCTTATCCCTCAAGGTTGAGGAAAGAGAAATTGAAGAATAAGGATGATATTCAAGTTTCGAACTTCCTAAAAATGTTCAAACAATTGAATTTTAATATCACCTTTGCCGAGGCTCTCGCTCACATGCCTAAGTATGCTAAGATGTTTAAGGACCTTTTCAGTGATAAGGAAATGTTGCTCGATATTGCCAATACCCAATTGAATGAGAATTGTTCCGCGGTTCTTTTGAGAAAATTACCGGTTAAGTTAGGAGATCCCGGTCGATTCCTTATTCCTTGTAATTTTCCGGGTGTTAAGAAATGTATGGCCTTGGCGGATCTCGGAGCGAGTATCAATCTTATGCCATTGTCCGTGTGGAAACAATTATCTTTACCCGAGCTAGTCCCCACTCGTATGACCTTGGAATTAGCTAACCGTACGGTTTCTTATCCGGTAGGGATAGCCGAGGATGTTTTCGTAGGAGTCGACAAATTCACTTTTCCCGCCGATTTCGTTGTAGTCGACTATGAGATTGATCCTCGTGTTCCCTTAATTGTGGGACGACCCTTCTTGAGAACCGGGCATACATTGATTGATGTAGCCGCGGGTGAACTTTCATGAGGGTCGGGGATGATAAAATCGTCTTTAACATGGGTAAACTTTCCAAACTTCTCGATGAGCCCGAATCCGTGAATTACATCGATGTGCTCGACGACGCATGTGAAGAACATTTTCACGAGGCTTGTCGGATCTGGATTTCTCATTTACCTCATGTTGAGACCGTAGCTTTTATTGCTCCTTCATTGACTCCATTTGGAGAAAGTGATTTTATTTTACAAGAATTTGAAGCGAGTTTAGGGGACGTGGATTTAAAATATGACGATTCTCCCATCGATTGGGAAGAAGACATTCGTACCATTGAGAGAATTCTCAATGAGGACCATATTTCTCCACCTACTCCTAAGGAAGTTACAAACGATGATCCAAATTTGACTAAGCCTTCCATCGACAATCCACCGGATTTAGAGCTTAAGGATTTACCGTCTCATTTAGAGTACGTTTTCTTAGAAGAGGATAATAAGTTAGCCGTCAATATTGTAAGGACTTAAAAGAAGATGAAAAATCTCGACTTATCGAAGTGCTTAAGAATCATAAGAAGGCAATTGCTTAGAAAATATCCGACATCCGCGGAATTGATCCTAATTTTTACACACATAAAATTCTCATAGAAGATGACTTTAAACCCGCAATCCAGAATCAAAGAAGGGTTAATCCAAAAATTCATGAAGTCATTAAGAAAGAAGTTATCAAACTTCTAGATGCCGGCATGATTTACCCTATCTGGGATTCACCATGGGTTAGTCTCGTCCATTGTGTGCCTAAGAAAGGTGGAATAACCGTTGTTCCCAATGAAAACAACGAGTTAATTCCTACTCGACTCGTAACGGGTTGGCAAGTTTGCATAGACTATCGTAAGCTCAATGACGCCATTCGTAAGGATCATTTTCCTCTTCCTTTCATGGATCAAATGCTCGAGCGTTTAGCGGGTAATGATTTCTATTGCTTCTTAGATGGTTTTTCTTGATATTTTCAAATCCCTATCGATCCAAAAGACCAAGAGAAAACCACATTCACTTGTCCTTATGGAACATTTTCTTACAAACGAATGCCTTTCGGCTTATGCAATGCTCCCGGGACTTTCTAAAGGTGTATGATGGCAATATTTCATGACATGGTTGAAGAAACTATGGAAGTCTTTATGGACGATTTCTCGGTCAATGGTGATTCTTTCTCTTCTTTCCTTGCTAATTTAGAACGTATGCTTAAACGATGTGAAGAGACTCGTCTCGTTCTTAATTGGGAAAAATGCCATTTCATGGTAAAAGAAGGCATCGTCCTCGGTCATAAACTTTCCAAAGCCGGTATCGAAGTCGACCGTGCTAAAGTTAACGTTATTGCTAAGTTACCTCCACCTACCACCGTCAAAGGAGTTAGAAGTTTTTTAGGCCGTGCGGGATTTTATCGACGTTTCATCCAGATTTCTCCAAAATAGCTCGTCCTATGACTCATCTCCTAGAAAAGGATGCTCCTTTCATATTTTCTCAAAATTGTCTCGACTCTTTCGAACATCTTAAAGGTAAATTAACTAAGGCACCGGTCTTAGTCTCTCCAAATTGGGAGTTACCTTTCGAGCTCATGTGCGATGCTAGTTATTTCGAGGTAGGAGCGGTTTTAGGTCAACGAGTGAACAAACATTTCCAACCCATTCATTATGCTAGTAAGACAATGACGGGGGCTCAATTGCATTATACCACTACCGAAAAAGAGCTTTTAGCTGTAGTGTATGCTTTTGAGAAATTCCTCACCTATCTTGTGCTTTCCACCACCATCGTTTACACCGACCATTCCGCCTTGAAATACTTGTTTACTAAGCAAGATGCTAAACTGAGACTCCTTCGTTGGGTTTTGCTCCTACAAGAATTTAAAATTGAAATTCGTGATAAAAAGGGAGCAGAAAACCTAGCCACGGATCATCTTAGTAGACTTGAGGATCCTTATCAAGGGGAACCTCCAAATCAAGGGATTCATGAATCTTTTCCCTTTGAGACCTTATTGTCTATTAATTCCAATCTTGATGATACCCCCATGGTTTGCGGACATTGCAAACTATTTGGCGGGTGGTGTTCTAATCGAAGGGTTATCGTCCCAACAAAAGAAAAAATTCTTCAACGACGTAAAAACGTAATATTGGTACGACCCTTATCTTTTCAAGCAATGTGCGGACTTAATCATTCGTAGATGTGTTGATGGGCCGGCGGCTTTACAAATCCTTAAAGCTTGCCACAAAGGACCCACCGGTGGTCACTTTGGTCCTAACTACACCGCTAAAAAAGTTTTCGACTCCGGATTCTATTGTCCCACCATTTATCATGACGCTCATGAAATGGTTAAGCATTGTGATGCTTGCCAAAGAAAAGGCAAGATCACACATAAAGATGAGATGCCTCAAAATTTCATCCAAGAATGTGAAATCTTTGATGTATGGGGCATCGACTTTATGGGGCCATTTCCATCATCCAAAGGGAACAAGTACATCCTCGTAGCCGTTAACTACATATCAAAATGGGTTGAAGCAAAGGCTTTACCTACTAATGATGCGAGGGTGGTTGTTAACTTCTTGAAACAATTGTTTGCTCGATTCGGTGTGCCTCGTGCTCTTATTAGTGATCGCAGGACTCATTTTTGCAATGATCAATTCGCACTAGTCATGGCTAAGTATGGTGTCAATCACCGACTTTCCACCACGTATCATCCACAAACTAATGGACAAGCCGAGGTTTCCAACCGTGGACTTAAGCGAATCTTAGAGCGTACCGTGGGAGAGCATCGTGCCTCATGGGCCGATAAATTAGATGATGCTTTGTGGGCTTTCTGTACCGCTTATAAGACACCTATAGGTTGTACTCCTTATCGCCTTGTGTGTGGAAAGGCATGCCACCTCCCCATTGAGTTGGAGCATAAGGCTTATTGGGCCTTGAAGTTGGCTAATTTTGACATAAACAAAGCCGGTGATCATAGGAAAATCCAACTCAATGAACTCAATGAACTTTGGAATGAGGCTTATGAAAATTCATTAATCTACAAGGAGAAGACTAAGCTCATTCATGATTCTATGATTAAGAACCAAGAGTTCCATGTTGGCGATCAAGTTTTACTCTTTAACTCTCGTTGAAAATCTTTTCGGGTAAACTTAAGAGCCGTTGGTCCGGTCCATTCACCGTGGCCCAAATCTTCCCTTATGGCACCATTGAGTTATCCCAACCAAATGGGCCCAACTTTAAGGTGAATGGCCAACGGGTTAAGTTGTACTTTGGAGAGGACATCTCTCATGAGATGATTCCATCCCTCTCCACATTTCCCTTGCATTAATTCGGGAAATCGAGTCGAGCTAGAGACTCGTGATAAATAAATCAAGCATCGTATAACTAGGTTAGATTTTTACCTTTTCCATCCTTTCCACCCTTTTTCACCTTCACCCATTTCCACCAATAAGTGTAGGGGGAGCCAATTAGGTTTTTTGTATGTTGTGATGTTGTGCAGGTACATGTGCTTTAATGATCCACTTTTGGTGTTTTTAACGCGACCCGTCATTCCGTGTTTCCCGTGTACCCGGTTCTCTCAAAACTATTGTGATTCATACATGTAGATAAATAAGACGAATAAATGTAATCACTTTAGTTGTCCCTTCCTTAGCTCGATTTAAACAACGTACTCAATGTCCGAAGTGTAGGGGAGTTTATTCTCCCACATGCTTAAACATTGAGGACAATGTTTATATTAAGTGTAGGGGGATTTCTATCGAATTTAGTGGGCTTTTCCATGAATTTGACCCTATTTAACCGGAAAATTAAAAAAAAATTCAACATTTTTCAAAATTTTTGATCTATTTTGGTCAAGTAGTATTTCCATTTATTTTCTTTTGTCATCGCATCGTATTTATATTTTCCATTTCAAGAATAAAGTAAAAAAAAATAAATAAATGAATAAAATGGTTTTAACAAGTTTAGATATCTTTGATATATTAGGCCCGTCATGAATATTTTGACTCAACCCGAGTTTACTTATCCAATTTTACTCTAGCTAGTATCCTTAACCATATGGACCTTAATTGGTTTATTAGGATAAGCATCCACGAGTCTCATTCCTTAAGATTTTAAATTGTGGAGAACGAGAGATGATAGAGTTGATAATAAGTTTAAAGGTTAATTCTTGCTTATATGAGTTTTTGTGGCTCTTTCTTCCCGCTTGTATATTTAATTACTTAATAAATGAGGATTTTTGCGGTGTAGATTCGATATCTTAACTCTTAGCCAAATCTTTTATCTCCTTGTAATTAAAGCATGAACACATTGAGGGTGTCAGCGTTGTAGACTTCCAACTAAGGTGGCTCATAACCACTAAGTAGGAGGTATTCAGACCATGGGACCGCGGAATTTGGCCTACTATATATATCATAAATAAGAAAGAATAAGATTAAAACATGACCTCAAGGAGCCTTAGGGTGTGGGGCATGTAGCACAAACCTTGTCATTAGAGCCTTAGGGTGTATGACATGGTAAGTGTTGAATAAAAATTGATCAAAAATAAATTCCCTTGTTTATCGTTCAAGGAGCCTTAGGGTGTGGACAATAGATGAGGAGCATTTTTACATCTTAAAGAGCCTAAGGGTATATGATGTGAACTTGCTAAACTCTACATAAAGTCTACATGACTTTGGAGGAATAATCAATAAGTAGTACTATTGGCCAAATTTTGGATCCGGGAATTTATTCCCCAAATCGTGCTAAATCATCCTTGATGTGGGCATACTTTAGTGACAACGTTTTTGAGGACGAGGTTAGGTTTTGAGTGTTGGGTTTGCACTGTTTTGCCTTCATTTTTGGACTAATAATTATCAAATAAGTCAAATGAGCCTACGGGTGAATGACAATCCTTAAAAGTTAGAGATACAACTTAGGAATTAGAGAAAGAGTATTACACAATTGTCTTATATAAGTGGTTTTAACTTGAGGACTTATGGTAAACAATGATCTCGCTTTTAAGCTTGGTATGGGGAACGTGAAACTTGAGGGTGATTAATATTCATGACACCAAAACCCTAATTTAAGTCTTAGATTTCTTTACGAGTTTCTTCCATCAAATAATTTCCAAGTTAATAAATTTTTATAACTTTTGTTTCCTTTTAAATTTTTATCTTTTCATCGTAGTAGTATTAGTATATCTTAATAAAGGCCGAGATGGATTAATTATGAGAAAAATGTAACTTTATGCTTTAAAGATATGCGTTGCATGGGGTTATTGCAATGGTCAAGTGTAGGGGATTTAATAAGTGTGTAAACACTTATCCTTTTGCCACTAAAATCATGGAAAAACAAGACCTAATCATGTGTTTAGTATCATAAAAGTCAGAATTACGCGTGGTTTTGTGTTTTTGTGTGAAATAGGTACAAAAGATCAAAAGGAAAGAAAACACGGGATTTCACGGTCAAATGTTGAAGAAAAGTCCAAGAAAGAGACAAAGACAAAGTCAAAGAACCAAAAGTGTATCGAAGATCACGAGAACCGGCAAAATCGACACAACTTTGAAGAAATGATCAACGAAGCCAAAATCGAGTTCGTTTTTAGCGGATTTAACCTTTTTGAAGATATTTGAGCTTTGTGGGTCCCACATTTGGGTATTGGGTCCAAAAGCCCATTAGTGGATTTAATAAATATTTGCTTGTTGATTTCAAGCCCAACAAAGGCCCAAAACTTAATTATGAGACGGATTGGAGGAGTATTTGGCAATTTTGGGCCCAAGCCCAGTTACAAAGTAAAAAGAACAAACGAGTTATTTACCCTAGTCAACTCATCCTCACACCAACCGTTTATTACCTACTCGGTCAAACCTCACACAGTTATTAAAACAATTTTTACCCACCCCACTTTATTATTTACGATACAAACAAGAAAACCCACTTTTATCTCTCTCTCTCTCAAACAAACGCAATATCTTTTTTACCCAATCTCAAAACCCTAATCACACAAATTACATCATAACTTTTGGGGCTTTTGTTTAATTCGTGTGATTCACACGTTGGGAAATTAAATCCCCTAAATTTCTCAGCGAAGCATGATGGTGGTCCTTAAATCCTGACGTAGCTCCTATCCCTATTTTGATTAGCTCTCACACCTCACCACAACCAATTCTCCAATAATCATCCTCCACATCAGCTCAAAACAAACACAACAAACACAAAATTGCCATGATGGCAATCCGTGTGATGAAGGGGTGTATTATCCACCGTTGATCAAGAAACATAGAGAGGAAAGAAGAAAGTGCGGTCCTGATTACAAGACGTGACCACCAAGTTCATCAAGAGAGATTAGGGTTTTCCTATAACCCCCCCCCCCCCCACAAACATGTAATAGTGTGCCAACTTTTTATTTTAATTTTATTTTTATGCAAAATAGATATTAGGTTTATTGTAATTTTCTCTTTAAAAAGTATTATAATCGAATTTCGTTATTAATAAAAATTATTTTCAGTTTAATTTTGTCTCTTTAATTAGTTTAAATTTTATTGCTATTTACTCTTTAAATCTGTTTTTGTTTAATATTATTAAATTAAAAAGTGGATGATTAATTTCACTACTGGAGTTAAATTAAAAAAAAATCTGTTCGAATAGAAGATTGGTTCGAGAGTTGATGATTAGGTTATGTTGATGTTTAATGGTGGCTCTTAATTCGGTTCATAAGGGGGTTCAGCGCTACCCTTCTTCCCAAAGGTTTTCGACACAAGGTTCATTTTCTTTTTATTGTTTTTATTAATTTTATATTAATTGATTTGGAATTTGCTTATGTATTGATCTGCTGGTGTAGTTAAGTGTGTTTGGATTTGCTAGTTTTGTTTTCTGCTTATTGTTTTTTTATCGGTTTATTGTAGTTTGGGTAATGTCTGCTTATTTTTGGTTTTATATAATCTGCTAGTTTAAGTTTTTGGTATATTTGAGTTATTTTGATTTGATTTAAGTAGTGAATTGTTTTGTAGTGTTTAGACTTGTCTGGTCTGTTTAGTTGAAATTTGCTTATTCGATTTAGCTTGTCTAGTTTTAGTAGCTTATTTGATTGCTGATAGTAGTGGTTTGCCATTTTAGTTGTGATTGCTGATAGTTTGGTTTTGCTTATAGGTTTATTTGCTTATTTCATGATCATTTGCTTTTCCTTTTTATTTTACTTACTTTTTTTCGATTCTGTTTAGCTTAATTTGCTGATTTTGTGAGTTTGTTACAGCAAAAACATAACAGACTCATTTGGTGTGCTATTTCTAAATTTCGTCCAATTCCAAAAATAAAAAAATAATATATAGCAAAAAAAGGTCACTCCTGGGACTCGAACCCCTGACCTCACGTTTATTTGCTTTACGTCATAACCATCTCTTCTAGGACCTCTTTTGAGTTTTATTCCACCTTATCTCACTAATATAGGTTTTGTAATTAGCTATCAGATTTAGTTAATTAGTTTTTTTTATAAGTATTGTTTATTTAATTTTTAAAAGTTTTTATAAGTTTTCTTTTATTCAGTTTTTAAAAAATATAAAAAAAATATTTTAATTACTTTTATAAATTTAAATTGTTTTTAAATTTAATTTTTAAAATTAGTTTTCAATTAATTTAGTTTTATTTAAAAATAGTTTTAAGTAGATTTCATTTAAATTAAAAGTTTAGTTACAAAAATTAATTAGATTTAAGTTTTATTTTAAATTAGTCTTCAAAATTTATTTAAATAGTTTTAAAATATTTAATTATTTTTAATCAAGCATTTTTAATTATAGATTTTCCTTTTAATTAGATTAATTAGTTTTTAATTCATTAGTTTTTCTTAAAAGTTTTTAAATTACCTAAAAGAGTTAATTTACCAAGAACAATTTATCCACGTAAATTAGATACCAATTCGAGTGAGTCGAGGAAAACGAACTTAATTGCTACACAAAAAAAGCTACATTAATGTTATAAATGGTATGTTCTTATTTGATGTTCTTTATGTTAGTATGTTGTTTGATTTCAGATAAGGTAGAAACTATAGAAATGTAAACATCCAGTTGTTTTATCAATGGAGAATTAGTAAGATTAATAACTACCTATGATATGGAGTTAACCGATGGAAAGGTTGTTAGTATTAGTTCTATACTGAGAGTGTTCTTTGAATTCTGAGAAATAAGTGTTTAATATCGACTAGATGCTCAAAGAGTTGGGATATTTGGATGTAGATTATTGGTATTAAGTGGTTAGTTGTACGTAGTACACTAGTACTGATGCTTGAGATTGAATCGATCCTCACCATAAATTGATCGTTGTTGGTTTAGATTTTGCTGAGAAGCTGAGTGTTGACTGTGAAAGGTGATGAGTGAACTTTCTGTTTGAGAAGTGTGTCCTATTTGAAAATGAGGAAGTATGTGGAAGATGGATATAATGTATTCCTAGCTCAGGTAATTAGCGATAGGGTAGTTGAGGAGAAGTTGGGAGATCTATTAATGATTCGAGAGTATTAAGAGGTTTTTCCTGAAGTTTTGCAGAGTTGCTGCCGTCTCATAAAGTGGAGTTCGTGTCGATTGAGTGTTGTAAGCGATAGGTGTAGTGCTCCTGTGTTTTATTGTGTAGTGCTTCTGCGTTTCGTTGAGTAGTATTTGTATATCCTATCATTTGGCACCGTCAGGATAGAATGAGTTATCCGGTCAACTGCGAGAAGTGATGGATATGGAATGTATTAGATTAAGTTTCGTTATAATGGTGATCACTTGTGTTGTTTGTCAAGAATGATGAATCGTTACGGAGGTGTATCGATTATCATGAGTTTATCAAATAAGACGTCAATCCTAGGCATATTGAGTTATTTGACAAATTGCTTTGAGTTCTGGTTATCATTAACTGAGAATTAGGGAAGAAGATGTTCCTATAGTTGTTTTTCGTACTTGATGTGGGTGTTTAAGTTTCAAGTGATGTTTTGGAATTGACGAACGCGTATGCCGTATTCATGAACCTGGTAAATTATGTGTGTAAGATGTACTGGGATGAGTTATTCATTGTATCTATTGAAGATATTATATTTTATTCCAAGAGGGAAGGAGGAACATAAGCAGCATATGAGGATAATTTTGGGACGGTTGGAAAAAGAGAAGTTGTATCTAAAGTTCCCTAAGTGTGAGTGTTGGTTGAAATATTTGCATTTTCTAAGGCAGTTGATTGACAACAAAGGTACTCGTGAAGATCTTACCAAGATTGAAATGATTAATGATTGGTCGGTACCAACGACGCCGACGGAAATCTGTTACTTCCTTGGTCTAAGCTGGGAATAATCGAAAGGTTTTTACTGATTGTTGAACCATTGATTATGCTGACTAAGAAGAATTGGATGTGTAAGTCCCACTTATACATCTAAATTGTAAGTTTCGAGATCTGATCCTTATCATATGAAGAAGCTATATTTTGAACACTGAAGGGTAGGTTGTGTTATGCACTGATGTTGTCATTATTTGAAGGACCCGAAGTATTTGTATTTTGTAGTTTACTATGATGCGTCTCATAAGGGTTATGTAGCTGTGGTGTTTGCTTTGAGATTGTAGGAATATTACCTGTATGGAATCAAGTGTGTAGTAATTAAGGATCATAAGAATTGCACAATATTTAACTTTTTAGGAAGGCAAAGGAGATGAGCAGAGGATTACCAGTTATATATTTCGAGTATTTGAGTATGTTGGTGATTATGACTATGAGTGATTATGACTACGAGATTCGCTACCATCCGGGAAAGGCGAATGTGGTAGCAAATGCACTTATTAGGAAGAAAAAGGAAAAAGCCTCTAGGGTCTGAGTTTTGGTGATGACAAGAAGTGTGGACTTGAAAGAAGGGATATTGAAAGTTTAAATTGATGGTCTGATAGGGAAGGATGTCAAGGTAAGTGATTTCAACATTTTGTCAAACTTATGGAAAGGATTTTGTTGTAAAGTCAAGTGCATGGTATATTGAGAACTCCTAACATACCTGAGTTGAGAGAGTGAGACTTAGTGGTAAAGGAATCTCACAAGTCAAGTAATCGATACGTTCTGGTTTGGGTAATGGCGAAAGTTGAGTTGAGTACTGTGTGTTATATAGAGAATGATGGACAGAATGAAAGGACGATTCGAACATTGAACGGAATACGTGTGCATGTGTGATTGACTTAGGAATTGTTAGAATTCTTATACGACAATGGTTATCATGCTAGTAATGAGGCTGTATTGTTGAAGGTCCATAAAGAACTTCAATTTGTAAAGGTTAAAGATCGTGAGTTATGGACATAAGTTAGGTTTTTGGTGCATTACAGAGATGTAGGTGGAACTGAATGAATAAACTAGAGCTGATGTTGGCAAATATTGATAATATTGTATAGGTTAAGGATCGTTTATTAGAAACAAGGAGTTGTCAGAAGAGTTATGTTAGCAATCAAAGGAAATCAATGGAGTTTGAAATTAGGAAACGTGGTTGTGCTTAAAGTGTCGTTATGAAGGGTGAAATTTGTTCTGGGAACAACAAGGAAAGAATTCAACTTGAAGAATAAGTTGCTTTTCACAGAGAGAGTTGTGAAGAGTTCTTAAGAGGTCGAAACATAGTAAGAATTATATTGTGAAGATACAAGAATTCTAGGAGTGGATCTGAATTCGTAATGGAAACATGAGGATTTCTTTAAGGAAAATATTTCTCTTTTGTTCTAGAAGTATGGAATGTGAGTATAAGAGGGGCCGAGCGCCGAGGACTTCACTCTCTTTTAGGAGGGTAGGATGTGATAACCCAAACCCGCGGTCATTATTTAATATTATTTTATGAATATTTTTGAAATTATTGATGAGTTTGAATGATATGACGGTCGGCTGTTTGATTTAAAACCGACGTTGGTAGTCTTATTTTTACCTTTTTACTAATTGCGAGGATTATTAGTAATCATGATATCGACGGATGCCCAAGATTTTATGTTTTACTATTTGTTGTTTCGGTGTTTATATTTTTGACGTTTTATTTTAATTACGTATTAAGTCGAACCGGGATCATATTATTATCATATTTTGAGTGTGTTTTAACTTTTGAAAAGTATTTTTACGAAACCCGAGCCTCGTAAATATTTTCAAAATTGACAATTTACATTTTCTACCTTTTAAACTGTTTTATTTCATTTTGGACCAAAACTATAACAAATTGGCAAAACAAGTCCCTCCACCAACCATATATGTACTCTATGCCTAACTCTTTCAACTCAAAAACACATAGATAACAAGTTTCATTTTTTTTCTTTCTCTCTAGCTTATGCCGCCACCCATTCCACACCAAAACTATTTGATCTTTTAATTTCTACTTTGAATCTTCAAAAACTAGTTGATATCCCATCTAGGAAAATTGATGGTGATCATTTTGGTTTAATTTTTATGCACATGCAACAACTTTTGAAATTTTGATATGATCCAAGGTGGTTTGATCTATTTTCTTGTTAAATACATGTTGTTAGTTTTGTTATATATGAATTTTAAGTATTGCATGTTTGAATTTTTGAGTCGGTAAATTTTTGAATGATTATTCAAGTGTGTTATGGGTTAGATAGATGGATGAGGATGATATTAGGATGGTATTAGGCATAGGAGATTGAGTAAAATGGGTTGAAAATTTGATTTGGTTTGATTTTTAGGAAGGTATTTTAGATCAGTGGGAAAAAGGCTAATTTTGGGTATCTTAATGTTTGAAAATGGTTAAACGAATAGCATTTGGTTGTAGATAATTTTGTTAGCTTCGATTTGATTTAAAGTAGAGCTTCTAGCTCCAAACGAGCATGAAGTTACGATGATTTGATTATTCGTGTACCGGGAGACGAATATCGACACAATCCGAAGTTGTTGTCGATATTTGGATCGAATCTCGGGGACTATAGGATGAGTTGTAAAAATGGTCAAGGTCTGATGTTAGGTTCTTAACTTAGGGTTGTGAGTCTATTTTCAAACTCATGTGTCGGATTTATAAAAGGGATTGTTTAAATTGGTCAAAATGGTTGTATGAGTCGGGGTGACGTAAAAATGTCCGGTTTTGTAGTTCAAAGATGTGTCGGGCAAGAAACTTTAGAAGTAAAATCTTTAGATGGGATTTTAAGAGGGATTTCTATAGATAGTAAGTGATATCTCTGATTAGTATCATAAATATTTGACGTGTTTAAGTGGGGTAAATGAGCTCGTACATTTGGTATGTACAGGCAGATTTTTATCGAAAGAATAAACTAATAGAGTAAACATATAAAAGGAAGTAATAGTATCACTTGTATTGTTTTCTTTCAGGTTTGTCGTAATATTATGATTTTGATTTTGATGTTATTATGTATGGGTTATATTCGAGTCTATTATTAATGAACGCGCCTTATTCGATAGGTTGCGGTTTTTGTGTTTATCGGGCATCAACTATCGTCGAAGGTCGTCTTGCTACTGTTATTACTCGAGGTGAGTCTATAGCCTCGCTTTGTACTTGTTTTGAATGATTTTAAACCCGCGAGGGGGATACATGTTATTTGAAAATAAAATGAACACAAGTAATGATTAATTGTTTGGACCCGAATGATGGCTGTTGTTGCCTGATGTTGCCTTGAATTGTATAAGTACCTAAATCCCAAAAGTCCCTAAATTCATGAGCCGTTAACTATGTTCTGACTTGATGTTGTGAGTTGGGAATAGCCGCTTATTCAAATAATAGTACTATTGGGCTGACGACCCTATCTGAGACCAGGGCTTTACGCTGAGTAACCTCTGGGAAGGATAATTTACGAGAATAAGAATGTGGTATACTTGCGATTGATACCCTAGTAGGGGCATTGTAATTCATATAGTCATGCCGGCTTTAGGCGTGGGTGACTATGTTAAGGGGTCGGTGTCATGATTAATAGATTGTAGATTAATAGATTGTATACGTAGCAATTCTATTAAATGATCTTGATTGATTTTTTTCTTGTGTTCAAGTGATGATTTGGAAAACCTATAGACTCGCTCAACCGTTGTGTTGATGATTTTAAGCATGTATTTCAAGTGATTGAAGTTTATGAATGGCGGGAGCTTGCAGGAGAAGGATTGCGGGTTGCTTTTCTGGTGATTGGTCTAAAACGGATTTCTTTACCTTTTATTATAAAGTTTATAATGTATGGTCATGTATTTTAGTAAAAATGTTTGTTGATTTGTCGAGATGTTTGGGGGACCTAAATGTTACTCTGATATTTCTAAAATTGTTTTACTTGGGATCGAAAGTTTTATACAATGGTTAAATTATATCCTTTTATATTTCAAATGTATCATTTTGAGATTGTTCAAAGTGTCTTGTGTAACGATGTTTGTGTTTAGCACTCAAATGTGTATTTCCGCTGCGCAATGTAATTTGGGAGTGTTAAACACGGGTCATCAAAGGTCATCAAAAGTGGATATTTGAAAGCTCCAATCCCTGCACATCATAAGAAAAAAAAACAAACACCTACGGGCTCCCCCTACACTTATTATGAAAACGGATAAAAATGATAGATCTGCGGGTTGCCTCTCGAGAAGCTCTTGTTTTTGTTAACCAAGTCACGAGCCTGACTCGACCCTGAATTAATTCAATTGGAAGCCTCTAATATCGATACCGGGATCAAAAATCTTGTCCTCGTTCCCGGGGGAAAATAATAAATGAGAGGCCGGGGGATAAGTCATGAAAGGTAAAAAGGTCCTCTCAACATACGAGAAGTATGTGAAGTTATCATCCACGGGAGGTGGGGTGTGTAAAGGAATCAAAATGTCATCCCCAAAAGACATATGATTATCACTAAGCGTAAAGCCGTAAAGGTATCAATCATATAATAATCAATGTCACCTCCCGGGTCAAAGCACTCATTCTCAGTAATTGTTTCTAAAGTATGGGATGAAAGGTGCTCGAGAGGGGTACTTGGGACAATATCTTCATGCACCAAAGTATCAAAAAGAATATCCCCCTCCGTGTCATCATCATCAATACCCGGAGGTATTGAGAGAATGTCGATTTACTCCATAAATGTGTCATTAGTCTCGGGAGTAATAGACGCGGGTAATGACTCGGTAATAAGAGTATAATTCAACGCTTCAATTTCAGCAATAAGAAGATGAACTTTCAATAGTTTGTTGCGAAGAATAACGTCTTCCACCTCATCTAAAAGACCAAGTTCATCGGCGAACTTCTCGTAAGCCGAAGAGAATAAATCGACATCGCCCTCATCTCCCGGAGGAAATAGAAAAAGGAGAAATTTCAAATGTGAAATTCTCATAACCTGGAGAAATGTCATCATTAAGAGCGATCTCGTCCGTAAGCTCCGCAAAAGTCGGTACATCACAAACCTCATCAAAGAATTTGTCGAGACAAAGATCACTCATATCACACGATATATCATTATCCTTAGACGCGTTTGGGATATCAAGAGTATGATTAGTAATCTCAGAAGATAGGTTGAGATCAAAAATATCATCCTCGTGATCATAATAATAAAAGGAACGCACAAGAGGCGTAGAGGTATAAGCACTAAGATTAGATACTTGCTCTTGTTGCTGCCGCTGTCGCTCCTCCCATGTTTCGCTCAGTCGAATTAAGTTGTCACGAAGTTCCAAAAGAAGGGCTTGTGTTACGTCATTCGGATTCAAAGAAGGTTGATGATCGAGGGTGTATTGTGGGGGCTCAAAATTATGAAAACCAGAATTATAGCACGGATTTGGCTCATAATAATTCACCGGTTGACAATAAGAAGTATCGTGAGGGCCCCCACAATTGTTGCAACACGGGTATTGAGAAAAACCCAGTGCATTTTGTAGATACGGATTCACATAAATCGAAGAGGGTGAAATAGTGTCATTAGAGGTGAAGGATGAATTGATATAATTGCACGATAGACGACGTCAAAATTCGTAATTGGGGAGATCTCTTCCGCACCGTTCGCATGAACACCATTGACAGGATTGACTAGAAGAAGATGGTCTCCCACACCCTACACAGTCGACATACGAATCCATAAGAGTGGTTGAGAAAAAGAATTAAACACAATAGAGGATTAAGAGGAATATTTTTTGGTGTAACACTTAGGAAAGCGTCACTTTTGTGGTTTTTTAATTTTTTGGTTGCAAAACTTAGGAAAGAATTGCTTTTTATGATTTTTTAAATGTTTTTGGATTTTTGAAAATTTTGATTTTTTTAGATTTTTGAAATTTTTTTGAAATTTAAGCAAGAAAAATAACGTTCAAAAGTGAACGGATCCTAAAATCTAACGCGTCTCTCACAAAAAACCGTTAATCTTCACGAAAAGAGCCGACAGCGGTTCCATTTCAATAACTAAATTTTACTATATAAAAATGATGTTCTTAGTTGGTCTTATTGTTCACGGTGTCTAATCGAATTGATCCGGTTTAAAGTGTGACTCAGTCATTTTTTGTAGATAAAATAAAGATTGGTTATCTATAACTACTTAAAAAGTAAATGCGAAAATTATTAGAAATAAACTAAAAATTAAAACGATATTAAAACGAATATTAAAATAAATATTAAAAAGAAACAATTAATAAAAATAAATATAAAAATAAATATAAACTTTTAAATTAAAAATAAAACTTACTTAATAAAAATAAAAGAAATTGGATTATAAAGCTTCTTTAAAAAGAACGAAACAAATATTAAAACGGGCACTTAATAAAAATTAAAACTAAAATTTTTGGATTAAATACTAATACTAAAATTTGCGGAAAAATAAAACTAAAAATATTTTACTTTCAGAATAAAAATAAAAACGATTTTCGGATAAAAATTAAATCGACTCTCGGACTAAATAATAAAAATGTTGTGAAGAAGGGAACATGTTGGAAATGGGTGAAACAAAATTGGAGGAAAAAAGAAGCTATAGTGGAAATGACCCTTTTGGAGGTTTTTTTAAAAAAAACTTTCGTAACTTTTTTTTCTGAAGTTGACTTTCGGACTTTTGTTATTTTTGGCGGGAAAAGAAAAATGGACTTTCGGGGGAAAGTTATACTACTTTCGGAGCTTTATTTTTTTATATATAGAGGCTTTCGGAACAAAATAATTAAAAAAACAGGAAAATAATAATCGAGTTTCGGAACAAAAATACAAAATGTGTTTCGGAGTTTTTTAATAAAGTACGAGTTTCGGATCAAATAAAAGAAAAATGAGTTTCGGACTATTTAAAAAAAAAAGTTTCGGAGTTTATAAAATATGAGTTTCAGACAAAAATAAAACTGACTTCGGGGAAAAGGGCTAAACCCTCTTCCGAAACTCAGACTATAATCAGACTTCGCAAGATCTTAAAAACAGGGGAATAAAAATAAGCCAAAATAAGCAAAAATTAATCTAGAAAATAATCCAAACTAAACACAAATTAAAATCTAACAAACACTAAATCAACCAAATCAAATAGATCCAAAATAATAATTAAAACTATAAAAACCACTTAATCAAAATAAGAAATAAGCACAATAAGCTATAAACATCAACCACATAAAAATAATAATAAATATAAAATAAGCACTTCAATCAATTAAGCAATAAGATCAAATAAGCTACATGATTAACAAAATAAAACATAAGATTTAAATCAAGAAAGGAAGAATGAGATTAACTGAAAAATTTTAATTAAAGATGAAGATTAAGATTCAACAAACCAAGATTAAAGATGAAAAGATTAAGAACATGAAAAAAAGCTAGAGAGAAAGTAATTACACCTACTCCTACTCCTAAACTAATCTAATCTAATTAACTAATGAATACAAATGACGGAAAATGAACTATTTATAGTGGAGGAGTAATGTTGTGATGTTGCTTCCTTCTTTCTCTTTGTCTCCTCGTCTTTTTAAATTAATTTGTCTTTCTCGACTTTGTCTCGGGTTTGTCGAATGATAAAATGAACTCGTCTTCTATTTTTCTTCTTTTATTAGATTTGGTTCTTCGACTTCCTTAAACTTCCGTCTTTAGTCTTTTTCTTCGATAAATCTTCAGAATAGGCCTTTGACTTCCGTTCTTTTTGCACTTTTGATCTTTTGACTTCGTCTTTTGTCTTTTTTCTTCGATAAAAGCCCGTGAAAGCCCGTGTTTTCTTCCTTTTTCATATTTTGGTCCTAAAACACAATAAAAACACAAACCACGCATTATTCCGACTTTTACGACATTAAATACACGTTTTGGTCTCGTTTTTATTTGTTTTTAGTGGTAAAAGGATAAGTGTTTTAACACTTATTAACATCTGCAACAACAAAGGCAATTTGGAAGTGCTCCTAGATTTGAGTCAAGTACTGCTGAACCTACAAATACATCTCCACCTATCAAGAATGAATGAAGGAGATAAAGCTCAAAAGAAACAGAGACTGCTCAAAGAATGAATGAAGGAGATAAAGTTCAAGATGTTGATAAGACTGAAAATGTACAAGTAGTACATACATAGTCAACAGTACATGCTAAAGAAACGGTACATACACACTTGGAAGAAGATTCGATGGAATCTGATGTAATCTCCAAGGGTGTTAAGAGGAAAAGATCAACAAAGAAGAAGCTAGAAGCCAAGAAAAAGGCTAAGTCAACAACAGAAGATATTGATGATGATGAGAGCTTGAAAAAGTACTTGAAGATAGTAAACTTTGAAGATCAATGTATTGATACAGAGATTTTTGGAAAGAGGTCATCCATTGCTAGATGGATATACACTATAGATCAAGGACTAGAAGCTCATAGAATACAAAGAACTGATGGCACAACATCAATGTTCAGACTTTTGGAAGACATTATTCATATTCTTGACAGACAAGATATTCAAGATCTTTTCAAGTTAGTTCAAGAGGCCAGTGCAGGTAAAACTGAGGTATCACTATTATACAATGAGTTATTCTTCATGTATGAACCACACAACTATGATCAGAATATATTGAAAGTATTAGAGAATCAGGTTCCTAGTTACTGGAGATATTATAGATCATGTGGACTGTATATTTTGGATATAGATGGTGTTACTTACTATATGCTACAAGAAAAGAGATATCCATTTGAGAAAAGATTGTTGGAAAGAATGTTGGAACAACAATTGGAGGTCTCAAAAGAATCTGTTGGTGCTTTTGAGTTGATTAGATTGGTTAAACAATGAATCAAGGATTTGAAGCAAAAGGAAGAAGCTGAGAAAGAGCCTCAAGTGTTTGACTTTCAGTCACACTTCATAAATGGTTCTCAGTTCACCATGTCTAACACACATAAGAACTAGCTAGTCCATAGGTAAACGGTTTGTGGTAAAGACTTCTCAAATCCGTTGAAAGCTGGTAGTTTGCTAAAAACTATATGGTTCTCACTCACCTTGTTTTGAGATAAAGAGTTGGCTAGTCCTAGACAAACGGTACTAGGTAAAGACTTAATCAAATCCGTTGATGGTTGACAATTTATCAAAAATTGTAGGGTTATCAATACACCTTATTCTTTATGAATAAAGTATTGGCTATTCTAGAGGGTACGGATAACTGGTAAAGAATAAATCAAATCCGTTGATAGATGATGATTTTCTAAAAATCATGAAGCCAATACAGATTGATTTTTGTTGTTAACTGTTTTATTTTAGGTATGAAGTTGCAAGCAAATAAGTATTAAAGAAAAGATACTTAGAAGGTTTTGTCTCATCAAATCAAGACAGGAGTTCATGATTCAGAGTTCATAGATTTAACTCAAGAAGACAATTAATGTTGCTGCAAAGACAAATGAATGTTTACAAGACACAAGAAGAACATAGTTTGAAGACAAAGATGATGTTCATGATGCTTGAAGGTTATCTTATCAGAAGAAGATATACATTAAAGTGTTTGGCTACATTCAGTTGGATACAAATACAAATTACCAAGATTAATCCAAGGTTGAAGAGAAGACTGAAGACAAGTTATCATTCTTTTTTAGGGGAGGATTGTTGGGAATTATTTGTTAAGTGTCAAGTACCGTTAGTGTTATTGAAGTATTGTTAGTTATCTTTCAAGTACCGTTAGTGTTAACGCGATACATAGTAAGTACTGCTACTTATAAAGTAAGCACTGCTATATTGATTTGGACGAATATATCTTTGTATAAGATATGTCATAGTAATAGTTAGAGTATATCTTATGTGATATACTTAAATAGTTAGATTATTGATAATATATCGTCAGTGATATAGTTATCTTTATAGAATATTCTAAGGTTTCTAGGGTTCCTTACTCTATAAAAGGAACATAGGTACGATGTTATTTATGTACCTCATTCAAGTCGATTAATAAGAGAATCGAATAGTTTAAAGTAATTATGTTCTTCTATGCTTTATAAGTTAGATTCCGCATAACTTATTTATCTTGAGTAAGAGTTCTCAAAGTGTTTTAGTTTGATTACAAACTACTATACTAGTTCTTAACAGAATATAGATCCAACCAAAGGGATCCACAAAATTCCGAAAAGAAAATAACATGCGACTATGTATGAACGATTATTCAATCCATACTAGTCAAAACCAGACATGAAACATCATAAACACAAATCCAAAATATCCCGAAGTATATATTTATATTAGTCGAATCTATGCACACATATTCCTATGACGCCTATATGCTGGGGCCCTTAAGATATAGACTAGGCTAATAGACTAGGCAACCTAATTCTTTATAACCATTGGCTCTCTGATACCATTCTGTCACACCCACCATAGCAGAATATTTGGAGCGACGTATGGATATCATCACAACAATAGCGTGTCCATTGAGATAACTAAATGAAATGGAAATATCATAAATGGTGACACAATGTCATGAAGATATCTCAAACAATGCATGCATCTAGGTAAGTAGGTAACATGTCTACCTCTTACCAAAGACATACAAGTAACACACAACAAACTTATAAGTGTCTACAAAGTATCACTTATTCAAAACATAAATAAAAAGAATAAGAGGAAAGGGGGTTCCTCCAAATGCAATCCTAAGCCTCCCAGCTAGCCACTCCTATTCTCACGCTTAACCACATTCTCACCTGAACGAGACACTAAAACACGTCAACATAAAGTTGGTGAGAGTCATAGGTTTAGACTCCAACTCCAAAACAATTATAAGCTGTGAATAATAACCATCGATAAAAGAACATATGTACAATGTGCTACAATTATGCATTAACAACTAACATTCAAGATTAACAATTCACCATAATTCAAAGGCTCTCAGCGTTACCAAGCACCATGGTTCCATAGGCGCACATACACCTATGAACAAATCCCAAGGCCCCGCCTTGTCAACATCCGGTTGGTACCAAGTTAAACCACAATAACTGAGACGGTACATGTCCCCCGATCCAAATCATAAACACAATCAAGGATCACATAGCAGTTAATCACATAAGTGTACACACAAGTCCATCATAAACCATAAAAACATTCACAACATTATTTACAAAACCATACAATGTCTCTTCCATCTCATCTGGAAGTCAAATTCATTCAAAGATGGGACTATGAAACTCACCTGAATAAGTTTCTCCAAGTATCTACGCTCTAGTACAAATCTAAATACACAAACGTATACAATAAAGGCATAAACCACATACCAAAATAGCTCATCAATATATGATGGATATCTAACATTCTCCTACAACTAAACCTCATTTATGTGCTATAAGCATCCTATTACACCCCTCTATAAGCCCTTAACTTAGTTAAGTTCACAACCCATCCCGTTAACATTTTACACAAAACAGTCCTGATTTTCATACTCCGTATTATGAGCCAAACACCCACCAACCCTAACCCACATTCCTTTCCATGAAAATCCCATAAACTTATATGTGTTAGGTAAAATCTCAGACCTTGCCCCAACATCAAAGCAAATTTGAACATATGAAATGTTTGTTATGATCAGAGCGCGTTCTAGTTATCTTATATAACATATAAACTAACTCTCATGTTCGTTTGAAAGTCCAATTGTACTCGTAAATACCCTAACCATCTTAAAACATTAAATTAAACCCGAGTGATTTCAAAATCGTTTTGACCTCCGACTGTTGTAACTTGTTTTTGACCCACTTCCTGACCTCCAATTCAATTCTAGTTTCTTGCATTTGAAATCCAATTCAATTACCTTTTTAGGGATATAAGATTCGAAAATTAAAATTTTGTAGAACTCTAAATATGATCAAAACATTAGCCTTAAAATTCTGCCTAGTTTTTAATTACGAATTTAATTAGACTAACCTTATTAATTACCCAACAATTAATTAATTACAAGCCCTAAATATTCTAATAATTAAATATAATTAATATAATGATTTTAATAATAAACCGTAACCTAAATACATCATATAATTATTAAGAGTGAATTGAAAACAATTAAATTGAAAAGAGATTGAAGGTTTTTACCTTAAGAATAATGGAAGACACAAAAAATTACAAAGAACCCTAAAACACAAAAAAACACGTCGACCCTTTGATCTCCAGGGATTATGTTTGTTTTTTTATCCTAGTTAACACTTTATATAGTTAAAATACTAATCCTAACACAAGTAAAATTGCCATATATAATTTCCCTAGTTTTTCTCTTTTTCTTTTCCTTTATTTTCACTTAACCGACCAATACCCCTTTAATTTCGTTTGTTTTCTTTTTATTATTAATAATTGTATTAGTAATATTACCTTAATTTTCCTTAATTTATTTCAGCTCCTAAAGCCTCCAAAACCTCAAGACCGTAAAACTAGTCAAATTTACGCGTATACCGTAGAAGACGTAAAATATACAGTTTTATAAAAAATCTTGAAATATGAAATAAACTAATTAATTAAGTCCTAAAAACTTAAAACCATCCCAAAAAATACTCCCACGACTAATTACCTCATCCGAGACCTCTAAATGCTAAACCTTAAACCGTAAAAATACGATTTTCTATAATACATATACGTAAACGTAAAACCACTAAATAACCCATCTTATTTCATAGTCACTACTATGTGAGCTCATGAACATGAAAACATCACACATTGTTTCACTCACAAGATACCCCTTACCCGATAACGATGTCTAAACCACACTCTATTCACACCAAATAACACATAAACACATAAAGACACATAATTTCACGAAATATGCCCAAAATAAAACTAAGTGACGAACATCAAAACCGTGGTTGTCACAATATCTCCACGTATGACGTTTACAAATGTTCGCGTATCACGTTCACAATTTTTCACATACTACGTTCTAGTATGTCTCGCACATCATTGCTCAGACGTTAATAATGTCAGTTATTCTGAGTTATTCTGCATCATAACGTTTCTTTCACCCTTGTACGTTAATTAGTATTTCCTCGATCAGATTCATGAGGATCTATCTTACATTGATGAATTAGAAACTTCTACGTATCGTCAAGTCAGGGTCATGAAGACCACGATTATCAATTACGTCAAGATCTTTTGGAGAAACCGTCCCGAGCGGGAAGCCACTTGGAACGGAGGAGTCCATCTGGACTTTCTATCCTCTTTCCATCCATAAGTCAGATATGTTATTTTAAGTCACGGCACGTCCCATGTCCTTTACAGTCATGTTATGTCCATGTCCTTCCCAGATTATCGTATCTCTAATTCGAGGACAAATTATTCTTTTTAGAGAGGAAGAGTTGTAAAACCCGCATAAAATACCAAGAATATTAGTTCTTGAAAACCCGATTAAATTAAAACATTACATTTAATACTACATCACGTGTCATGAAAATATAATACAAGCATTACGTATATTATTAATACACGCTAAATAATTACGTATAATATTTAAACAAGACAAGAAATAAAATACGACATTTAACCACGAACACGTACAATAAATATTATACACGAAAAATAAAATGGGTTTGGCTGTTGGGCTTGTGTTAACCGCAGGCAACAAAGAGGAAGAAAACAAGTGGGCCACGCCCGGCCCATGATCATTTACTAATCACAAAACAATCACAGGAGAATCATTTTACAAGTTTTAACAAATCAAACAAAAACCCTAGCCTCCTTTCATAATTTCGCCGCCGATTTTCATAAGGGAAAAGAGGGAGTAAGCTTTGTTGATTTTGATTTGGTTACGGGTATATATTCGGGTTCAAAATCCTTAGTCTATTCACACTTTGGTATCTCTAAAATCCTTGTTCTTTTAATTTAATTATGTTTAATTGTCAAGATATTTGTAATCAATCATAAAAACATGTAATCTATAAGATGTAACAAGGGATTAATGATTTGTCTTGATTTTGTTCGGACTGTACGCAAATCGAGACCCATAAAGGTCTCGGTGTTGTTTTGGTTCCAACCAGCCGCAACCCACTTGGGGACGGTGGTGGTCTTCTATGGGAATCCATAACACCCAGCAGCCTGCAGTGGGAACTGTTGGGCAAACAGTGGGAAACAAGAGCTATAAGGCTCTCGGTGGGTAACTTGTACACGGCAGGGGGAACTGGCTCAAGCCAATGGGAACCCTGTGACTCACAGTGGCAACTGGCAGCAACCTAGGCTGTTTGGCCACCGGCTGGAAACAACGGCCGCCGGTCGTGGTGAGGGTTATGTGTTGTTTTGAGGTGTTTGGTTTGTTTGTTTAGTGCGACCGTGACGTATGTCTCGGTAGGCTCGGGTTCGGACTCGGGAATACATGAACACCTAATAAACTAGTACTTTTAATTGGTTAATTTAATTAGTTAAATACAAGTTATAATTAAATTAGCTAGTAACTTAGATTATAATTATTTATATAATTATCATGAAATTAACTAAGTATGTATCATGACTTAATTAAATTAAAAACCATGCTTTAATTTAATTAAATGTATAAGGTAAAGTTTTATTAAATTAACCATGACATATTACTAATTAATAAAACGATGCATTTTCATTATTAATTAATAATCATTTTTAGCCTAAGTATTTAATTTAATAAACTTTACTAATAAATTATCATGACTTATAAATTTAGACTATTAAGCTTTAGCTTATCTTGTGGACTTATAAATCAAGCTTACTTCTTTTTAAAGAAACTTTCTCTTTTTGGAAACATACTATTTTTGGAAACTTACTATTTTTGGAAAACTGCTATTTTTAGAAAGTTACTTATTATGACACTACAAGGAGAGTAATAAAAGAATACATGAAATACATAATCAGAATACATGTAAAACATGAATAAATACAAGATAACAATTAAAACAGTAAAACATGAGAAGAACATATAAAATAAGCTAAGAACACATGGAACTAGTAACACACTCAGTAATCAGACAACTTATACATGTCCCTTATTAATCTAGTATCCGTGAAATCAGAGTAGATCATTCAGCTTCCATTCTAGCTTCACTACTGGACATAAGGTACGGATTCCGTCCTTCAGTATGGACATTCCTTCGTATGTTTGATTAGGATTCCCCATTTGCAGCTATCTATTTTCCCAGTTATTTTATGTGTTTTGAATGCTTATGTTTTATTATAAATGCCTGAGCTATATATACATACATGCCAGTTCATCTAGTTATGGAGGCACCATAACCATAACACTGGAGGCACCAGTGTTATGACTTCCCCACGACGGAGTGATTGCTTGTGGCTTCCCTTTCAGTTTGGCCATTTATGTATATTATCATGTGGGGCGTATGGGTGCATCCTAGTTACATGTTTTTCAGGATTTTCATGGTGAATGTGGTGTGTTTCTTGCATCCTTCACAAGGAGTTGATCCCTCCTACTCAGACCAGTATATTAGAGGCAACCCCTCTAATTACATGATTAGGTCACCCCTCTAAGTATTCATGCACGTTGATACCTCATGACCTATATGGGATCTTGGCTAAATTTAAAATACAGTTTTCACAAGTTAATCATAAGCTTTTCAAATTATAAAACCAGTTTTATAAACATGTTCCAAGATTTCCAAAACATATACATTTTCGCTGCTTTTCAGCCTTTACCTTAATTTTAGTCATCATACCATGTTATATATCCGTTCACTGACCGTATTGCTCATCCGTATATTCTTTTACATGTCCCAAAACTGCAGGAATCCATGGACAAACTTGAGCATTTGGAGGACGTGCATAGGAGGAAATTTGCTTTAGGCTTCTTCTCCTTTTGCCTTCTTGTATTTATGCTTGTTCGGATATTTGTTTTGTCCTTCTCATTTCATTTACTTTATTTATTTTTTGGGCTTATGTTTGGGAACCGATGTTTGATTCTGGTTTTCCCTTTTGGTCATGTATATTTTAGTACATATTACCTTGCATGCTTTGATGACACGCCATATATACACGTAACGGTCCACTTATCAAAGTGGGGTGTTACATGCATTCTTGATTTGGACATTTTGACTATTCCCGGATACTATTATTCAAGGTGATTTCATAGCCCCACATTTTGACTATATTAAATTATTGTACATTTTTGGAAGAAAACATGTTATACATATTATAAAATAGACGCAAACGAAATTTGTGTGCATAACAATTACATTTTACCTATGTGTGATAACCAGCGACCCATGGTCTGTGAACTGTAAATTATTGTACGAAAGCATGAATGTTAAAAATAGATCTATTGGGACTGACAACCCTCATTTGGGTGAGTAGCGCTCACTGTGTCTAGGCCAAGACAAAAAAACATATACAATGTCGGATATTTAGAGGGTGTTCAAGGGTAGTCACCATTAGTTGATACTTTGTGGACAGCTACGGTCTAGCTTCAATTTCACGAGCCTAGGAAATTGTAATTTCATTTGTAGTGTTTGCCTTATCGCATTGCTATGTGGTACATCTTGCGGTCCTAAAATATGATTTTTCTAAACCAATGAATTCATCAACTTTATGTTGAACTTTAGCATGTTTTTCTCAGGAAACTTGTGACAATCCGTCAATTTATGGTTGATATTTTATTCTCGAATATTATTTTGAAAACATTATTTTAATGTTACAATATGAACTCACATATTTTTGGGGAGAAATTTGGATTTACGTCTTGAAGTAGCATCGACTACGTCTAAACCGGAGGATTCAACGTTACGTGCTTACGTTTACATACACCGTCTTTGGTGGCAGTCCGACATTTCAGAAAATAAATTTGTCCATGAATATTATTTTGGAGTTTTAAATTTGTGTTGGTTCATAAACTCACAAATTTACGAGAAGAGACTAGGACTTACGATTTTATTTTAACATCCTTTACGACTAAACCGGAAACCTTAGGATTACGTATTTACGTTTTCGAACTCCGTTTTTGATGAGACAATTTTTATTGGATTCGTTTTGTAACGTTGATTCATAATTTATAATAACGTTTTTCGTAAAACGACCCGAGGGCACGCAAATCGAGGAAACTAGAATCGAGGAGTACACGTAAATAATTGGGGATGAGACAAAACAAGTTTTGCCCCACCCCCAATATGGGACGGCTACATAAGCAACACCTCATACCATGAGGTGTCAAAGCTTAGAAAATAAGCTTAAACACTTGTCCATGTTTTCTCTTAAAACCACAAACCACTCACACAAACTAACAAACTCATTTGCAACTCATGCAAACCATCCAAAATCCTCTCATCCCTCCATGTTTTCCGTCCACCATATCACCACAAAACACCTTCACTTGATCAATTCCAACCACAAAATCATGTGTTATTTACACATATGTTGAAGCCCTATTGAAGCTCTCTTAAATGGTGGTGATTATAACATCCATGGAGGAGTATTCATGGTGTCTTGGGGCTGATTTTCCACAAGGAGATTAGGAAGATTGGTGGTCATGAAGATGGTCTTGGTGCATCACAAGTTTCACCATCAATATCCATGTTTTGATCACAACCTACATCATCATGGTGGTATAAAGATTGTCCTCCTCATCTTCTTGTTATTTTGATTATGTAAACATGTATTTTATTTCCTATTGTATATGTATATGATGATTATATGATGATAAAAATGTTATGTGGGGATTTGTTGTTGATAAACATGCTTAAAAAGATGAAAGACTATAAGAAACAAGGTTAAAATCTTGGTTAAATTTGATGGCTGTATAAAACAGTAAAGAACCATATGGTAAACTGATAAAATGATGAAGTAGAATGGATTTACAGTAAGCTATGGGTCTTTTACACATGTGAGAGTTGGCCATGCAATGGAATCATTGTAATGAGTGAGATATGATCAAAACAAGTTTAGGGTATAAATCTGAGGTTACTGTTTTGGACGATTTTTAGAAAATATTTATAAGATGATTCAACAGTAGCTATAGAAGAGTTAATTGTATCACATATCATGTAGTTTATGTGATAAAAATTTGAGCTTCTATCTCCATATAGAACTCAAGATATGGCAGTTTTGGTGAAAGTGAAGATAAAAATCAGATTTTTGAAAAATAAAGTATAATACTATTATATAAGCACTCAAGATTATATTGTATAAAATGTAAAGTTAAAACCCACTAACTCATGAATTTTATTTATATAAATATGTTAAAGGTTAAATAAGTGGACATTTTATAAAAATGGTAACTTGTTAAGTTTTAAAAGTTATAAAACTATAAACTTGATTTTTACGACTTTTTCGGCTAATACCGTAAAATTAACGTTTTTGTTAAATAAAACTTAGATGGTTGGACCCGTCTAATGAAAACTTTATAAAACTTATATACCGATATATAGACATGTATAACAAGTAAAAACCGATAAAACCCGAACTATAGGGCATACGGACATTAACGAGCTAAGTAAACATATTGAACTAATACTTGGGCTAATAATTGGACTAAATAAGATAAACACTCATAAAAAGAACTTATTGGGCTTAACCCATTTGGACCCATCTTGAAAGTTTAAATACTGATAATATAAGTATAACATGGATTAATACAAGTTAATAAATTTATAATAGGCTTATTGGACCTAAAACACGTAAAAAGGTAAAACTAGTAAACTAGTATAAAAGTTATCGACATATAACACTAAAATGAGTAAACAAGAATATGTAAACCCACTTGATCATCATATATATATAATCATCATATGTATACATAATTATTATTTTTATAAAGTCATTGGACATGAGTCTAAGACAAGTATTATTTGTCTAGGTTTCCGTGATTGAAGCACGTACCGTACGTCCGAATTGCCGATAACCCGCCTTCCCACATCAACGTGAGTTCATAGCCTCACACTCTTTTAAATGTTTTTATAAATGTTTTATAAACCCGCGAGGGAGATTACATGTTAGTTTGTATAAAATAGGACACCATTTGTCCCGATTGTTTGTTTATTGATTTTGGACCCGAATGATTGAATGACCCGATTGTATGACCCGATAAATGATTAAAGGACCCGATAAATGAAATTAAATGGATTATTAAAGTTAGGTTATGTCACTAAAAGTCCCATTAGCATGCATTGTGAACTACCGGGAGTTGGTAGACGCTTATGCATTTAATAGTACTATTTGGGGACGATCACCCCAGTTCGCGCCTTGACGGTTGATCCCCGTCGTGCCACATTGATTGGTAAGCGAATTTATGTATGAGAAGATTTCCATAGCGTGACCTTTGTGACGACACGCTACTTTAGATGGGCAAAATTGGTATCGGGTTAGCTACCCGTTGTTGGTTTAGTAAGGTAACAATGTCATGCGGCTTATAATAATCCAAAATTAACGAAATACTTATAGACGCTCCGAATTACGATGTATTGCCTGACTAGCAATACAGGGTCATACTATTGATATTATGTTTGTGTTTTGGTTTTCATAACCAATTCATATAACGGTTTTTGGTTTCATACAACGTCATAAGACGTATTGTATGATGTTTTTACGACATTGGCTCGTATAATAATTTTTAAGGCAAATGCCTATATTATGATTTTCGATAAGGATTTATATAAAATGACTTTGGCTATTTTATGGCCTATTACAAAGATTTGTATAAAATGATTTTGGCTATTTTACGGCCTATTACAATGATTTGTACGAATTGATTTTTGGTACTAAGTTTATACCAAAGTTATATTGATGGAATTTATTAAACTCTATGAATTCACTCGGCGTTATCGCTGACCTTTTCTTTTAACATGTTTTGTCTCAGGTACTTGAAGGTAATTCTCGGGAAGACAACAAGAATTCATGGCCCGCACCTAAATACTTATTTCCATTCTAATGATTTGTAAAACCTGTATTAAATATAATGACTTGGGACCGATGTAACTTTGATATTTATGAATGGAAATGATTTATTATTAAACGACGCGATTTTTATGCGTTGTCTATGATGTGAGTAATGTGCTATCCCGTAACTCCAACGAGTCTTCCGCTGTACTGAGTTGTATAAATTTGGGGGTGTTACAGTTTGGTACCAGAGCTCTCGTTATAGAGAACGAAAAATTTTTAAAACCAAAGTTTTGAATAAAACATTTCAAAATCTTTTAACTATAAACTTTTTTCTAAAAATGTCTACAAATCTTTTGACTATAACGGTGCCGAAGAATTCCCGAGTTACCGACAAGGCCAAGACTGAGAAGTGTTATTTTAATATATATATAACTTGGATTATATATATATGATGTAATTTTATTACATGATTGTTTGATGATTACTTTGATTTTTATACGAGGTATTTATACGACGTAGATTGTCACAAGTAACCCTAAATCCCCTAGTAAATTAATCGAAGCTATTCTCGTAGGAATTCTAGCTATCCTAGATCTAAACCAAGTTATGGACATTTATGATCCCAACAAATGGTTGATATTCGTAGAAATATAGATATTAGTTGATTGTGATATTGAAAAAGAATTGGCGAGATTAAAACTGATATTGATGTCATGACGATCTTTCCTTATAGAGTGGAGTTTGACAAAACGTTATCACCTGGAAAGATGTCATCTGATTCGTTGTCATCCAATTCTTAAATTGAAATCGAAAGGGTGAATGTTGCACTTGGGGCTGTTATTGGAACCATTACCCAAAAGCCTCATGCCACTAATACCTTTCCGAGAAGTCTAATTGAATGATCGAGTCATTTCATACTAGTGACTTATTTGATAACTATTGATAAAGGAGATATAGGATTTGAAATTAAGTATTGATCATATCGAGCTTTTATTGCCCTATTAAGCTGTAAGAATAAGATTGAAAGTATTGGAGAATGAGGTAGAATATTGAATTGAGTATAAAATTGGTTGAAACTTGAATAAAGTGAAATTTAACCCATATGGAATATGAGATTATTAATAGAAGTCGTTAAGTTTTGTGATTGAATTATAAGGTTTTAAATGATTGTTAGTTTGTGTTAAGGACTGTTCCTAGGCCATTGTCCACTAACGAGGATGCCCAGTGTCCAATAAATAAATTGAAGAATCTTCTTCTGAATTGGGACCAATGGATCTTCCGGGACATATGGAACACCTAATGACTCTTGTAGATTAGTATTCATTGTGGTATCTTTTAAAAATCCCTAACTTAACTGAGACATCAGTTGGTAGGATGAGTTCTGAGAATTGTATGACATAGTGACACGTAATGTGCTACGGTACAATTTTGACTTGTTTGTGATTAATGAAAAAGACTACCTTTGATTGCTAAATTCTACATGTATCGATGTTATATATCCTTTATTGCTTCATCCTAATGTTCGCATTAGTGATGCAACCATTGAACAAGTACTCATCTTGAATTGAGTTACGTTGTGGATTATTCTTTTTGAGTGCCATCGAGATCATGAACCTCATGATTATTTGGCTAAGCTCATTTCCTATCATATTGTAGTTAATTCTTGGTAAACAAGCTTTCATCACTCTTTTGCAGATCATTCATTGTTTTTTTTATAAGATAAAACAGTATCAATTGAGAAAATTTAATTTTCATCACAATAAGGATTATTCAAAGTGAGATTTAAAAGTGATTGATATCAAAATGAAGTTGTTTATGGAACACTTTGGAAAACATAACTGTTTTCATAACAAAGAAAATCTTTGTCAATTTATTCTTGATTCTTATCTAAGAATTAAGCATTAAAATGATTTTACTTTAAACATGGATGATAAAATTTTGACGAACTGAGTATTGCATCGTTAATCTTGAAATTGTATATAGTTGCGCGCCTACATACAATTTGGAATGGACCATGCAAGGCTGATTAGTAGTCACCATAAAATTAATGAATAAACACAAAATTTTCTTTGAAGATTGTGAAAGAATAAATTTTATGAGATCTGCAAGAAGTGCAAAATAGGGACATATTAGTAGGGACACCTACATATGTGCCTATAACATCTATTCTTCTGAGTCGAATTTACTCATCTGTGGAAATTGTCTTATTTGACAATTGACAATTCTTTCTTGACCAATTCTCCCGTAGTGAGATTCTTAGGAAAAGTATCTGATTACCAAGTGTTGATACCCGACTGGATGTATTGACGTTCTTATCATTTTTCTTTTGATTTGTTTTCATTTGAATGACCTGGGTAACGGTCCGAGGAGCTTTCGAATGCGTACTCAAATTATGAAAACATGGGATATATTCATATTCATTAAATGTTTTCGTCTGTATCTGATTTGAAATTCTATCGCGTAGATTATGCGTTGACCTTACTCTTTTAATAGTAAGTTGTGTCTCCATATATCCTTGAACATGTGAAGGATAATGAGTGATGTAATGTTTTTACTACCCTTTAGGAAAAGAGCAATAAAATAGGGTAAGCGTGCACGACGATTTAGGAAAACCGTGTGTGAAAGACCCTAAAAGTAAGTTCGTTCTCGAGGAGGCACGTGTGTTGTGTAATGAATGATTGATTTATGTTTTTGATTATTAACAAGAAGAAAAAGAAGAGAAAATGACGAAGACGAAAAAATAGAAAAATAAGGCAAAAACACTACTAGAAAGTTACGACGTAGAAACGTAAAAAACACAAAATTTAAAATTTTAACCTAAAAATTCCTAAAGATTCCTAAAAATCCCTAAAAATATTCTAAGAGTTTACAAAAAAATCCAAACTTGCCAAAACCTTTTAATTAATGTAATAATGACTTTTTAATGCTAATTAAAGCCCTAAAAATCACTTTTAAATATTAAAAATCCCTAAACAAGATTCAATAGTTTGTAAACCTCAAAAATGACCTAATTAAACTAAAAACTATTTTTAAAAATTTTAAAACAATTTAAACTATTTTTAAACTCCTAAAACCTATTAAAATCTATTAAATCTTAAATTAATTCTAAAAATTAATTGAAAAGTCTAAAAATTAATTGGAAAATGAAAAAGTTCCTAATTTAATGTCTAGAATCTAGGAAAAATGAAAAAAAGTTAAAAATAAAACTTTGAATTTTTAATAATAAAATAATATTAAAAAAAATTCCAAAAAATAAAAAGTTCACAAATAAATTCTAAAAAATTCTCAAAAATCCTAAATATTATAACTAAGAAGAAAATGTAAATTAAAGTTCCTAAAACATTTTAATTAATTTTATATTAATTTTTAAAGTTTAATAAAAAACCCAAAATCAAATAAAATTAAAAATTAAAGTTTTTGAAAACTTATTGATATGTAAACCTCAAAAATACAAATTAAAACCTAAAAACTATTTTTTTGTATTTTTTAATTACTGTTCACTATTTTTAAATGACTTTCTAAATTTAAAACTAAAAATAATCCTAAAAATCAATTTAATAATAGGAAAAATAAAATTTTAAAACAGAAAAGTCAACAATACTAATTAAAACCTAGGAAAAATGAAAGGAAGCCAAAAAGCTTAATAAATAAGCTGAAAATAATCAAATAAGCTACGGCTTATTAAACAAAAGCATACTCAAACACACCTTAAATAACTTTTGAAACCAATCCTATCAGTCAAAGTCCCTAGGGCGCAGATGGTTAGCACGTTGTGTTGTGAGAGGAGTGGCGCAGGTTCGAGTCCTGACCACGTCCTTTTTGGCAAATTTTTTTTTTTCTTTTTAGCTTTTGGAAACTCAATCCAGTACCCTCTATAATCCCCAAATCACAAACACAATCTAAATTAAGCCAAGATTAGATCAAATTTCAAGCAAAACGTGCCCAGGTAGGCACTTGTTTCTGATGAACAAGTGAATGTTCTTCACTTGTGTATAAACTACCAAAAGGAGCTTGGGGTGAGTTCTTGTGGATGTTTTTGGATAAACAAGGCACCCCTACACTCTTTGAAGTGTAGGGAGTCACAAACAAGCAGAAAAATACACACCTTGCACACAAAAATTTCACAAAAAAATGCATACACAAGCAAATTAATGTTGCTGATGTAAACACTAGGTCTGGGGACTGTTTTCACCAAGTTAGATGCACATATATGGGATTCCAACTCCCAAATCTTGCATACAATCACTTAATCTAGCATACAAGCACTCTCAAATCTCAAATCAACCTATACCCTAGCAGGTTACAAGATCCATGCACCAATTTTCAACAAAATCATTCACCAAGAGCAGATTTCTGATTTTAGCTCTTTTTACCAACTTTGATCATGCAAATGTGTATAATAATCTATTAAACTGATTCCAATGAGCACATATCATATGAGAAGCACCAAAGAAGTGTTTTTAATCAGGTTTTAACACAAATTCAACCAAGAAAACTCAAACAATGTGTAAATCCAAACACCCCTTTAAAACTGATTTCAACAATTTTTCAAACAAAACCTATGCTAAACCACTCCTAACTGATTCTAAACAGCTTCTAACATGCATAAAACACCAAACAAACTTCAATCAAACTCATAAAAACACTTAACATGCAGTTTTCACCAAGATCACTCAAATCAACATCAAAACTGAAAAATTAAAAAGAGAAAAGGATTTTTACCTAAGAGCCCTACATCCAAGGCTCTTTGTGACAGCTTTGTCACCTCCTTATACACTGGGGTGTATGCAGAACTTAATCAACAACAAACCTGCAAATTAAGAACAAAACACAAAGAAAATGCACTTTTTTGATTTTCTGAAACTTACCAACTTTTGAAACCCAATAACCTTTGAAACTTAACAGGTTTTAAACAAATCCAAACTCACAAATCAAATTTCCTTTCCACTTTCACTTCAAGGGAGTTTGATTTCAGAAATTTGAACCAATATTTAAAACCTTTAAAAAAAAACTTTTTGAAAAACCTCAAAACACACAAGTGTTCACAATGATAAAATGGAACTCAGTTTCTTAGCTTTCAACACAATACACAACTTTTAACAAACCTAAAAAGGAATTATACTTGTTTAACACAAAAACCAAACTTTTATTTCATTAAAAAGGGATTACAAGTGCAAAGCTAAAAACACTGGAACAAAGGAGAATGAACAGGCTCATCCTCCTTATATAGACCTAATAGAACTATCTAGATAAAAAGACTAAAGCTAAACCCTAATGAATGGAATCTCCAAAATGCCCTTGGGTCTTGGTCTTCAAAATCGGTCAAAAGTTGATACATGTGATGCCAGTGATGTTTGAATGAATCTTGGACGTTAAAAACTCCTTGGGGACCAAGGGGAGTGATCCTAGTTGCTAATTTGGTCGGGTGTGGGTTTTGGTGCGAAAGTGATGTAGCAGGGGAGGTCTGGGGAGGGGTCCACAATGCATGTGATGTTGTCAAGTGAGGTGGGATTAAGTGAGGGCATGGGTAATTAAGGATCTGCATGATTTGAGGGGATAACCCTTTGTTTTTGGCTTAATTGAAACTGGGGGTTGATTAGGGTTTATCAGGATTAAGGGGGGTTTTGATTCGTTTTGGGTAATTAACATTTTAAATAAATGTTTAAGGAGGGAAAGTGGGGTGGGTTTGACTGGGGTTTGACCCTGGTTTATTTAATAAACCGGGTGTGGATGGGTGGTGGGTACAGGTTTGGGTAGGGTATGGGTTAATGGGTGGGCAGTGCTGAGGTGGCAAGTTGTGAATGGTGGATATATTTGGTATGGGTTTTGGTTTGTGGCAGAATTGGTCTCCAAGTTATTCACTTGTCTTCATTTTGTAATAAATGTCCATCAGCGCCCAATTTACACTTAACAACTTTTGGAAAGTTGTCAAAAGTGGCACACAAGCTTACAAAACTTTATCCAAGGGTATCTTTTGTATATTCTTCAAACTTGATGGACTGGTCTTGTACCATCTTCAAATAATAAGGACCATACTTGTACAATTAACATTTGGAGGGTTAATTGTGACAAGTTCTTCAAAGATGAGGGGCCATTCTTGCCAATCTTCAATTCTTCAAGGGTCTTTTTGCAAAATTCCAAACTTGGGCCCGGTTCACTGTGCGACTTCATTTCCCGTGTTCGTTTTTGATTGATTCTTGTGATCTTTTGCCAATTCCTCAATATCCGTACCTAAAAATACACAAGTAACAAACACGAGCATATATTTGGCATATTTTATGATATTTTATGCAATTAAAGGCCGATTTGGACGATGAGACCATGTATAAAAGCAGTCTCATCACTCCCCCATACTAAACCATTGCCGTGCCCTCACGCAATGCTAGAATAAAGTATCAAAGCATCTCCAAAATTTAATTTTATTTACTTTTATTGAAATGATAAACTAGCTACTCTACACTATTGCTACTACTTGTGTTTTAGACATAATGTATGATTTTCATCGCAAAATGGGACGTTTAGGTTCATAGAACAAGAACACGTGAATGCTTCGTTAGAAATAATTTCGTCGTCCTCGATTTTCACCTTAATTCCATGCCAAGCGTGCAACGAGATCATTGTCATTATAAGTTAGTAATGCTAACACTACTCATATGCCCTAATCACGTACTTATTCTCCCATTATTCCTAAGTTGTATCTCTTATATTTTATTTTGTCTTAATGATCACGAGGATACATTGTTGACTTATGCGATGATAGAGATTTAGGTCTAAAAATAGAGTCCTAACGGTGCAACTAAGACCGTCAAATCAATAACCCCTCCTAATAGACGACGATGTTAAAAAATTAAGTTGACAAGAAGAATCGATAAACACGGTTTTATAACGGTTTTGAACATGAGACTTATTACCAAGACTTTTATACGCCCCCTAACGGAAGGGCCTTATTATCTTTGGTTTACCTCCATCTTTTATTCAACTTCGCCATGAAGCTTTTATTATGACTTCGGTCTTGCCTTGCCTTTTATTATCCGCCATCATCGGTGGTTTTATTAGCCAAAGACGTATATCCTCACGCTAAAGCGAATTTTGGATCTTTAAAGCTTCGAAGATTAAGGCTTGATTCACTTTCAATTTTGCATAGATTTTAGGCCTTGTGGGGCTTCAAATTGTTTGCTTGATTTAGGTGAGCACTTGAAATCTTATTATTGGGTGAAGCTTTCGATTATTCGGGTGCCAATACTTCAAAACCGTGACGCTGACGATACCTTAATGTCTTCCCAATTTAATTACACGGAAGCTACTAGAAAAGACTAGAAACCCAACAATCAAAACTAAACCGCTAAGTCAATATTTATTTAAGCAAAAAAAAAATATTTACAAGCGAAGGGAGAATAAGCAAATAACGAGAACACATGAGTTTTTGAAAGAATACGAGTACTCTACGTTTAGCATAGTAACTTATAATTAACTCTATCATTTCTCGTCCTCATTTAAGAGAATTAGCCTAATGTATAGTTAAGGAATCAAAGCTAAGTGCTCAACACGCACGGTCGAGTCAAAAATTACTCTTATTCTCGCCATCGGAAAATCTACATTCGTGTCTTCAAACACTTATGAAACATGAGAAAAAATTTAAAATTTGGCCATTTTTAGCCTTATTTTGCAACAAAACGATAAACTTTGGAAAGCGTGAAGGTTTGGCAAGGCAAGTATCTATTCACCCCCCCCATACTAAAGTTAAACATTGTCCTCAATGTTTCGAGTCTAGGGGTGCAAACACCCCCATACTAGAGACGTAGTCGAATGCCTAATCTAGCATGGAAAGGGTGTAACCAATAAGTAAATAGCCGTTTATGAAGTGTGCTAAAAACCTAAGGTTAGAACATAAAAGGATATATCATATGGATATTGGGAAAGGCCTCCAAAGCAAACGATCGAGTGCTCCCATAAAACGAAACACGAGAGGCTCCAATCGTGAAGATCATGATCTAAAAACCACAATTCACAAACGACCACGGAACAAAGGTTGGAAGGGCACAAATCCCCTCACATTAACTAATTAGAAAGCAATAATATGTACATGGATAGGCATGGGTCTCCCCCACGAGGCACCTTGTTTTTGATAACCGAGTCAAAAGCTCGACTCGAATCCCCATAAATGTGATCATTTAGGGATAATCATGGTTTGGTCAATTTTTGGTGGGGCTTACATGATAAACAAGGCCCAAAAGCACGTGGAGTACTTTAAAAATCCGATAAACGTATACCGGGGTCAAAGATAGCGTCTTCGTTTTCGGATGAAAGACGAAGCAACACTACTCCAACACAAATCCCAATGGGATAGAAGAAAATAGGAGAGAAGAAATAGAAGGGTGGGACAATGGGTAAGTCAAAACATTGAGCTACTCGAGGTAGACTCGCACCAATCAAATGAAAAGATTTTCCATTTATTGCATCGGTGGAAGACCGAGATTTCCCTATATAAGCAATTCAAGGATCAAATATCTCGTCCTCGGTGGTGAAAGGGGAGGGAACATAAGGGGCTTCCCCCACACTAAGTCCACACAAAGCCTCGTCAAAAGGAGAAGACGAGCTTGTAGTACTCAATACACGCGGTGATGACGGAGTTAGAATTGTAGAAAAATCTTTTAAATTAAATTCAAAATCTTTTCCTTTTTCATCTTTAACACTCTCCTTGCGAAAACCCGATTTAATTATGTCAAAAATATTTGGTGTATCTAAAACAATGTTAGTCACACTAAAAATTCTCACATTTTGAAATCTTTTTGGTTTAGGTGGTGGCAAGTTTTCAAATCTTTTGTCAATAAAGAAAACCTCCCCATCGGGATCAACGTATTCATCATCCGAAGAATCACTCGAGATTGGAATCATAGGCTTAACACTCTTAACCTCCATCGGCGGAGGGGACGGAACTTCATTTTTATCAACTCCTAAAACTCTATTTGAAATCTTTTGACAAATGCTTTTGATGGGATTGACATTGTACAAAGATGTGATAGAATACACATGAGAAAGAGTGGAGTTTTGGGTTGCATTAATGACGAGTTCTTCCTCATTGAAACGAAGAGTGATTTTTCTTGCATGCACATTGATAAGTGCTCTCGAGGTATCCAAAAAAGACCGACCTAAAATTAACGGAACTTTAGGATCGATGGGAATGTCGACAACAATAAAGTCTACAGGGTAGTAGAACTTTCCGACTTTCACAAAGACGTCCTCGGCAACTCCACAAGCTAGAATCGTAGAATGATCGGCCATTTCGATTGACATTCTTGAAGGAGTGAGATTTGGAAGATTGAGCGATTTAAAAATCTCAAGAGGCATCAAATTAATACTAGCACCAAGATCGGCCAAGGCGTAGCATTCTTCCATGTCTTGGATAGCACATGGGATTAAAAACTTTCCAGGATCACCGACTTTTTGAGGTATGCGGCTTAGAAAAACCGATGAACAACTAGACGATTTTTGCATTTTTTCTTTGTTATTCAACATACTTTTGAAGTTCGTGGCAAATCGAGGCATCATGACTAAGGCGTCGGCAAAACTTATATTAAAATGCAAGTCACGAAACATTTTCATAAAGAGTTCAAATTGATAATTATTTCGTTCTTGTGCCTTTTCCTTGTCTCGTCTTGATGGGTAGGGTAAAGGTGGTGTGGGTTGGGGCAAATTAGGCATAGGCATCGGCCTTGGAATCTCGGGTTCCATAATAGGTGAAGGTTCAACCGTAGGTGTGGTTTGAGCGGTACTTCGTGGGGTTGTAATGTGCTCCTTTTCAACCACAACCTCGGGTTCTTTCTCTTTTTCCTTCTCCATAGAAGTACTTGGACGAGAAATGGGTTCTTTGAAAGTTTTACCACTACGAGTGGCGACAACCTTCAATTCTCCTTTCGGGTTCACGATGGTATCACTAGGAATACCACCCGAAGAAGAGGGCTTACACATGATAGCTTCAAACATTTTAGCCATACGGTCTTCAAACTTAGATTGCCTAGCATCCGCTTTTAACAATTCTTGCTTAATCTCATGTTGTCCTTGCTCCATTTTTTGTTGATTTTGTTGGAGTCGTGTGACATTTCCTTCCATTTTATTAGCATGAGTTTTAAGTTCATTAGCAAGTTCGTTTTTAAGCTCGTTTTTCAATTCGGACCTTAAGCTAATCATCTCACGTTGCATGTTATCAAACTTAGCATCATTAGCCTTAGCATAATCTAAAAATTCTCCTTGCAAATTTTTAGTGTGAGCATTTTGAAAACCTTAAGTAGGAGTTTGAAAATCACGGTTTTGGTTTTGGTTTGAAATTTGCCCATTACCACTTTGATAATTACCCTTGTTATAGTTACGTTGATTTCCTTGGTAATTTCCACCTTGATTGTTTCGATAGTTATTAGCATTTTGATTTTGTGGAGCTTGATTTTGGCGGGAACCTTGACCGATTTGGTTATAAGTTTCCGTGGCTACATAAGCATTCGAAGTGTTACCATCCGCGGTAATGCACTCGGAAAAATCATGAGCTCCACCACACAAAATACAACTCTTAGCAATCGCTTTAACCGAAGCGGAATTTGAAGCTTCTTGAGCTTTCCAATGAGACATAAGAGTCGAAAACCTATCGAAAAACCGATTCTCGTCATTTGCTTCATCTTGCAAGGCATTAATGGAACGAGATGATGACGAGCCCAAATTGGAAACACTCGGTGTGTTACGAGGGCTATAGACCTTAGACCTATTTTCTATGATTTTCAAAGCCTCATTGGTCGTTTTGCACAAAAAATTACCACCCGCGGCGGCATTTAAATAATCTCGTTCATGTTCATTAAGCCCATTATAAAAAGTGTCAATTTGATGCAATTCGGAAAAATCATGGTGTGGACATTCATGTAACATTTCTTTAAACCTTTCCCAAGCCATTGAAAAACTTTCATTTGGTCTTTGTGTAAAACGTAAAATCTCGTTTTTCAAATGTGTTGTCTTAGATGGTGGAAAAAATTGATTCACAAATTTAGACACGAGATCGGCCCATGTCAAAATCGAATTCGGCGGTTCTTTCTCAAGCCATATCTTGGCGGGTCCATCTAACGAGTAAGGGAACAACATCATCTTAATGGCATCGTGTGGTACATCCTTAAACTTGCTTGTCGAGGTGAGACGATTAAATTGCCTAATGTGATAATGTGGGTTGTCCTTTTCGTGACCGCGAAACTTGTTTGCTTGAAGCATAGACATTAAACCCGTCTTGATCTCAAAGTTCTCCGCAAGGATGGCGGGAATCACAATGGCCTCTCCAAAACCCTCGGTGGGTGCTTGAAGCAACTCCATCATAGTACGATTAGCCATGATAGCTTCTTGTTCTACAATAGGTTCCTCACTTGGAGACTCCTCACTAGAATGAGTTTTAGTAGGAGTTTTGTTCTTGCGTCTACGTGCACGTTTTGCTTGATTACGAGTGAGCATAAACGTCACGTACAACGTGGAGACGAGCAAAGAAGATTCTTTTTGGTATTTTGTGTTTTTTCAATTTTTTTGTGATTTTTGATTGTATTAACCTTTTTGGAAATTGGTGAATGTATTAAGTAGACAATGAGTCCACAAATCTCCTCCTTAATCAAATCTCTTGATTAAAAAGGCCTCAAGGAATGAAAACGATCACGTGGAGTGAACGCCTTCGATGACTTTAGAACGATGGTGGAACACCAAATCGTTCAAGAGGGTTTAATCAAATGAAACCAAGAAAATATATATATGATATGTAATAATACTTTGGGCGGCAAAACCCTCGATTCACTCTCAAAATCAAATACGCACAAGCAAGCGGAGGAAACGAGGCGGCGCGAAGCACTTAAGAGTCTTCATTAATATAATATCAATAAATGAGTTTGATTACTTATTTAATCATCTGAATGGGATTTTATTAGACTTAACGATTTTGAACCGACAAAATATATCGGCGTTCACAAATGGTATCAGAGCCATTCAATCTTTTTCACCGGGTGGGACGATGGAAATTGATTTAGATACGATTTTGGCTTTAAACATAAATTTTATCGAAAATTCGATACTACTTTTTGAAGAAACTCAAACAAATTTTTCTAATAATAATAATCCTGGTATAAACCAAATTGATAATTTAACTAATGACTTAGAAAACATAGATTTAAATGATGAATTTGATGACTATATTTCTGATGAAGACTTTAGTTTTGATAGATATGAGTGGACTGCATCTGACTATACATACGATAATACAGACTGGAACTATAATTCTTCTTAATGGATAAATATAGCTTTCGAGAATTAAAAAATGAAAATGATAATTGCTTAAAAACTGAGAAAGATATGATAGAATTACAAAAAACAATTGTTTTCTATGGAGAAAAAATATTATCTCAACTAGAAAAATTAAATACTTTACTAAAAACATTTACTCATAATAATGAAAAGAATAAAGAAACACTTGATTCTTCTAAGAATACTCAGGATAAATTACTCCAACAAATTCTTTCTTTAGAGATACCTAAAGGTTATAAAGATTATTAAAGATGACAGATTCAGACTTTGAAAATTATATACCACCAGATATAGATAGTCTAGTTACTAAAATTGGAGAGATAAATATAAATGATAATTTTGTTAATTTAAAACCAGATCTTAAACAAGAAAATTTTGTACCAAATGTTAATGATATACCAAGCACAAGTAACTCGGGAACCATAACAGAATCATTTAATAGACCCACTGAGGGATATGCTGCTGTTAAGACCACTATTAGAAAAAAGGATAAAATAAAAAGGGAAAGAAACGAAAAGTTTACACCATATGAGAGTATGAAAAATGAGCCTATTAATCCCTTTGGAATATATTTAGACCTTGATTGTGTTAACAACACTGAAGAAGCTATTGATAAATGGGAAACCGCCCTTAGAACAGCAGTTGCGATAAATAAAATGGATATGGAAACTTTAAAAGGGTTTCTAGAAAGAACTCTTCTAAACAGTACTTTAAGATTTTGGCAAAATATAGCTCCAAACACAAAAGAAACTATAATTGGGACTGATAATAGCATACCAAATGTAATCACTAGAGCAGTAGAAGCACTAAGATTAGAATTCTGTGGTGAAGGAAATATTATTAAAGATGTGGCTACTGTTAAAAAGTATTCAACTGCCTTGCTTAGATTACAATTATGTGATATGTGTGAAATTGATAGATATATATGTGTATTTCAAGACTATTATTACCACATATATAATCAAATGCCAAATACTGAAAGTTATTTACCACTATTTTTTGCTAAGATACCTGACCCTTGGGGACAAAAATTAATAGATACATATATGCCAGGCACAGCAGATACTTTAGGGAAAAGAATTACACATGTTAGAGATAAATTAAGTGAATGGTGTGGAGATGCTATTTTAGCTAAAATGAGTAAAGGCTTAAAGAAAAGAGCGTCATTATGTTGTGGTAATTCTAAAATGCCAACCATGATTGGGTGTGACAGTTCATATTATTATGGAAAAATAAAAAAGAAATATAAGAAGAAAACCCATTATAAAAAGAGATATTTTAAAAAGAGAAAAACAAGTTATTATAAAAACAAAGGATATAAAAATACTTTTAAACCTACTTTTAAAAGAAAGACGAGTCCTAAGACTTGTAGATGTTTTTATTGTCATAAAGAAGGACATTATGCTAATAGATGTCCCGATAAGTTTAATAAAAATTTAAAATTATTTGAGATAGATGAAGATATAGAAAAGATAATTGAAAATGGTGATTTCATACCAATCAAAAGTTTTCAAGATATTGATTCAGATGAAAGTATTTTTATAATAACTGAAACTGAATATACATCGTCTGAAGATGAGTAAATCTGATTTACAAGTTATAAATAGTTCTATAATAATGGATTCTCAAGAAGAACAATTTGGAGAATACAAACAAGAAATTTTGATAGATAAGAAAAAGTTAAAACAAATACAACATGAAAACTTTTCTTTATCTAATCATGCTGGATTTAAAGTAAATACTTTACAAAAATTGGGTATAAGTCCGAGAAACCATCACCTATATTATGGGCTAAATATCCAAGAAAGAGCTTTGAATGTAGATATAACCTCCAATAAAGTCATGATACCTTTATTATCTAAAAGAGATATTCAAAATAAGTTACAAAAAATAAAGCCCGAAATTAGAAATACTTTAGGATGGGTACATGTCGGAGCCATACAAATTATTATAAAATCAACCTTCAAAGAAGGAATAGATACACCTATAGAATTAGCAATTATAGATAATAGAATACATAATAGAGAAGAAGCTTGTTTGGGTATTTTACAAGGAAATCTACAATATGGAAAATTAAAATTTAATGTATATCCGAGAATTTCTTATCATTTACAAGATAAAGATTTTGATAAAACTTTGAGTCTGTTACAAGACTTTAAAAGAAAAGATTTCTTTAAAGAACAAAATAGACCTTATTCAATAACCTATGCTATTTCATATGCTATTTCAAATACACATCATTCTGAATGTTTTAGCATAAAAGATACTATAGATTTTCCATTTTTATTCAATGATGTATGTCAAGTTCAGATTCCCACTTTATCTAAGATTGAGGAAATTGATACTAGAACTTTAGACTTAGATTTACAAGAAAAACCCCTTTTATTAAAAGAACAAATGATTCCTAAACTTACTTTTACAAGTCAAGGAGTATCTAATAGAAGATTATCTATATCTAGTAGATATAATGATACTATAATTGAAAAAGAAGATACAATAAAGAATTATAAAATTCAAGGGGAATATTTTGATGGAAAGGAATTTTCATGTGTTAATATATTAATAGATACAGGAGCAAACGGAAGCTACATTAGTCATAAGCTATGTAGAAAACTACAAAAACACCAATTAGATGTGCCCCATCATTACACAAACTTCAATGGAGAACTGCATATAATAAAAGAAGCAATAGAAACTATTATTAAGTTTGGTGAGGAAAAGATTCCTCTAAGATTATTAATTGAAAATGAAAGTGAAGATGATAGCCTAGAAATTATGTTGGGATTAACTTTTCTAGAAAATGTTAAACCATATAAAATAAGTTCTTATGGTTTAAAAATAACATATAAAGATAAACTAATATATATTCCTAGATGACGAGTCGTAGTAGTGTTTATATCCCTATGGGGATTACATATAAAGACTATAAAGCCGAATATTTTGCTGCTTATATAGATAGTGGTGCCGGCCTCTGTGTATGTAAATCTGAATGTTATCCAAAAGAATATCATCAAGACCTTGAGACATACAGAGGAATTAGTTTTAATAAAGAAGTTTTATTACTAAATAAAGGTATAAAAAGTCCTTTATTATTGATAGGATCTTATTTAGTTAAAGGTCCGACATTTTATTTCCATGATACAGGTAGTGATGTCTTATTAGGACAAAATTTCCTTGAAAGATTTAACAAAGTTGTATTTGATATTTTAGCCTTTCAGATTTTATTTAAAACACCATGCCATCATTTGATATCTGTTAAAAGAATAAGAAGAGCTTATGGACGAAGTTTTCCTATAAGGTTCAAAAAACGTGAGAAACATGATGACATAGGATACCAAGGAAGACCAATTATGGAAAGAGGAAAATTATTATTAAAATATCAAAAAGAAGAAAATCTTTTAGATTATCAAGTAAATCTTAGAAAACTTGATAATAATATAGAAGATATAAAAGAAAGATTAAATGAGTGCTATACAGATAATCCTTTAAAATTCTGGAATAAAAATCAAATTATGGCTAAATTAGAAATGAAAGATAAGGATAAAGAAATTAGGGTAAAACCTATGAGATATAACCCAGGAGACCAAAAAGAATTCCAAATACAAATTAAGGAACTTTTAGATAGTAAATTAATAAGGCCCAGCCATAGCCCTCATAGTTCACCAGCCTTTTTAGTAAGAAAACATGCCGAAATAACAAGAGGAAAAGCAAGGATGGTGATAAATTATAAAAAACTAAATGAAAATACAGTATTTGATGGGTACTTTTTACCACATAAAGAAAGTTTGATAAATTGGACTAGAAACAAAAAGATATTTTCTAAATTTGACTGTAAAAGTGGATTTTGGCAAATAAAAATGCATCCTGATAGTATAGCTTATACTGCATTTTCTACTCCACAAGGCCAATATGAATGGTTAGTTTTACCTTTTGGATTAAAAAATGCTCCACAAATATTTCAAAGAAAGATGGATATTATATTTAAAGAATACGACTTTATTTTTGTCTATATTGATGATATTTTAGTCTTATCAAATGATATAGGTTCACACTTAAAACATCTTGACATTTTTACTGACTTATGCATAAAAAATGGTCTAGCCTTATCTGAAAAGAAAACAAATATGCTCCAAAAAGAAATTGAATTTTTAGGAATGAAACTAGATGGTAATGGAATTGAACTCCAAAGCCACATAGTTGAAAAAATCTCATCTTTTCCAAACAAATTAATTGATAAAAAACATGTGCAAAGTTTTCTTGGTATACTTAATTATGCTTCAGATTTTATTCAAAACTTGGCAGAATTAAGAAAACCATTTCAAAAGTTACTTAAAAAAGATAAGATCTTTAGCTTTGATAAAAGTCTTGAAGGACAAGTAAGAAAAATCAAAGACCTTTGTAAAAACTTACCTAAATTACAATTACCAAAAGAAGATGATGATATAATCTTGGAAACTGACGCTTCAGAAAATAATTGGAGCGGAGTACTTAAGAAGATAGATTACAATCATGATAAACAAAAAATTGGAGAAAGCCTTTGTAGATATTGTTCTGGCACTTTTACAGATACAGAAACAAGGTATCATATAAATGAAAAAGAATTGTTAGCAGTTGTAAGAAGTTGTCAAAATTTTTATTATTTCTTACTACCAAAACGATTTTTGCTAAGGACAGATAATACTCAAGTAAAAGCCTTCATAAATAACAATATGCCCTCAAAACCTGAATTTAAAAGATTAATTAGATGGCAAACTCTTTGATCAGAATATGTTTTTGATATCGAGATTATTAAATCTGAAAAAAATGTTTTAGCAGATTTCTTGACCAGAGATGGAAAAGAAAATTGAAGATCTTGATATATTGCTTAGTCGCATGGATAAAGCTGTACAAAGGATAAAGGATACTGCTTCAGATATGGCAGAATTAATGGATATAGTTGGGGCCATTCCAGAAAATATAGTACAAATAAAAGATATATTTAAAAGACAATGTGGTATGATAGCAACAAGTGCTAATAACTATATGTCTGATAGCCTTCAAATAAGGGCCATGGTAGAAGGAAGTTCCAGAAAAACTGATATCCCATCCTGTTCTTCTGATGAACAAATGATGGATATAATTTCTGATAAAGAAGAAACAGCTGAGATTAAGGAAATATATTCCTTTAGACCCCAATCAGATAAAACTTCATCTTTTGAAAAAATTGTCCAAAATCCAATTATTCAAAACCCTATTGAAATACAAATCCTAACAATGAAAGAATTATATAGCCTTTCGTCAACAGGTATAAGATTTGTTGATTTCAATGGAGTATATCCACGTATAAATTATTTTCAGGGTTCTAACCCAGGTGAAATCAGATATTGGTACGAGTTTGGGGCGATAAACTCGATTTACCTTACAACCCCAAATTTTACAGAAATATCAAAAATGCCGTTTTGGTTACAAAATGCAGTTAAGGAATGTTATAAAAATAATCCTAGCTTCAGTTACAAAGATCAGTTGATACTAAAATTCTTGTCAGCCGGACCAGATTTTCATGATAATTATAGATATCCAGCATACCATTTCATACAGCTGACAAAAATGGAAGGTACAGGAAAAGATATAGATACATTCAGAAAACCATTCCAGAAATTTAATGAAGATGGGATACGTGCAAGACGCGCCATTGGATTAAGGGTTATTCTCCTATCAATTTGAGACAATATTAAAAAGAGATTTTAGAACCTATGGAGGAGAAAGCCCGCTTTCCCCAATAATGATTGCTCCAGCGAAGAAATCGCCCTTAGGTGCCATAAAATATGTACAACAAACAATGAAAAGGATAGAGAGGGGTATTATAAGATCCAGTCCAGATGCACAAAGGAAGTTTTGTGTCCAACAGAGTCATATAGAGCAAGGAGGAGGAATCTGCCCAGCATGTTCAAAAGATAAAGAGGTAACCATAATCCCCGATGATTAAAGAAATAATAAATAGTTAATCACTAAAAAAATCATGTGATTATTAAAATATTTGAGATATTGGATATCATCTACAAAGGATATTCCATTTTACGTGGCATAAAGAGTAAAGATGTAAAACTACGTGTTTAAAGTATAAGATACGTGGCTTGAGAATAAAAAAAGGGCCAGATATGTGTAAAGTTTTCAAAAGGCGGTTGAAGACACGTTCCAAGGAAGAAGGACAGATGTGAAGTCTAGCAATCTTTTCCATGTAATATAAATAAGCTATTGTAATAGAATAGTGGTATCGTTTACTTCCATGTACTTTGTTTAAGATCAATAAAAATTCTCTGCAACTCAATTCCAATACTCCATGCAATTTTGTTTCAATTACTCTATACTCTTTGCAAGATTCTCCAACATGCATAGCTAATATCCCTGCACATTTCTTATGGTAGCTTGGAATTATACTTGTTGGTGATTATTTTAATATTACCTAAAGAATCTTTCCAAACAATTCAATATTAGTCTACCATACGCCTAACGTAGGAAACGAAATTAGGCTGTGCTAAATATTATTGAAGGAGCCACAAAAGAAGTCACCTATCTTGCAAGGATGGGTTGGAGTTGAAATACTCTGCTAAGAAGTCTAGTGGTGTGACCCGGTAATATTCTGGTCGAAAAGGGAGACGAATACGGAAGCGTGTTGGACTCTTCTTTAAGGTAATTTAAAATAATCTCAACTAGTATCATAATTCCTAGTTACTATAAGAAGTGTTATATTAAAACAAAAGTTTAAATAAAATATTCAAGTATCTTAGAATCTAATCAATTTAAAAATAATAATACGTAAAAAATGATATATATCAACTATTTAATAAATTGTTCGATTTGATTTAACATGTCCTTATTTAAAAGTTGATATGTTGTGTGTACAAGCTTTACAAGCTTATTATATTTATTAAATTAAGGGTTTAAATATGTGGATCATTAATATAATATCAATAAATGAGTATGATTACTTATTTAATCATCTGAATGGGATTTTATTAGACTTAACGATTTTTAGGTTGTGAAATACAACCGTCTTATACCCACCTTATAGTTTGTATTATCAAGATTAAGCTTCACGAGAGTATTTATCTATTTTTGCCTTTTTTCTTTGGTTTGAGATTCGAATACAATGATCGAGTGATGAAATCCCGAATCAAGGTTGTGATTGCTCACGTATTTGGAGTACTTGTGTATTTATTGTTCTACGTATACAATATAGTAATAGTATTCACACAAAAACCGAAAAACGATAATACGTATTAATAGAGTGCTATTAATACAATTACTATTATGGCTAATATAGAAAAACAACAATGGTTCAATCAAAACACAACACGCCTCCCCGGCAGCGGCGCCAAAAATTGATGTAATGTTTTTACTACCCTTTAGGAAAAGAGCAATAAAATAGGGTAAGCGTGCACGACGATTTAGGAAAACCGTGTGTGAAAGACCCTAAAAGTGAGTTCGTTCTCGAGGAGGCACGTGTGTTGTGTAATGAATGATTGATTTATGTTTTTGATTATTAACAAGAAGAAAAAGAAGAGAAAATGACGAAGACGAAAAAATAGAAAAATAAGGCAAAAACACTACTAGAAAGTTACGACGTAGAAACGTAAAAAACACAAAATTTAAAATTTTAACCTAAAAATTCCTAAAAATTCCTAAAAATCCCTAAAAATATTCTAAGAGTTTACAAAAAAAATCCAAACTTGCCAAAACCTTTTAATTAATTTAATAATGACTTTTTAATGCTAATTAAAGCCCTAAAAATCACTTTTAAATATTAAAAGCCCTAAACAAGATTCAATAGTTTGTAAACCTCAAAAATGACCTAATTAAACTAAAAACTATTTTTAAAAATTTTAAAACCAATTTAAACTATTTTTAAACTCCTAAAAACTATTAAAATCTATTAAATCTTAAATTAATTCTAAAAATTAATTGAAAAGTCTAAAAATTAATTGGAAAATGAAAAAGTTCCTAATTTAATGTCTAGAATCTAGGAAAAATGAAAAAAAAGTTAAATATAAAACTTTGAATTTTTAATAATAAAATAATATTAAAAAAAATTCCAAAAAATAAAAAGTTCACAAATAAATTCTAAAAAATTCTCAAAAATCCTAAATATTCTAACTAAGAAGAAAATGTAAATTAAAGTTCCTAAAACCTTTTAATTAATTTTATATTAATTTTTAAAGTTTAATAAAAAACCCAAAATCAAATAAAATTAAAAATTAAAGTTTTTGAAAACTTTTTGATATGTAAACCTCAAAAATACAAATTAAAACCTAAAAACTATTTTTTTGTATTTTTTAATTACTGTTCACTATTTTTAAATGACTTTCTAAATTTAAAACTAAAAATAATCCTAAAAATCAATTTAATAATAGGAAAAATAAAATTTTAGAACAGAAAAGTCAACAATACTAATTAAAACCTAGGAAAAATTAAAGGAAGCCAAAAAGCTTAATAAATAAGCTGAAAATAATCAAATAAGCTACGGCTTATTAAACAAAAGCAAACTCAAACACACCTTAAATAACTTTTGAAACCAATCCTATCAGTCAAAGTCCCTAGGGCGCAGATGGTTAGCACGTTGTGTTGTGAGAGGAGTGGCGCAGGTTCGAGTCCTGGCCACGTCCTTTTTGGCAAATTATTTTTTTTTTCTTTTTAGCTTTTGGAAACTCAATCCAGTACCCTCTATAATCCCCAAATCACAAACACAATCTAAATTAAGCCAAGATTAGATCAAATTTCAAGCAAAACGTGCCCAGGTAGGCACTTGTTTCTGATGAACAAGTGAATGTTCTTCACTTGTGTATAAACTACCAAGAGGAGCTTGGGGTGAGTTCTTGTGGATGTTTTTGGATAAACAAGGCACCCCTACACTCTTTGAAGTGTAGGGAGTCACAAACAAGCAGAAAAATACACACCTTGCACACAAAAATTTCACAAAAAAATGCATACACAAGCAAATTAATGTTGCTGATGTAAACACTAGGTCTGGGGACTGTTTTCACCAAGTTAGATGCACATATATGGGATTCCAACTCCCAAATCTTGCATACAATCACTTAATCTAGCATACAAGCACTCTCAAATCTCAAATCAACCTATACCCTAGCAGGTTACAAGATCCAAGCACCAATTTTCAACAAAATCATTCACCAAGAGCAGATTTCTGATTTTAGCTCTTTTTACCAACTTTGATCATGCAAATGTGTATAATAATCTATTAAACTGATTCCAATGAGCACATATCATATGAGAAGCACCAAATAAGTGTTTTTAATCAGGTTTTAACACAAATTCAACCAAGAAAACTCAAACAATGTGTAAATCCAAACACCCCTTTAAAAATGATTTCAACAATTTTTCAAACAAAACCTATGCTAAACCACTCCTAACTGATTCTAAACAGCTTCTAACATGCATAAAACACCAAACAAACTTCAATCAAACTCATAAAAACACTTAACATGCAGTTTTCACCAAGATCACTCAAATCAACATCAAAACTGAAAAATTAAAAAGAGAAAAGGATTTTTACCTAAGAGCCCTACATCCAAGGCTCTTTGTGACAGCTTTGTCACCTCCTTATACACTGGGGTGTATGCAGAACTTAATCAACAACAAACCTGCAAATTAAGAACAAAACACAAAGAAAATGCACTTTTCTGATTTTCTGAAACTTACCAACTTTTGAAACCCAATAACCTTTGAAACTTAACAGGTTTTAAACAAATCCAAACTCACAAATCAAACTTCCTTTCCACTTTCACTTCAAGGGAGTTTGATTTCAGAAATTTGAACCAATATTTAAAACCTTTAAAAAAAAACTTTTTGAAAAACCTCAAAACACACAAGTGTTCACAATGATAAAATGGAACTCAGTTTCTTAGCTTTCAACACAATACACAACTTTTAACAAACCTAAAAAGGAATTATACTTGTTTAACACAAAAACCAAACTTTTATTTCATTAAAAAGGGATTACAAGTGCAAAGCTAAAAAAACTGGAACAAAGGAGAATGAACAGGCTCATCCTCCTTATATAGACCTAATAGAACTATCTAGATAAAAAGACTAAAGCTAAACCCTAATGAATGGAATCTCCAAAATGCCCTTGGGTCTTGGTCTTCAAAATCGGTCAAAAGTTGATACATGTGATGCCAGTGATGTTTGAATGAATCTTGGACGTTAAAAACTCCTTGGGGACCAAGGGGAGTGATCCTAGTTGCTAAATTGGTCGGGTGTGGGTTTTGGTGCGAAAGTGATGTAGCAGGGGAGGTCTGGGGAGGGGTCCACAATGCATGTGATGTTGTCAAGTGAGGTGGGATTAAGTGAGGGCATGGGTAATTAAGGATCTGCATGATTTGAGGGGATAACCCTTTGTTTTTGGCTTAATTGAAACTGGGGGTTGATTAGGGTTTATCAGGATTAAGGGGGGTTTTGATTCGTTTTGGGTAATTAACATTTTAAATAAATGTTTAAGGAGGGAAAGTGGGGTGGGTTTGACTGGGGTTTGACCCTGGTTTATTTAATAAACCGGGTGTGGATGGGTGGTGGGTACGGGTTTGGGTAGGGTATGGGTTAATGGGTGGGCAGTGCTGAGGTGGCAAGTTGTGAATGGTGGATATATTTGGTACGGGTTTTGGTTTGTGGCAGAATTGGTCCCCAAGTTATTCACTTGTCTTCATTTTGTAATAAATGTCCATCAGCGCCCAATTTACACTTAACAACTTTTGGAAAGTTGTCAAAAGTGGCACACAAGCTTACAAAACTTTATCCAAGGGTATCTTTTGTATATTCTTCAAACTTGATGGACTGGTCTTGTACCATCTTCAAATAATAAGGACCATACTTGTACAATTAACATTTGGAGGGTTAATTGTGACAAGTTCTTCAAAGATGAGGGGCCATTCTTGCCAATCTTCAATTCTTCAAGGGTCTTTTTGCAAAATTCCAAACTTGGGCCCGATTCATTGTGCGACTTCATTTCCCGTGTTCGTTTTTTATTGATTCTTGTGATCTTTTGCCAATTCCTCAATATCCGTACCTAAAAATACACAAGTAACAAACACGAGCATATATTTGGCATATTTTATGATATTTTATGCAATTAAAGGCCGATTTGGACGATGAGACCATGTATAAAAGCAGTCTCATCAATGAGTTATTATCATTCTTTTGAGAAGTTCACATCTTATCGACGACAATAAAACTGGAAAGTTGACAGTGCCAGTAGAATGGATTGATTGATTATGACATGAAAAAATTGTCTTAATTGATGGGAACTCGAGTAGAATTCCCCTAAATGATAAAGATGTTGATTATCAAAAGCGATCTAAATAATTCTTGACGGATGACCATATCCTGCATTTAGACTTGAAAATTATACCGTGAATGGTTGTGAATTAGTCATAGATATTATAATCTAGAAAGAACCTAATATGAATTTATTAAAAGATGTTTCGGTTATCTGAAACTTTAGGAAGTATTTGTTGATGAATTACCTAGACTTTCGCCATTAAGGCAAGTAGAAATTGGTATTGATTATATTTCTGGTGCTGCACTTGTGGCTTGTGCACTGTACGTCAGCACCATCTAAATTAAAGGAATTACCGTACAACTGAGAAAGTTGTCGGAGAAAGATTTTATTATACCAAGCCTGTCATCCTAAAGAGCTATGGTGTTATCTTTTCTTATATTTATAGATTACTGTGACTGAGTAAATTGACAATCGAAAACAATATCCATAACTCGAAATGGAAGAATTGTTCGATCATTTACAAGGTTCTAGCGTATGTTTTAAAGATTTGATTCACGGCATGGTTATCATCAACTTCGCGTCCGCGAAGAAGATTATGTATTCCAATCACTACATCCGGTACTTGTAATGAACATTATGAGTTTCACGTGGTGTCGTTTGGATTGACTAATACACATGTAGCATTCATAAATTTGGTGAATCACGTGTGTAGGCTGTAATTTGATAAATTCATGCTCGTGATCATTAAGGACCATTTATTTGTTTATAAGAATGAGAATGAGTTAATAATTATTTATAGATTTCCCTGAATAGGCCGAACGATAAAACCCTGTACCTTGAATAATTAACACGTGAAAAAAAAAAACTTAAACCTTTACATTATTTGACTATGTGATTAACAGGTAATGGAATATAAATTGACTCTTCAAAATTAGAAGTCATTTAAGACTTTGAGTTATACTAAAAAGAAAGTGCAAATATATTTTGACAAATGTTTTAACAAAGGACTTTTGAGGGATTATTCCCTTATAACCAAAACATTTAACTAAACTTCTGTTTAGGGGTAAATGTTTTTGCATACCTTAAGACAACCTAAGAAGGATTGAGGAAACCCATTCAAACCATGACTTAAAAATTGAAACGACAATTTTTTTTCTTTTCAACTAAGAAATTTAAAATTTTTACGTTTATGTTTCATAAAAATTTAATAGTTATTATTTAATTAACTGTAATAATTATCGACGCTTTAAACGCCAGATTGAGAAAAACTGATAAAAATAATAGTTGAGATGAAACTAAAACATAGAAGATATGAAGAAAGAATTTTGAATAAATACGGTCATGACAATTATTCCATCTAGAAAGGTGAACGTAATTACTGACGCATAATATAGAAAGAATATCTGAGTGAATTGAGGACATGATAATTATATCATCATGAGAAGTGAATATAGATACCGACGCATTATGTATAAAAGATAAAGAACCAATTAGAATGTATTTCTTAATAATGAATGTGCAAATTGCCGAATAATTTAAAATATAGCCGATGTTTATAAGAAGGATAAAGAATCCATTAGGACGTGTTCCTTAATAATGAAGGTGCAAAATAAATTGCCGAACGATATAAAAATGAACGATGTTTGTAAAAAGGATAATATAGATAATAAAAGGGGGTTCGCGGCTAATGTGAACCATTAAAATAGAGAAGCCAATAGCGTTAAATGTTTTAAAGACCACTTGTGATTGTCTAAATATGGAGATTGTGAAATATAGTTATGTTGGAATTTGTAAGTATAAGTATTCTATTTATGTCATTTATGACTAAAAGTATCTTTGTCTGAAGGAGTTGTACTGATGACGAATTAGGAAGGCAGACATCGCCTCATGCATTAGTAAACATCTAGCTATTTCAAAGGTCATCATCTGAATTTGATTCGATTTGGGTCATCTTCGACAGACTGACCAAATCTACTAATATCATTCCCGTTAATGATAAATGCAAAAGAATTATGTAAACATAGTGTGCCTGTATCAAACATCCTTATCAAGATCCTTGCTTCGCATCGAATTTCTAGAGATTTGCTCAGAAATCATTGAGAACGAACCTTGATGAGAGTACTATGTACCACCCCAAATCGAAGGGACGAGGTAAAGTAACGATACAAAGTAATATAAGTACTGTTTTATGTTTGAATGATTGACCTTTGGTAATAGACCGTATAATCGTTTTCCTTTGGAGAGATTATCATTGATAATCATCTTGTTAGGATTGAGATCGAATCTTGTTAGGATCTAAATCTCGGAGCATCTGTAAGCAAGAGTTTAGATAAAGACATCCGACATACACCCATTGTGAGTTGGACATGTCTTTTAGGTTTAAGGTTTCCTATGATGGCGAACCTAACCTTGCAAAATACCCGACCCGCGAGATCTGAAATGATTGTTGAAATTAGGATCTGATTATTGACTGCCGATATTGGGCAAGAGGTTATGTGAATGTGAAATGTAGATCTTGAAGTGCCAAATGGGTAGCGAAGTTATGCCACAATTTTTAAAACTTGGAAAAATGAATTCATGATCTGAAAAATCATGGGATATAAGTCCCCGTTGTATGGGACAATAGAGACGATGTAAGACGACTGGTTTGAAAGGCATATAAGCTGGATCTACCCTAGGACTTCCAAGACTGCGTGAATTATGTTTCGTAAATCGAACTTGATGGAATATCTATCAAGTAAAAATCTGAGTTCTTCTTAGTAATGTTTAGATCGGCGAAAAGTTGCGTTCATCAAAAACCCGTGAACATCATGGATAGAGAAAGTAAGTCAACATTAAGCCTGATCTTATTCCAGTAGTTATGTTTGATAGAACTCGCGTATTGTAATGAATTGCACTTGTGAGAAAAGACCGAATGTGGAGGAAATACCCACGTGGCTTTAACTCTATAAGAAGCGAGTAGTAAGGTAAGATGATCTTTGAGGACAAAGATCCTGTTTAGGGGTAAATGCTGTGACAATCCGTCAATTTATGGTTGATATTTTATTCTCGAATATTATTTAAAAACATTATTTTAATGTTACAATATGAACTCACATATTTTTGGGGAGAAATTTGGATTTACGTCTTGAAGTAGCATCGACTACGTCTAAACCGGAGGATTCAACGTTACGTGCTTACGTTTACATACACCGTCTTTGGTGGCAGTCCGACATTTCAGAAAATAAATTTGTCCATGAATATTATTTTGGAGTTTTAAATTTGTGTTGGTTCATAAACTCACAAATTTACGAGAAGAGACTAGGACTTACGATTTTATTTTAACGTCCTTTACGACTAAACCGGAAACCTTAGGATTACGTATTTACGTTTTCGAACTCCGTTTTTGATGAGACAATTTTTATTGGATTCGTTTTGTAACGTTGATTCATAATTTATAAAAACATTTTTCGTAAAACGACCAGAGGGCACGCAAATCGAGGAAACTAGAATCAAGGAGTACCCGTAAATAATTGGGGATGAGACAAAACAAGTTTTGCCCCACCCCCAATATGGGACGGCTAAATAAGCAACACCTCATCCCATGAGGTGTCAAAGCTTAGAAAATAAGCTTAAACACTTGTCCATGTTTTCTCTTAAAACCACAAACCACTCACACAAACTAACAAACTCATTTGCAACTCATGCAAACCATCCAAAATCCTCTCATCCCTCCATGTTTGCCGTCCACCATATCACCACAAAACACCTTCACTTGATCAATTCCAACCACAAAATCATGTGTTATTTACACATATGTTGAAGCCCTCTTGAAGCTCTCTTGAATGGTGGTGATTATAACATCCATGGAGGAGTATTCATGGTGTCTTGGGGCTGATTTTCCACAAGGAGATTAGGAAGATTGGTGGTCATGAAGATGGTCTTGGTGCATCACAAGTTTCACCATCAAAATCCATGTTTTGATCACAACCTACATCATCATGGTGGTATAAAGATTGTCCTCCTCATCTTCTTGTTATTTTGATTATGTAAACATGTATTTTATTTCCTATTGTATATGTATATGATGATTATATGATGATAAAAATGTTATGTGGGGATTTGTTGTTGATAAACATGCTTAAAAAGATGAAAGACTATAAGAAACAAGGTTAAAATCTTGGTTAAATTTGATGGCTGTATAAAACAGTAAAGAACCATATGGTAAACTGATAAAATGATGAAGTAGAATGGATTTACAGTAAGCTATGGGTCTTGTACACATGTGAGAGTTGGCCATGCAATGAAATCATTGTAATGAGTGAGATATGATCAAAACAAGTTTAGGGTATAAATCTGAGGTTACTGTTTTGGACGATTTTTAGTAAATATTTAGAAGATGATTCAACAGTAGCTATAAAAGAGTTAATTGTAGCACATATCATTTAGTTTATGTGATAAAAATTTGAGCTTCTATCTCCATATAGAACTCAAGATATGGCAGTTTTGGTGAAAGTGAAGATAAAAATCAGATTTTTGAAAAATAAAGTATAATACTATTATATAAGCACTCAAGATTATATTGTATAAAATGTAAAGTTAAAACCCACTAACTCATGAATTTTATTTATATAAATATGTTAAAGTTTAAATAAGTGGACATTTTATAAAAATGGTAACTTGTTAAGTTTTAAAAGTTATAAAACTATAAACTTGATTTTTACGACTTTTTCGGCTAATACCGTAAAATTAACGTTTTTGTTAAATAAAACTTAGATGGTTGGACCCGTCTAATGAAAACTTTATAAAACTTATATACTGATATATAGACATGTATAACAAGTAAAAACTGATAAAACCCGAACTTTAGGGCATACGGACATTAACGAGCTAAGTAAACATATTGGACTAATACTTGGGCTAAAAATTGGACTAAATAAGATAAACACTCATAAAAAGAACTTATTGGGATTAACCCATTTGGACCCAACTTGAAAGTTTAAATACTGATAATATAAGTATAAAATGGATTAATACAAGTTAATAAACTTATAATAGGCTTATTGGACCAAAAACACGTAAAAAGGTAAAACTTGTAAACTAGTATAAAAGTTATCGACATATAACACTAAAATGAGTAAACAAGAATATGTAAACCCACTTGATCATCATATATATATAATCATCATATGTATACATAATTATTATTTTTATAAATTCATTGGACATGAGTCTAAGACAAGTATTATTTGTCTAGGTTTCCGTGATTGAAGCACGTACCGTACGTCCGAATTGCCGATAACCCGCCTTCCCACATCAACGTGAGTTCATAGCCTCGCACTCTTTTAAATGTTTTTATAACTTTTTTACAAACCCGCGAGGGAGATTACATGTTAGTTTGTATAAAATAGGACACCATTTGTCCCGATTGTTTGTTTATTGATTTTTGACCCGAATGATTGAATGACCCGATTGTATGACCTGATAAATGATTAAAGGACCCGATAAATGAAATTAAATGGATTATTAAAGCTAGGTTATGTCACTAAAAGTCCCATTAGCATGAATTGTGAACTACCGGGAGTTGGTAGACGCTTATGCATTTAATAGTACTATTTGGGGACAATCACCCCAGTTCGCGCCTTGACGGTTGATCCCCGTCGTGCCACATTGATTGGTAAGCGAATTTATGTATGAGAAGATTTCCATAGCGTGACCTTTGTGACGACACGCTACTTTAGATGGGCAAAATTGGTATCGGGTTAGCTACCCGTTGTTGGTTTAGTAAGGTAACAATGTCATGCGGCTTATAATAATCCAAAATTAACGAAATACTTATAGACGCTCCGAATTACGATGTATTGCCTGACTAGCAATACAGGGTCATACTATTGATATTATGTTTGTGTTTTGGTTTTAATAACCATATTCATATAACGGTTTTTGGTTTCATACAACGTCATAAGACGTATTGTATGATGTTTTTACGACATTGGCTCGTATAATAATTTTTAAGGCAAATGCCTATATTATGATTTTCGATAAGGATTTATATAAAATGACTTTGGCTATTTTATGCCCTATTACAAAGATTTGTATAAAATGATTTTGGCTATTTTACGGCCTATTACAATGATTTGTACGAACTGATTTTTGGTACTAATTTTATACCAAAGTTATATTGATGGAATTTATTAAACTCTATGAATTCACTCGGCGTTATCGCTGACCTTTTCTTTTAACATGTTTTGTCTCAGGTACTTGAAGGTAATTCTCGGGAAGACAACAAGAATTCATGGCCCGCACCTAAATACTTATTTCCATTCTAATGATTTGTAAAACCTGTATTAAATATAATGACTTGGGACCGATGTAACTTTTATATTTATGAATGGAAATGATTTATTATTAAACGACGCGATTTTTATGCGTTGTCTATGATGTGAGTAATGTGCTATCCCGTAACACCAACGAGTCTTCCGCTGTACTGAGTTGTATAAATTTGGGGGTGTTACACAACTAACTAGGTGACTAGTTGTGCATGAGTGGACATCATATAGGATCATAATAAATGATGTGGGATTTCTTTCATCGATATAAATGTGAAGAACTAATCTATGCCATTTCAAACTCCTTTATAATAAGCTTCATATGACATTATTCGTAATAAATTGTTAAAAGACATTTTAAATGATCATTGCTTTGTATGCCATATGCTTTGTGATCCATGATGTGATAACCAAGTTCATTCCGCTACAAGTCTAATTTAGGGGTGTCACATTGTGTATTGCATCACTGGGTCCATGATGTCTATCATCACTACCGAGCATCATTTAAAATGATATCGATAACATATGACTTCTGCCTAATTTTTAAGGAGGGGTAGTTTATTTTCACGCTTTATCTTTACAATTCATTTTCATTCTTCAAACCCTTCAACGTTAATACGTCATAACTAGCACCTTGTTATGATTATTCCAGTCTGAACTTAAGTACTTGGTTGGCATTCAGCTACGTTCACAATCTTTCTTCATATTTCCTAAAGACTACTATTTCTAGCTATGGAATGTCCTTGGGAAGATTCCTCCGGTTTTGGAAGAATCATTGTACTTTAACCTATCCTACCATCCTTATTTCACCACAATCGTCATCTTCGTGAAATAGATAGGTTGTGGGTAAGTGTATGTCACCATGAAATCCATTTTGAAATACAAATCCATTTTCTCCCCCCTTAACATATGCCTGGATATTCGAAAACATTTCGCATATGTTGGGATAAGTCAGCACGTTAAGTCAAACCATTGTATTAATCACCGTTGTGATAGACTTAATCTCATATTAAATCACATTTTCTCCCCCATTTTAAAAATATTAACCTAATCGATATTTTTGATATCAGTTGATTTAATGGAGTTTTAACATAGTTTTTGGGAATAAAAAAGCAAGTCCGTTTATCTTCATGATACGCAATTGACGCATCCTTGATACACAATTGTGTGAGGATTTGAGTATGTGATTTTAAAAGATTTTGAACTTAATTAAAAATTCTAGAAAAATATCATACTCATACCCTTGATACAAATTTGTAATCAATCACTTGATACTCAATTGTAAGGAATTAGCAAATACAAATATCATATGATAGAATCATGTGGTTCTTGTCGACAAATATTGGTCTCCCCTATAACGTCATGCCTGAAGTTATCTTCTCGTCCTGAAAATCGGTAATCTTTTTCTTGCCACCCGAATGGAATCTGTGACATCGAATAATCTGAATTCTTGACAATTGATCCCACTCAATTGTTGACCCGTTTTATATCTAAAGAGTTGTAGTTGTCGTTTGAGTAGTCCCGTTTTCCAGTATGTAGACACCAATTTGTATAGAGGATAACTTCGTAAAAAACAAGATTTCTCTCATTTTAACAAATAAATTCACTGATGCGTACATATATTCGTGTTAGATCATGATACCAAATGTAAACATAATATTTCTCTTATAACATGATCCCTTACATGGTTAAAAAGTGAACCATGCCCGAGAAAATTAATTCCCGTTGTTGAGCCAAAGCTTTTCGAAGAAATACTTGACTTTGATATGAAAAGCGGATTACTATAAAAATAATAGCAAGCAATATAGGCATGTTTTAAAATATTTACAACTTCTGTACGAACTCTATTTACGACACAGTGTCATTAATGAACGACATTTTTAAGGCTGCAAATATTATCGTCCCTAAATACATGCCTTTTAAAAATGAAATTTATTTTTAGATTTTCTTGATTTTTTTTATTTTTATGGGTTTTATAGGGTTTTATAATTTTCTCTTTTGTTTTGATATTTGTTAAAATATATATAGAGTCCTATGACTTGAGCTACAAAATTTGAATGTTTTGATAAAAGCTCAAGACCCGAGAAAGTTGACATTCTCGTTGAGAGGATAAGTTATCCAAAAAAGATAAACTTTCCTTTTAAATGAAGATCGAGTTATAAGCTGACATTTACTTAGAAGTCATTTTCATGAGCTTGAAAACTTTTGATTTTTTAACGTAAAGCTCATGACCGAGAAAAATTAATTTTTCCTTTGTGAGGAGAAGTTTACTTTTGAGGGAAAAAATTTCCTAAATGAGCTTAAAACATGGAATGTTTTAATACAAGATCTTGATCGAGAAAATTAAATTTCTCGTTGTTAAGGATAAGTTATAATATTTAAAAGATATATGTTCCATTATTTGAGGTCCGATTTACAGTCTGTTATATGACTGTAAGTCATTATCATGAGCGTAAAAACTTTAAATGTTTGAATAGATCATGACCGAGAAAATTTAATTTCTCGTTGGTGAAGATAAATTATCATCCATGATAAAATTTCCTTTCTTTAAAGATCGTATCACAGTCTGTCATTTGACTATGAGCCATTGTTGTAAGCTTACCCGCAAATCCCCTGAGTCACTTGATTCTTAGATATTGAATTTTTTGTAGTCGCGCTCTTGAATGATATACAATAAGGTTACCACTTCGTTCTTGTTGAACCTTGATCTCGGTATGTGCACTTGCATTAATCGTTTGTATACTTTCATATGGGTTAGCGATATCTTTGTTAGAAGAATGTGGGGGTTCACAGCCAAATTTTGTAGTTCTAGAGAGAAATATCCTTCCTATTGGAACCCATTGAATACCAACAGATTTGAAGGTCCTATCCGTAGGTTGGCACCTAAGAATGGATCTAGCGACATGGTTTTCTTATACACAACGGAAGACTTCGCAGGACAAAAAGCTATTTCCTTTAAGAGTCCTTATTTTAGCACTTGAGTTTTGCTCTTACAAGACTTTAGTTGCAAAAGGCGCATGATTTGTCGTGAAGACACTTTTCATGCATACAGAACAAACACTGTGTTTGGAGTCCGAATGAGATCTAAAAATCCTAGTGAGATATGCTTTACGCACTTCGGATAACGTAGTACAACTACTATTAGAAGCAGGCAAACTCCTAGATAATCGATTAAGGCTCCTAGGTTTAGGGACTATTGTCCCCTATTTCTGATGATTAAACAAGAAAAAAAGGTAGATAAAAGATGGATGATTTCTAGAGAGAAATTAGTGAGAGAAAGTAGAGAGAAGTGTATGAAACAATGGGAAGGTTAGATTTAGAGAAAATGAATCAACCAACACCCTTCCTAACATGCTAGGAAGTGTATTTAGAGCCATTACCTACATGTGGCATAATGGGCTATATGATCATGGGCCGCGCTTTCCTTTTGGGCTTTGGTTACTTATGAATGAACCTTAGCTTAAAGTTAAGCCCGTAATACACGACTAACCTACTACCTATTACAACGTTCTAAAATACGATACATAATAAACATATGACCGAGCATTCTTGTTTGACTCAATATTTTGAGGCTAACAATCTCCCCCAATGAGAGGTCATTACTCTTTATGAGAGGTCATTACCCTTTGTCATTTGGAGATTTGTAGCGATTACTGATCTCGCCATAAATGAGTCTTGAACGTGTAATAGTAGTCTTTTTCCTTCATGTTGTGATCTTTGAGCCTTTGTCGTTGTCTTTCGACTTTGTCTTTTGATCTTGAGATCTTCAAATCATCTGTGACTTGTCTTTGCCATCTTTCGATCTTGTGTCTTCATCCACATGCTCACGCTATTAATTGTTGAATATGTCTTTGGGCATGAGTATTTGGTTTTGAATCTTTGACTTTGCTGAGTACACCGTGACGCCACCTTCTTGAGACAAAACATAGACACGGACTGAATGGCTTTGACATTCGTCCTAAATCGGTAGCATTTTACCTCCGGTCAGTGAAGACCGTTATACGATATTAAATATCGTCCCTGTGATTAGGTAGATTCAATTAAGAATCTCCTTGACAGGGTTTCGCGTCTGTACTAGCCGTTCTCTTTACTCAACCGTCTCAAAGCAAGACTGCGAACATAAAGAGTGAATCAATTGGATACATATCCGCTTGATTAAAGTCGTCAATTCAAATTCCTGGAACAAGTATGATTCATAAAGAATCTTACCATTGTTGATTTCCAGTTGACACAAGCTTGATTCATAAGAATCTCACAAGTTACCTACCGTAGCGTTGTTTGATGTTGACGCTAGAAGGATTTCCATTCGTCACTGTGAACTTTTAATGAATATCACTCTGAATGTTCTTGCAAGACCATAAAGATATTGCGTAGAAACCTGAAACGAGTTTGAATCAATTCAGAATCAAACCACTGTTGCTTTTTAGTTTTACACATGTTCAATTCATAAAGAATCTTACAAATGATCTATCGCAGTGTTGTTTGATGTTAACACAAGAAAGCATCACTCTGAGTGTTCTAGAAATATCACAAGGATATAGCGTAGGGCTCTCTTGTTCGTCATCCGTGTGTCCTAATGAGATTTGATTGATCTCTAGGCTCTAGACTCGATTTGTGCACTTTTAGTGGTCGGAGGCTGGAGCAGATGCCACCTATTCAATATCAACTATCTCGGAATGAGAAAGCTAATAAGAGTCATGTTGTTCTCTGTGAAAATAATACAAACTTCTTTTGAGAGAAGCCTGAGTAGCTAGGAAAGGGTTGTGCTTCACATCACTGGGTCCATGATGAGTTTGTCTTCATGATGTGTTGACCCGGTTTCTGCCTAAGTTGTATGGAGGGCTTCTTTGTTTACACCCTTTATCCTTACATTTCTTTTTCATTCTTCAACCCCTTCAATGCTTACCAAGACATCATTACTAGCACCTTGTTGTGATTGTTCCAGTGCTAGCATCAGTACTTAGTCGGCATTCAGCTACGTTAACATTATACTCCATCTTTCCTAAGGACTTCTAATAATCTATTGGATTGTCCCTGGGAAGATCCCTCCGGTTCTGGTTGGATCATAGGACTTAAACCTAACCACCCTTTTGACACCAATAACGTCGTGGATTAAAGATGTTGTGGGTATTTGATTGTAACCATGAAACCACTTTAAAAGTCTAACAAGGTGTTTGAAAACATTTAACACCTTGATAGTTTTGTCATTTCAGATATGCTCCCCCTTCACATGTGCATCGATAATCGAAAGTGTTTTTGCACATGCAGGTAAGAGTTAAAGTGCTTGAGTATTATATAAGATCATATTTTAATCACATTTTCTCCCCCTATCTGTAATATATAAAATCCTTTGATATTAGAGATACCAAATTTGATTAAAATATATTTTGAAAAATAGTCTTGAAAATCTACAGGAGAAAGATGTGTCAATCTTTACATGAAGTTTAAATGATCCCCCTTAAAAATTGATCCAATTGAATTGTCATTGTGAGGATGTGATCCACATTTCGCTTTTTGAGGATGGGATTTGTTGAACACATAATTTTTGAAAGATTTTGAATAATCATTGAAAAATTCTTGAAAAAATTGTGTTCAACGCTTTTTGAAAAATCCTATTTCTTTTTGGCGAAGAGGTTTTTCTAAAGCATAAAATTAAGTTCATAGACTTTTTACGTCTTGACAAATCCACTCAAGTGTAAGAAGATTTCTCTTCTTTTGCTGAGGGTAAGAGCACGAAATCGTACACTCCCCCGTGAATTTAGATCCGGGTTGCAATCTGAAAACGATTGCAAGCCATAGTGTTGAGCTCAAAACGTTGAATGTTTCGTGACAAGCTCAACCCAAGATAGTTGCTCTACCCGTTTGTTAGGATTAGTTATCTTTGAAGATACACTTTCCTTTATTTGAAGTTCGAGTTACAGTCTGACATTTAACTGTAAGTCATGTTCATGAGCTTAAAACTTTGAAAGTTTTTTACGAAAGCTCATGACCGAGAAATTTAATTTTCCCGTTGTTGAGGATAAGTTATCAACCGTGATCAACTTTCCTTTATTTGAGGCACGAGTCACAATCTGAAGTAATTGTAAATCATTGAAATGACATGTTTTGAAAAATATTTACAACTTTCATTCGAGCTTTATGTACACACCCGTGTCGTTATTGAGCGACATATCTAGGTACGTCCATATTATCGATACTGAAAGACATGTCGAGAAGAATATTTTTGGTGTTTTGAAAGTTTTTACATTTTTTATTTTGTTTTTCTATGGATATTTACATTTTATTATATTTTTGTATTTTCTCAAGTTTTTTGAAAATAATCCAAAATAGACTTTTGTACAGTAGTAGAAGGTGATATCGAATGTACAAAATTGGAACCCTTGGAGGAAGAAATGGGTTCAGAATCCGCTGAGGTACCTGCAATGACAGAAGAAGAGTTTGCACAAATACTAGTGTTAGGAGTAACAAATTCCTTGTCTAAGACCAAAACATTTTCATTCGTGCTAGCGCAGGTTTCATCACTCTTCTCTATTGGAATCCACTTAAGACCAACTTCCTTGAAGATCCTACCCGTTGGTTTCCACTGAAGACTGGATCTAGGAGTAGTTTTCTCTTGCACAGCAGAAGACTTCTTTGGAGAGAAACTATGTTCTTTTTGAATCCATGTTTCAGATTTGGTGTGGTTTGCTTTTCTTTGCGACGGGTTTGTATCTCCTTGTTGTCTTATGGGATGCTGTATTCGATCTCCGTTCAAAAGAACGAGATTTGACCTCATATAGGTATTGCAAAATGCAATGGTCATGATTTCCATTGTGAATGCCCTTTTTGCAAGTGGGACATACAGGGAATTTGGGATTCACGAAAGTCCTTGTATTCTTGGGTTTTCCAAAATCGTCCAGGCGTAGTGTTCGAAACACGACTATTCATGGATGGCTTCCAATTCCTAGATTGCTAGTAAGGGATCCTAGGTTTTGGTTGACTATCATTAGGAATGTGTTGAACTCTAGCGGGATTTGGTGAACTAGGTTTTGAATACACGGGTTTGTCTTTATGATTCTTCCCTTTTTGTTTAGCATCCTCTAGGTTGTTGGTATGAACGAATTCATTTGAACCTAAAGATTCCTTTGTGAACGCGAATGTCACACGTTTTGGAGGAGTCCTAGAGGTGCTAGGTGCATTCGCATTATTGGGTTTGGAAACAGTGGGCTTTCTAAATGGAGGAACATAGGGTGAAATGGATGGTTTTGGAACACTTGGTTGCACATCGGTCTTAGGGGGTAACCTAGATTTTACATGAGAAGAATTGGAGAAAGGAGTCGGTTTTCCTAAGATAGATGGCTTTGGATCCTTGTAGGCATTGGATTGTCGAACAACATGTTTCACAACTTTAGGTTCCACAGTTTTCCCACCCATTTTAGCAACGAGTTTCTTCAACTCTTCTATCGTTATGTCCTTTTCTTGCAACTGAGCTTTTAAGTCTATAATTTTCATATTCTTTTCGTTCATTTCTCGACACAATGCGGAAACTCTTACTTGCAAGTTTATCATTTGGACCTTTTCTGATGTCTTTTTGCAAAGCAAGTTCAAGAGAATGATAATGTTTTTGAAGGAAATCAGTTTTTTGTTGAAGTAACTCAAAAGCCTTTTTATCAACATTTTCTTTACGTTTCAAAAGCTCAGTTTCAAGACGTTCACTGATTGTAGGAAAAATACGTCTCTTGTTAGGAAAACAAAAGAGCGTATATGAGCGGTAAGTATTAAGTGACGATTTAGAAAAATCAAGCACTAATGACCCAATAAAGTGAAAGTTCGTTTCCCAAGGAGGTATATGTGTGTGAATAATTCGTTAATGATTTGAGATTAATATTAAAAGAAAGAAGGAATGAGAAAATAGAAGGACGGATACGTGAAAATTACACTACGACGACAAAATTAAAAACTGTAAAAAGTGACAAAATAAAAATTAATTCTAAAAATTCCCAATAAATTACTAAAAATCAGTTAAAATAAACTAAGAGTTTACAAATGATCAAATCCAAATAATAATTAAAAACGTCCAAATAAAGATTTTTCACTTTGAAAAACTCTAAATGACTTAATAAGATTAAATACTATTTTTATGAATTTTTAAACAAAGGAAAACTATTTTTAAATAATTAAAAACTATTAAAATCTTAAAATAATTCTAAAAATTAAGAAAATGATGAGAAAATTAATCTAAGAGTTTTAAAAGTCCTAACATAATGTATTTGATCTAAGAAAAATGTAAAAGTTGCAAAAATATAAAAAATGAAATTTAATAATAAAATAATATTAAAATATTATTAAAAATCCAAAAATTATAAAAAATTCTAAAATTGCAAACTAGTTTATTTTTACCTAGATAAACAGAAAATGAAAGTGAAATTACCAAAATATCCCTATAGGGCCCCCAAATGGGCTAAAAACTAGAACAGACCAAGTGAAATGGGCTTTTTGGCCCAATAAGATGAAACACAACCAAATAAGGTGAAAATCACAACTCCAGCTTAAAATCTAATTCTAAACATAAAAGTCTGAAAGCCCAAAAGCTGAATGTGAGCTTATCACAGCTTAATTGAACAACAGCTTATTCTTAACGGGCTTTTTGGCCCATTAAGCTATAAGCCAGTCCCAACAGTCAACTGGTTTGACTGGCCTACCGGAGATAATGCGCATCCAGATAGGTACGGGGTGGACCTTTTCTGCTTCTATTATGCACTGTGTTTTGATTTTAAAAGTTAGAATCCATCTCAATATGGGCATATGTTGGTAGTCACTTATCCTTAATGGTTATGAAAAATGATATACGGGTTAATTGATTCAACTTAGCAACAGACCATGGTACTGTAAAGAGGTCCCAGTTTATACGTCAAGTTTTATACTTCACATCGTTTTGAACTAAAAAAACAATATTGGGGGTCCTAGTTTTCTCTTAAGTATGTATTGTTCTATAGATTTATGATGTCATATCTTAGGCTGATTGTTGGGAATCTAAACTTGTTAGATTCCCTGATCATTGATTTAAACATAATTAGGCTGTTAGATAGTCCCTTGCCTATGCCTAGGAGGCAGGCAAGTTTCGCAAGACTCACAGAGATCCAAGTCTCTGTGAGCAACCTCAGAGGAGTCCATGTCAGAGACATTGTCAGGGAAGTCGAAGAATTACCTGAAGACATACTCATTGGCTGTGATGGATAACAGCCAAGATGTATCAGGGACTCTGAGGGTTTGAGAGTTAACAGGGGTGGCAATACCCTGATAACTCTCAGCACACTTTGGACATGCCATTTGTGTGTTCGAGACTATGAAGAATAAGGAAACTGTTTTTGACAACTGTTCCTTAAAGCATAATGGAAGAATACCAAGAATAGAAGGACATCATGTGACTGATGTGGGAACTTGTAAAAGCTTGTGTAGTCGACATCAAGTACTGTTTAAGTCAAACTCGTAACACTATAACTAGGATGTGTATCCATGCATTAATGTTTAACACTTTGAGATATTAAGAACATTATTGCATATAACTTAGTGAATCAAACAGCTACGACTGTATTCATAAGTTAGGGTTTATTGTTGTTCAAAGTCTGCACAACACATTGTCATCAAACTGTGTTATCCATAACACTTGTAATTCTTTATTATACAATAATAAGATTACGTTTGAAAAGTAATACCTTGTGTTGATTAAGTTAAGATTAGGGTGTCTTGCATTGATTAGGGACTTTCAATTGGTATCAGAGCAGTGTTTGATATTAAAACCTTCAAGAAACATCGTTATCAGTTTTATAATCAAGATCCACCATGCTAGAAACTTCTAACCCACCACAATCACCTTCCACAAATCCATCTTCACCAAGACTTAACCCTCCTGCCAATGACGATGATCTACCTCAACTTCTTGACTCAAGAGGTGGATCACACGTAACCAGTGTACCAGTCTTTGATGAAGAAGATTTTGCCAGTTGGAAGAGTCAATTTCTTTTATACCTTGATGGGCTTGAACCTTTTCTTTTAGAAATTTTAGAAAATGGTCCATATATTCCCATGGCGCTTACATCCACTGAAGAAAACCCTCTTCCCAAACCTCTCAAACAATGGACTCCAGCTGATAGGAAATTAGCAAACCAAGATAAACGTCTCAAAAGCATCATAATTTCCTGCCTTCCCAAGCACATCATGAAGTCTGTCATTCAGTGTCCCACAGCTAAACAAATGTGGACAGACCTCATTCTTGGCCATGAAGGACCCTCTGAAACAAGAGAGACAGAGATTCAGGCTCTCAGACTTCGGTTTAATGCCTTTAAGTCACTTGAAGGTGAAAAGGTTCAGCAAACCTATACTAGGCTGAAGATTCTTCTAAATGACTTAGCTATGAATGATGTCACTATTGGTCAAGCTAAGATTAATGCTACTTTTGTCAACAGCCTTCCAAGAAAGTGGCTGAGCATGAATCAGACTCAGAGAGCTAACAACTCAATCAAAAATGATACTCTTGCTCAGCTCTATGGTAAGTACAATTATGAAGAAGGGATGATCGATACTATCTACAAATCAGAGTCTGAAAGATTTGTAGTCCAAGGAGCATCTTCCAAAGCATTGATCTCTGCAACACATCCTCATGACAGCGATTCTAATGTTGAAGAAGATACCCGTAGCAGCCAAGAGTTCTTGTCAGACCTCAATGCAGAGTTCCATGAAAGAGCTTTGCTAGCCAACCAAAGAAGATACTACAAAAGGTCAGGAAGAGTAGGATCAGCTAGTAAACCAACTGACAGGTCAAAAGAAACTTGTTTTGCCTGTGGAAAGCTTGGACATTATCAAAAAGACTGTCCTTCTACCAAGACATCCTCACCCTCTTATCCATCATCTTCATCCAAACCCTACAAGTTCAAACAACATAACAACTCATCTCAATCCAATTCTTCAGACACTGAGAAGAAAGATTACAAAAATAAGTACAAGGCACTTAAAGCTGAGTTAGAACAAATGAACTTGAAGATTGAAGCTCTGTCCAAAAAGAAAGGTGGTGAGAAAAAGACAGAGAAAGGGTTGGTTGCTGAAACTTATGATTGGAATGATGAGCCACTGACTTCAGATGAAGAAGACACCACCAGAGTCAGGGCTTTTATGGCGATAGCTGAGGATGAACCAGCTGTTGGAAAAGGTGATGCAAGATCAGGACAATGGGTTGACATCACAATGAAAAAGGTACACAGGCTTTTATCCATGTCTGATAGTGATGAACGTAAGCATGTCCTTGATTAAAAAAGAACCTACACTTTGTTGAGGAACAAAGAAAGAACCTACTTGATAAGTTTCACTCTGTTAAATCTGAAATGATAAATGCTAAGGCTGAATGTGAAACTCTCAGGCGGGTTAATTTAGAGAAAATATCCCTGCAAAATGAAGTAGCTAGATTAACCTTGAAAATCATTGCTTTAAATGATCAAGTCTCTGAATTGAACAAGATTATTGAAAAATGGCTATGTGCTAGGTTTACTATTGATGAATTGCTTAGGGATGAAGTGCCTGCTGACTTAAAAAGGGATATATCTGCTAAGAAAAATAAGCTGAAAATTCTCACCAAACCCAAAGACATTGTCTTTAAATCTACAGAGACTATTCATATGTCAGATACCACTTTGACAAATGACCCTGTCTCTGAAGATGTGGCTGAACTACCACCCTTGCCCAAACTCTCTGGAGTTGAACCCAGCAGTTCTTCTAGATCTGCTAAGGATGAACTTAGGACAGATATTGAGAATCCTCCAGCTAAAGTTTTTCATGTTCCTGCTAAACAAACTGGTAAACAAGTAGCTTTTAAGCCTGTTACTGCTAAAGCTGTGAATAAGGTTGAACCTACCACTGAAGATCGCCTGTTGTCTCTTATGAAAGAAGTAGAACTCTTGAAACAACACATTAAGCCTTCCGCTGAATGCTCTACTTCTCATGAACCTAAGTCAGTCCTAGGTGAACCCAAAGGGGAAAGGTTAATCAAACCTTATTGCAATGTATGTAAAAATTCTCACCATTCGACCTTAGCTCATGACAGACACATGGCAGCTAAAAGAGCTCAGACACCCTCTAGGGACAGACCACAGAGTTCCAAAAGACAACAGGGAAATTACAAACCTTATCCTCCCTGTAAATTCTGTGGGTTCACAGACCATCACTTAGACGAGTGTGGTGACTTCCCTGGGTGTGATATCAGTGGGAGTTATAACCATGAAACAATGAACTGTCCATCCCAACGCCAAAAGTTTTTCAGGAACACAAGAGTTGCTAATAAGCAATTCAGGGAACCCACTGGAAAGTGGGTTCACCATAGGAACTAATCTGTTTTTATGTATCTGTGCAGAAATATCTCAAGGAATCGGTATGGTATCTAGATAGTGGCTGTTCTAGACACATGACAGGGATTCAACAATACCTGCACAGATACTCAAAGGAGCTAGGTCCTAAAGTGGTGTTTGGAGATAACTCTTCAGGTGACACAGAAGGATATGGCTCAGTGAACTGCAATGGGATTACATTTACCAGGGTTGCATATGTGAATGGTCTTAAACACAATCTTATTAACATCAGCTAATTGTGTGATGCTGACTATAAGGTTTTGTTTACTAAGACTCAGGGAACCATATTCAACAAAAACAATGATGTTGTGCTGATTGCACCTAGAAGGAGAGATGTTTATGTCATCAACATGGCTGTGTGCTCTGAAGACAGCTCTAATTGTTTTTTTGCCAAAGCCTCTGAAAGTGTCAATTGGCTGTGGCACAAAAGACTGTCTCATCTCAACTTCAAGAACATCAATAAGATAGCCACTCAAAACTTGGTTGCTGGTCTACCTTCAGTTATGTTTTCCAAAGACAAAACTTGTTCTGCCTGTGTCAAAGGAAAGCATCACAGGTCTTCATTCAAGACTAGGAAATCATTCTCCATTGACAAGTGCTTACATCTCCTTCACATGGATTTGTTTGGGCCTGCCAAACCTCAGACCATTAATCACAATAAATACACCTTGGTCATAGTTGATGAATTTTCAAGATACACATGGGTGTTCTTCCTCAGAAGGAAAAGTGATGCAGCTGAAACCATCATGTCCTTCATTAGACAGGTTGAAAATATGAATGATGTTAGAGTCAAAGCTCTAAGAAGTGATAATGGTAATGAATTCAAGAATCATCAACTTGAATCTTTTTGTGATGAAAAAGGGATTTCTCAGAACTTCTCTTCAGCTGGCACCCCTGAACAAAATGGTGTGGCTGAAAGAAGAAACAGGACTTTGATTAAAGCAGCAAGAACTATGTTAAATGGTGCAGCCTTACCAAAGCAATTTTGGGGAGAAGCTGTTCACACTGCCTGCTACACTCAAAACAGATCAATCATTGTCAAAAGACATGGTAAAACCTCCTATGAAGTTTTCAGAAAAAGATCTCCAGACGTCAGCTATTTTCATGTGTTTGGGTGTCCTATGTTTATATATAACTACAGGGACAAACTTGGAAAGTTTGATGAAAAAGATGATGATGGTTTCTTTTTGGGATACTTAATGAATGGGATTTTTGCTAGGTTAAGTTCGTTTTCTCGGTGTCTAATCGAATTAATTTCCGGTTAATTGTGTGAGATTAGTTGTTCTTGGTGAAAACAATATTTTTGGTTGTTGTAAAATAAATGTGCAAGACTTAAAATTAAAGGACGAGTACTTAAAACTACAACTAGTTGAAATGTAAGACGGTGCAATATTTAAAACTTTAAAAGTAAATGACGTGAAGTTAAAATGACGTGAAATTAAAACTTAGCGAAAAGTACATTGACAATTAAATAAAAATACAAAGCGAAATTAAAATGAACTTAAAAATAAAACGAGAAAATTTGACACTTAAACTAATACCAAATATCAAAACAAATCAAAAGCATCCAATCGGAATACATCCGATCGGAAAGACGCTAATCGGAATACAGAGAAGGGAAGTGATCGGAATGTAGGGGGTCCAATCGGAATAATGGTAGAAACAAGACATGATCGGAATGTTAGGAACAAGGCTATAATCGGAATACATCAAAAACACCCAATCGGAATAACTAGGAAATGAATCAATCGGAATACACTTAAACAATCCCAATCGGAATATTACAAAATCCTTAGATCGGAATATCTAAAAAGCAATACAATCGGAATAAGCAAAACCCTTTTCCGATTGGGTGATCGGAAAGAGGGTATGCTTGCTGGTCGGAATAACAGATCGGAAAGGGGTTTTCCCTTTCCGATTACACTCTTGGTCCGAAACTTAAGCAAGGTAAATAAGCTATGGTGATAAGCTAATGACCATAGCTAGAACGAATCCAAAGAGAGATGAACTCAATAAGCACTAGGAATAACTTTCCTAACATACAATAAACAAACTTTAAAATCAAAACATAAAAATATGAACTTTTAAGCACGAAAACATGAATGAACAACACGGATCATATGTAAATCGCACCAAAAGTAAATTAGAATCAAGAAAGGAAGATGAGAGATTAAGACAAGAAAAGTAAAGATTAAAGATTAAAGAACAAATGATGAAAACTTACTTGAAAATTAAATAATTAAAAGTGCATAACATTTAATTAAAGTGAAAGAAATGAAATGACAAAAAATGAAAATGGTGGAAGAGTGGTTTGTCAAGCCACCAACAACCTGAAAAATGAAGACTAATGGCCTATTTATAGTGGTGATTAGGGAGGGGCTTAGGAAGCTTCCTCCCTCTTTCCTCTTTTCCTTAATTGCGTCATTAGGTCCCTCCTTTCTTTAATTTTCTTAAATCTTGGACTTAAATGATTTTGTCTTCGGGATTTTTTTTGAACTCGTCTTGTATTTTCTTCATAAATAAGACTCGAGTTCTTCGGCTTTTTAGTGAACTTCCGTCCTTTGACTTTTTCTTCGATAAATCTTTAGAATTGGTCTTGGACTTCCGTTCTTTTTCCACTCTTGATCTTTCGACTTCATCTTTCGTCTTTTTCTTCGATAAAAGCCCGTGAATGCCGTGTTTTCTCCACTTTTCACCTTTTCGTCCTAACAACAAAAACACAAACCACGCATAATTCCGACATAAATGACATAAAATACACGTTTTGGTTCGGTTATTATTGCAATTAAGTGGTAAAGAGGATGGGTGTTTTCACACCTATCAAATCCCCTATACTTAACCATTGCAATGTCCTCATGCAATGCATTAGTTACAAAGCAAGTTTACACTTTTCATCATAATCAATCCACATTGGCCTTTATTAAAGAAATAGAAAATTATAAACTTACAAAGTAAAGAAATCAAAATCATACCTTGGGTTTTGAAAATGTCGTGAATGATCATCATCCTCAAGTTTCACGTTCCCCATACCAAGCTTAAAAACGAGATCATTGTTATTATAAGTTAGCAAACTATCATGAACTCATGTGGGCCAATTACTCACTTAGACTCCCTTATTCCTAGGTGTATCTCTTATATTTTATTTTTGTCTTGAATGATCACGAGGATGCATTGTTTGACTTATTTCGATAGTTATTTAGGCCAAAAATAAAGTGAACGATTTAATCAATAGTTAGCTAAAGGACCAAATCTTTTAAAACTGCTTCTCGGGACCTCATAAAGTTCATATCTTGGCATAACTCGCTTCACGATTTGAGACCTTTCTCGGACCGATATTTGGCAGCGACTTCATACTTCGAATCTTCGAGAGACGTTCATGAAATAATGGTCTTCTCTTCATAATTGGAATTTCTTCACTTGAACGTTTTGAGAGATTCTTCATAATTGGACCACGACTTCTTCATTTTTCTCCAATATTTATTTTGGACTTTGATATACAACGATCCGCCTCTTTTTAGGACTTGGATCTATTTATCCTCATACCTTGTTAGGGTCTTTTCGGATAGACTTCTCCATGACTTTTGGGGAGTTATTGCTTTTCGTCGTGTGTCTCGATCCTTCATATTGATTTTCGATAAATGATTCTTCACATCACTTTTGGATCTTTAGCAACAAAATGTAGCCCTCATGCCTTGTTAGGGCCTTTTCGGACTCGCCAATCTTCGCATCCCGCTTCAATAAGTTATGCCTTGGCTATGAACTCTAATCCGTACCGAGCAACTTTTAAACGATCTGGGGCTAGAAGCTAAGTAACCTTTTAAATCGTACAACCTTATTTATTAGCAGATAGATTATTAGCAAGCGATGGGAGAATAGGCTTATAATTAACTCACATAAATTCACGAAAGAATACCGGACTTATAATTGGCTCTATCATCTCTCGTTCTCCACAGTTTAAAATCTCAAGGAATGAGACTCGTGGATGCTTAGCCTATTAAATCAAAGTTTTAGGTTTTCGAGTCGCCTATAGGATCTTGCAAATTCTTAGACTTTTTCAAGTTTAGAAATCGCATTTTAAAGTTCCCTTGATAAACGACTCTCTAGGATCAATTATAGGAACTTGCGAAAAGTTCTTGTTCTTAACCCGTGAGAGTTAAGACTTTCGCGTTTTATAGCTCCCTATATAAAAGCCTAGCAAAACTTGACTTAAACACGTTAAGGATACTAGCTAGAGTAAACTTAGGTAAGTAAACTCGGGTTGATTCAAAATGTTCATGACTAAGAAAAATTTAAAACCACTTTATTGAAAAACTATTCTAGCAATGGAGAGAAAATAAACATAACAAAGGCAAATACAACTATACAACTAGGCCAAAATAGATTAAAAATTTTGAAAAATGTCGAAAAATCAAATTTTCCGGTTAAAATGAGGACAAATACAAGGAAAAGGCCACTTAACTTCGATAGAAGTCCCCCCTACACTTAATATAAACATTGTCCTCAATGTTTAAGCATGTGGGAGTAAAACTCCCCTGCACTTAGGACATTGTGCACTTTGTTTAAATCTCGCTAAGGAAGAGACAACTAAAGAGATTCCTATTTTAATATTGAGAAATATAAAATAGTGAATCGAAAAGAGTTTAGGATAGAACCGGGAAGAAGGGAACATGGAATCACGGTTCGTCAAAAGTCATCAAGAGTGTGTCTTTGAAGCTCTAATCCCTGCACATGATAAGAAAGAAAGCAAGAAACACCATGGGGCCCCCCCTACACTTATGGTAAAGATAGATAGATAATTGGGTTGCCTCCCAAAAAGCGCTTGTTTTTGTTGACCGAGTCACGAGCCTGACTCGTCCCCGAATTAAATAGTCCATGGGGAAGCCTCGAATGTGATACCGGGATCAAAGACCTTGTCCTCGTTCCCGGTTGACATCAACAAAGGAGAGGCGGGGGAATAAGTCTTGAATGGGAGAAAGGTCCTTTCAACATACGAGAAGTATGTGAATTCAAGATCTACGGGGGGTGGGGTGGGTAAAGTAAGCACATTGTCCTCCCCCAAAGACAATGGATGCTGAGCAAGCGGCAAAGCTGTATTGTTATCAATTATAGCATAATCAATGTCACTTCCCGGGTCAAAGCGTTCATCCTCATGAACGTTAATCTCTTCGATTTCTTCATCATAGATAGGTGCATCAAACCAAGGTTTGTCGTTCCCATCATTGAGGATTTCAGAAACTCGCTCGAAAAGATCACGATCAAGTACGAAACCATCATTCATTTGTGGGGATTGTTGATAAGTTAAATCCGCACGAATGTGGTAAACGTAATTCTCAGTGGAGGAGTGTTGATTAGGTAACTCCTCGAGAATAGGATGATTGGTCAAGTGAGTTGGTTCGTCATTATTATGAAAAATAAGACGCTCCAACTCATCAAGTTCGTCATCGATGTTGGAAAAATCGACCTCGCTTGTAGGAGGAAGCGAAGGTAAAAGAGCTAGCTCTCGTTCGATAATTTCCGCAATCTCAGGCTCGAATTGGAATTCATCATTAAAAGCGACCTCATCCTTACCTTCAAAAGTCGGAATATCACAAACCTCATCAAAGAATTCTTCAAGACCAAAATCACGAATCTCATTCGAAGTATCACCATCCTTAGACGAATTGGTGTTACCAAGAATAGGAGTAGTAATCTCAGAAGATGGGTTGAGATCATAGACATCATCCTCGTCATCATCATAATAGTATGGATACACCGGAGGAGGAGTATAAGTCTCGATATTCAATATTTGCTCTTGTCGTTGATCCTCTTGCCACTTTTCGATGATCTTGTTGAAAGTTTCTTGAATTTGTTGACTTTGCTTAACAAGAGAGTTCCATTGTTCGTGGGGGCTCAATTGTTCGAAGGAAGGTTGTTGATCGATGATGTGCTGTGGGGGTTCAAAATGTTGAAAACCTGAATTATGGCATGGTTGTGGCTCATAGTAGTTCATCGGTTGAGAAGAATTATAAACCGGATTTGGTTCATAATAATCCACTTGTGAAAAAAACTGAGGGCACGGATTTGGCTCATAACAATTCATTGGTTGACAATAATAAGTATCGTGAGGACCCCCACAGTTGTTGCAAACCGGGTATGGAGAAAACTCAGGTGCGTCTTGTGGATAGCTATTTTCATTGTCATAATTGTATCCCGGTTCTTGCCCGTGACCATACGGGTATTGAACCGGGCACGAAACATGCCAATGAGAATCGCTTCCACAATAGATGCACGGGATAACAGGAGGTGGGTTCAAAAAGAATGAATTAGTCGAGTTGCACAAGGGACAAAATCCGTTTTGTATGTAGTCGATATCATTTCCGCACCGCTCACATGTACACCATTGACAAGAGTTGTTCCCAGACAATTGTTTCCCACACCGGACGCAATGGACATAAAAATCCATAAAGAAGGATAGATAAGCAAGAAGAATATTTTTGGTGCAAAACTTTGAAAAAAAAATGCTTTTTATGATTTTTCAAATGTTTTTGGATTTTTGAAAATATTTTGGACACGAAAAATAACGTTCACAAGTGAACGGATCCCAAAAGCCAACGCTTCTCTCACAAAAAACTTTCGATCCTCACGAAAAGAGCCGGCAGCGGCGCCATTTTAATGAATGGGATTTTTGCTAGGTTAAGTTCGTTTTCTCGGTGTCTAATCGAATTGATTTCCGGTTAATTGTGTGAGATTAGTTGTTCTTGGTGAAAACAATATTTTTGGTTGTTGTAAAATAAATGTGCAAGACTTAAAATTAAAGGACGAGTACATAAAACTACAACTAGTTGAAATGTAAGACGGTGCAATATTTAAAACTTTAAAAGTAAATGACGTGAAGTTAAAATGACGTGAAATTAAAACTTAGCGAAAAGTACATTGACAATTAAATAAAAATACAAAGCGAAATTAAAATGAACTTAAAAATAAAACGAGAAAATTTGACACTTAAACTAAAACCAAATATCAAAACAAATCAAAAGCATCCAATCGGAATACATCCGATCGGAAAGACGCTAATCGGAATACAGAGAAGGGAAGTGATCGGAATGTAGGGGGTCCAATCGGAATAATGGTAGAAACAAGACATGATCGGAATGTTAGGAACAAGGCTATAATCGGAATACATCAAAAACACCCAATCGGAATAACTAGGAAATGAATCAATCGGAATACACTTAAACAATCCCAATCGGAATATTACAAAATCCTTAGATCGGAATATCTAAAAAGCAATACAATCGGAATAAGCAAAACCCTTTTCCGATTGGGTGATCGGAAAGAGGGTATGCTTGCTGGTCGGAATAACAGATCGGAAAGGGGTTTTCCCTTTCCGATTACACTCTTGGTCCGAAACTTAAGCAAGGTAAATAAGCTATGGTGATAAGCTAAGGACCATAGCTAGAACGAATCCAAAGAGAGATGAACTCAATAAGCACTAGGAATAACTTTCCTAACATACAATAAACAAACTTTAAAATCAAAACATAAAAATATGAACTTTTAAGCACGAAAACATGAATGAACAACACGGATCATATGTAAATCGCACCAAAAGTAAATTAGAATCAAGAAAGGAAGATGAGAGATTAAGACAAGAAAAGTAAAGATTAAAGATTAAAGAACAAATGATGAAAACTTACTTGAAAATTAAATAATTAAAAGTGCATAACATTTAATTAAAGTGAAAGAAATGAAATGACAAAAAATGAAAATGGTGGAAGAGTGGTTTGTCAAGCCACCAACAACCTGAAAAATGAAGACTAATGGCCTATTTATAGTGGTGATTAGGGAGGGGCTTAGGAAGCTTCCTCCCTCTTTCCTCTTTTCCTTAATTGCGTCATTAGGTCCCTCCTTTCTTTAATTTTCTTAAATCTTGGACTTAAATGATTTTGTCTTCGGGATTTTTTTGAACTCGTCTTGTATTTTCTTCATAAATAAGACTCGAGTTCTTCGGCTTTTTAGTGAACTTCCGTCCTTTGACTTTTTCTTCGATAAATATTTAGAATTGGTCTTGGACTTCCGTTCTTTTTCCACTCTTGATCTTTCGACTTCATCTTTCGTCTTTTTCTTCGATAAAAGCCCGTGAATGCCGTGTTTTCTCCACTTTTCACCTTTTCGTCCCAAATCACAACAAAAACACAAACCACGCATAATTCCGACATAAATGACATAAAATACACGTTTTGCTTCGGTTATTATTGCAATTAAGTGGTAAAGAGGATGGGTGTTTTCACACCTATCAATACTCTCCAACAGCCAAAGCCTTTAGAGTATTCAACATCAGAAGACAAGAAGTAGAAGAAACATTCCATGTTAGATTCAATGAAGATGATGAAGTCATACAGAGAAACACAGGGTGATGAAATAGATTTTAATGAAAATATTTCTTTCCCAAGTGATGAGTTCACAGAACCCAGACCTACCAGTCATCATCACTCCAACACTCTCACTCCTTATGTCCCTGCCTTTGACCCTCTGTCAACTCACAACATAGAAGTTCCTACCTCTCAGGAACTTGATGAAGAAGAACCTCAAATTTCTGATGGTCCTTCTCATGATATTGATGACTCACCAATTCTTCAAATCCCTGAAGATTCTCCTGCTGATAATGAAATAGCTTCCCTTGATATGGCTGAAGAAGACTCTGACACTAAAGTAGTATTTGAAGAAAGCCCTCCTAGTCAGCAAGATGAGACTCAAATTGTACCAGCAGTGCCCTCAAGTACACCTGTCCTTAAATCCCCAGCTCCTCAAAATAAGTGGTCAAGAGATCAACACATTCTTCTTGTCAATATTATTGGGGAACCAAATGCAGGGGTCACAACCAGACAGCGAATCCAAGACTCAGAGTCAGCCTCAGCCAATGAATGTCTCTTTGCTGAATTTCTCTCACAAATTGAACCTAAAAGAGTTGCTGAGGCTCTGGTAGAAGAAGGATGGGTAGCTGCTATGCAAGAAGAAATCAATCAATTCAAAAGGAAAAAAGTATGGACACTAGTGCCAGCTCCACCTGGAAAGAATATCACAGGCACTAGATGGATCTATAGAAATAAGATGGATGAGATTGGGAACATCATCAGGAACAAGGCCAGACTGGTAGCACAGGGGTTCTCTCAGACTGAAGGAATTGATTATGATGAAACTTTTGCACCTGTTGCTAGACTGGAAGCCATCAGAATCTTCCTTGCTTATGCTGCCTATATGAACATCACTGTGTATCAGATGGATGTTAAGAGTGCTTTCCTTAATGGTGATTTGGCTGAGGAAGTGTATGTTGCACAACCTGAAGGATTTGAGAACAACGAGTTTCCCAACCATGTGTATAGACTTCACAAGGCAATGTATGGTCTGAAACAAGCTCCAAGAGCATGGTATGAAACTCTTTCAAATTTCTTAACTGAAATTAAATTTGTCAGGGGTTCTATTGATAAAACACTCTTTACCTTCAAGGACAAGAGTGATTTCATCATTGTGCAGATTTATGTGGATGATATCATCTTTGGGTCAACAAATGTCAATCTTAGTAAACGTTTTGCTAAATTAATGACCAAGAAATATGAGATGAGTATGATGGGTGAATTAACTTACTTTTTGGGCTTTCAAATTAAACAATGTCCTAAGGGAATTTCAATTTGTCAAGAAAAGTATGTTAAGGATTTACTTAAAAAATATGATTTAGCTGATTGTGCATCAGTGAAATGCCCCATGCTTCCACCCAACAACTTGGGCCCTGATGAGTCAGGGGTCTCTGTCAATGAGACTTTATATAGAGGCATGATTGGGTCACTCATGTATCTAACAGCTAGTCGTCCAGATATCCAATTCTCCACATGCCTCTGTGCAAGGTACCAAGCTAACCCAAAAGAATCCCATCTAGTGGCTGTTAAGAGAATTTTCAGGTATCTCAAAGGAACACCATCCCTAGGTCTATGGTATCCAAAGGAATCAGGCTTTGATCTCAAGGCCTATTCAGATTCAGATTATGCTGGATGCTGTATTGACAGGAAAAGCACTTCAGGCAGCTGTCAAATCCTAGGAGGAAAATTGGTTGGATGGAGTGCTAAGAAGCAAAACTCTGTGGCTATGTCTTCAGCTGAAGCAGAATATGTCGCTACAGCCAGCTGTTGTGCTCAGGTGCTCTGGATGAAAAGTCAATTGGCTGACTATGAAATCTTGTATGACAAAGTGCCAATCTTTTGTGACAACACCAGCGCCATTTCCATATCCAACAACCCTGTTCTTCACTCTCGTACCAAACACATTGATATCAGGTATCATTTTATCAGGGATCATATAATGAAGGGAGATATTGAGCTGCATTTTGTTCCCACAGAGCTGCAACTAGCTGATATCTTTACAAAGCCTTTGGCTGAACCTTCGTTCAACAGGCTAGTTGCTGAGCTAGGGATGCTCAATATCTCAAAGCCTGTGGCTTGATATTAAATGTGTTCATTAAATGATTGATTCTATATTAAATGTTTTTCACATGAAACACGGTAGTTACTTTCCAAGTAAATGCAAAAAACATTCTCAAATATTTAATCATTTATTTTTCGGATAACGAGGAGACAAACTTTTTGAAAGGTCAAGGGGACCCACTTGAGCAGTCATTTTCGCACCTTGCATTTAATACGGTTGAATAACTGTTCACTTAGTTTGAATATATATTGTCTCCTTTCTCTTCTCACCCACCACCATTCTTAAATCTACTTCTCTCTCTAAGTACTTATCTCTCTTAACCATCCGCCATTTTCTTTCACCTTCAACCTCAAATCCATGGCGTTCTCAGTTCCCAAAGCTTCAAATGTTAACTTCGAGATCAATGAGAGCATCCTCGCCTCCAACAACACCATTGGATGGATTAAAGCACCAAACAGTACCTATTCAGATCTGGTAAATTTCATGCAGAATTGTGACCTAAATGAAGCCTTCACCAAATCCCCATCCACCTTTTACCAAGAATACCTTAGGGAATTCTGGTATTCTGCTGAAGTGGTAGAAGATACCATAACATTTAGCCTTTCATGCAATGAACACCCTTTTGCCTTCACCCTTAAAGACTTTTCAAGTGTGGCCGGATTAAAGCATGAAGATGAATGCCTGAAGGTAGTTGACAAAAAGGCTGTCAAGGAAGCCCTGGCCACACTCAACCCTTGCCATGACGTTAACCCTGCTCTTACACCAGTTGAGGTCCTCGCCAAATCCCCTCTGAAGATTAAGTATTTCACTCTTATGTGGCGTGTCCTCTTCACCCACATTGTTAAGTCCCTGGGAGGAATACAGGGATCAAAGGATCAGATGTCTTTCAACCATCAGGCTATTGCTTATGGATTAATTTGGGGAGCTGATGTTGACGTTGGAAGCATTCTCTTCTCAAACCTGGTAGAACAGCTGAAGGGAAGGAATCAGGTCAGAGAAAAGAATATCTGTTATGTGCGCTTCCTGTCTCTGATCTTTGAAAGCCTGCTGGGAGATAACTACCACAACAAGGCCTTGACTGCTCTTAAGCCCTATCGCATCACAAGCGCCATCCACAAGGAAATAGGAGCTAAAGATATCCCTGTCACCGCCCATATGCTGAATGTGGCCAACCAAGTACCAAACGCTGAGAAGCCCTTGCTCCCTTCTTCTGAGAAGGTGAATACTTCTAGTGTTGCTGGCAAGTCTATGTCTTTGACCTCTAGGCAGCACACTACTATGTCCAAGGCTTCATCTGGCCAACAGCCTAAGAAGAAGAAAATCCCCTCTTCTTCCCAGTCCAAAGCTGTTACTAAGGCCAAGGGAAAGAAGACTGACACCTCCTCTGGTCCAGATACTCTTGTGGATTTGGATTCTTTGGCTGACAAACAACAAGCGTCTAGTGTCTCAAAGTCAGTTGAGACAACAGGAAACCAGCCTGATCAAGCTGATATCTCACAGGTAATCAGTGTACATTTTTAGAGGTTCACAAGCAGCCACTCTCATTTGTCTATAGGAGAGAGTGGTGAAGTTAGGGTAATCCTCGACCCATAGAAGTTTGTCAATACACTTAGAATCCTTTAAGACTTCTGTACACCCTGTCTTTGCACCAGGGAATGATTCATTTGTGTTTATAAAGCACCCCGATGACCCTGCACCCTCTAGATAGTATTCAGGCTAACAACAACCTGAATACACTAATGTCTCAACCTTGAGCAGCTGTACTTCACACAGCCTCTTGGTTCCCTCCTTAAAAGAGTCCCAAAGGATTTATCCTTTCAGGGGGAGCTGAATCATCACCCTCAGCTTTCCTAGGGGCAGTGTAACAGGCGACCTACAACCACATATGTTTCACTCTTAAAAGAGTCCCAAAGGTTTTAACCTTTTGGGGGGGCTGAATAATCACACTCAGCTTTCCTAGGGGCAGCGACTGGCGATCCATAAACAACATATGTTTCACAATCAAAAGAGTCCCAAAGGTTTTTACCTTTTGGGGGGGCTGAATAATCACACTCAGCTTTCCTAGGGGCAGCGAATGGCGATCATTAACCTTATTTTTCACACTTAAAAGAATCCCAAGGATTTATCCTTTGGAGTGGCTGAGTAATCACCCTCAGCCTCTCTGGGACAACGAAATGGCGACCATTCCCCTTATATTTTTTCCTGTTACTAATTACAACAAATTTGTAGGCTGAAATTGTACAGCCAGTCATCGAGTCTCAGGTACAACAAGAAAAGGAGGCTGATACAATGACTCAGGACAAACCAAATGATGAAGAGCCTGTGTTAAATGCTGATGAAGAAATGCTCTCATTAGAAGATTATGTCTCTAATATTGAGTCCATGCCTGAGGATGAATTCCCTGAAGGAATGTTCGATAAAGAGGATGAAGAAGATGAGGAAGACCAGCTGTATGTCTCTCCTCCTAAAGAAATAGCTGTGTCTACACCAGCTGGTGACAAGACTTCTCCTCACAAGGATGCTGTTGATACTCCAAACTCTGCTACATCAGCAACAACAGCATTCCAAAGACCACCTTATGATCCAACAGCATAATTTCTCTTGTTTAATCATCCTGCCAAGACCAACTTTGACTTATTACCAAGGGGGGATGACTATGCTCAGCAAAGCCTCAATATCAAGAATCTTCAGCCTGTTCATCATCAATCAGATATTGAGCGCTTATCAAGGAAGCTGGATGTGATCAAGTCTGAAATGCACAACTTCACTGTGACATTTCCAGGCATCATCAAAAAGGCTGTCACTGAGCCAATTCAGGATGGTGCAAGAAGAGGTGTAGCCCAGGGACTCGGTCATCTTTCAACAAGAATAAAGGATGCCATTGACTCAGCCGTCCCTGCTATGTTCCATGAACATGAACTCACCATGCACAGGCACTTTAATGTTGTTCGCACCAGGCAATACAACCATGCTAACTTTATTGTCAGGCGTGTTCAGGCAAATACTAATGCAAATGCCAACCACCTGCTAAATATTGCCAGGGCTTCAAGAAAAAGACAACGTGTTATGGCTGCCTCTGTGGAGCAGATTGCAAGACGTTTCAAGCACGTTCATCCAAACATCTGCAAAGTAAGGATAAACGTGAGGGGGAGAAAAATACAACACTCAGCCTTGCATCTGCTGAACAAGGCTCATCATCATCTAACCCCACAAGTACACTTGTTCCTCTCCAAGTCATCACACCTGTTATAATACCTGATGATGAGGATAATACTTAGGGGGAGAAACAAACTCAAGATGGAGCTGACTCATCAAAGTCTCTGGTTTTGGTTAACACCAGCAAGCCTGAGGATGATGATGAGCCAGCTGCCAAGAAATTAAAATTCACTGTTAGCTCTCTTCCCAAAGCTATTCAAACTCAGGCTCAGACAGCGTTTATCAAAAGAGCTGATGTTTTAAAAAACATAAGTGTGGAGTCCTCTGTCTCGAAGAAAGGAAAGGAGATAGTTTTGGTTGATACAGATACCAAACTTAAGAAGATAGCTGCGATGCTAGAGACAGGAGGATCCACCACAGACCTTTCCCAATTCTCAACCTTTACACCTTCCGATGAGATTCCTTTGACCCCTGAAGAAATAGAGCAACAGGCTGAAGAATTCAAAAGATTAAATGAACTCAAGACAGCCAAAGAATTGAATGAAGCTACTCTGAGGAAGATGACACCACCTGAAAGGGAAAAACAAAAACAAAGGTTGAGGGAAATGGAAACAAAACGCGCTGAGGCTTTAAGGAAAGTCAAAGTTGACTATGATGCCTGCGTGAACAACAGATATGCTGCTGGCAAGATAACCAAGTTCAAATACACCATTCATAAATCCACAAACACCCCACAGATGATCTTATGGAGGGAAAACCAACAGAGAAATATGGATGTGTTTGACAACTTCAGGTTAAAGACACTTGGGTTATCAGAATGGTTCGAACTTGAAGCCTTAGCTGCCAAAAAGTCTGGACAGGAAAATTTCCTTCTGCTTAAAACTCTTAAGGCCAAGTTTAACTGGATCAAGGAAACAACAGCCAAACTCAAGATTGATCCCCCACCACAGCTTTTTGAACAAGAACCCCCAAAGACAGGCAACAAAAGGAGAAGGATTTCACAAATTGTTAATGAAACTTTTGTTACTGAAGATGTTCAAGTGGATGGTATGCACATGGATTTGATCCTCCCAAATGGTATTGTTGGCCCTGTTGATGGTCAGACATACACAGAGCCTGAAAGAGGAATGGCATTCATGAACAAGGCTTGCCAGTATGCTTTTTAAAGGGAAGATGAGCTGTGCTTGGCTTCAACTATTCAGCTACTCTGTCACAAGAAGTGTCTCAAGATCAACACAGAGTATTCCAAGAAGTTTGCAAAGACTTTGCATGATGAAATTGATAACAGATTAGACTTGGCTGAAGCTGAAGAAAGAATTAAAAATGATGACTATTGAAGATGTTCACAGCCCTTTTTATCCTCATCTTTTATTTCACTTATGTAATGCACTTGTAATTTTCTTTAAGTTTTTAATAAAATCATGAGGTATGTTTGTTTAGATCTTTTATGTGTAAGAAGAGGCTGTTAAACTCACTTACCTTAACTTAGTTAGATCTAGCATTATTTATGTTTAAATAGGGGGAGATTGTTGGGAATCTAAACTTGTTAGATTCCCTGATCATTGATTTAAACATAATTAGGCTGTTAGATAGTCCCTTGCCTGTGCCTAGGAGGCAGGCAAGTTTCGCAAGACTCACAGAGATCCAAGTCTCTATGAGCAACCTCAGAGGAGTCCATGTCAGAGACATTGTCAGGGAAGTCGAAGAATTACCTGAAGACATACTCATTGGCTGTGATGGATAACAGCCAAGATGTATCAGGGACTCTGAGGGGTTGAGAGTTAACAGGGGTGGCAATACCCTGATAAGTCTCAGCACACTTTGGACATGCCATTTGTGTGTTCGAGACTATGAAGAATAAGGAAACTGTTTTTGACAACTGTTCCTTAAAGCATAATGGAAGACTACCAAGAATAGAAGGACATCATGTGACTGATGTGGGAACTTGTAAAAGCTTGTGTAGTCGACATCAAGTACTGTTTAAGTCAAACTCGTAACACTATAAATAGGATGTGTATCCATGCATTAATGTTTAACACTTTGAGATATTAAGAACATTATTGCATATAACTTAGTGAATCAAACAGCTACGACTGTATTCATAAGTTACGGTTTATTGTTGTTCAAAGTGTGTACAACACATTGTCATCAAACTGTGTTATCCATAACACTTGTAATTCGTTATTATACAATAATAAGATTACGTTTGAAAAGTAATACCTTGTGTTGATTAAGTTAAGATTAGGGTTTCTTACATTGATTAGGGACTTTCACTGGTAAACCGAGTGGTGTTCAATCAGTTTGTGTTTATGGAGGAACTTTTACAGTTTTATTTCTGCATATAGTATTTTATTATACATTCCAAATCCAATTTTATGAAACAGTTTTTATATGAATGTTCACTTTGGATATTGTATCTTAAAATTACGATGCTGCCTACAGAATAAGAAGAACAAACCAGTATAAAAAATGTTTGCATCCCTTCAGACCGGACAAGAGATAGGAACATAAAATGTTTATCATTTGAATATTTTGTTGCTCCATTCTTGGCAGGGCATAAACGCACTCTGGATGTAGCCACCATCTAGCAAAGGGGGGACTAGATTCTTTAGTGTCTTGATGTATGCATGGGATAGGGGCGCATATTGGATGCTTTTGTGGGAGTTTATTGTTTTATCGAGTGTGTTTATACTTATTTGATAAGCAGAACTACCAAAACACCATTTTCTTATTGTTTTACAGTTCAAGCTTCGGGTCGTTGACGAAAGCTCCATGTCTGGCGTTTCAGTGCCGCATTCAAATTTTGTTGGACGTGAATTATGCGAGCGCATACGTAAGTGTACCACTTCTTTTGCGCCTTATTATTATGTCTCCTATAAAGTGTTTTTATACACATTGACCGATTTCTGTTGCAGCTGATATTATGTGGAACAAAAGGAAACGGAAATCAGACTCAGTGAGTCTGTTTGCTTCTCAGGATTCCTATAACAGGCGCGCACACCCAGCAACCCGGCATATGTATACATGTATGTTTTTATGCTATTGGGATGGTGCAGCCATAGTACGATTAGAAAATGTGAGGCTTATGGATTATAAGCCCAAATTAAATAAGCTTAAACAACCACCCCTTAGATTGATTATCTGATAATTGTGTTTTTGAGCTGTATATAATATTGAGATTAAATCTGGTTATACAGATAGTGAGTGGTGAGACGTTTATGTTTTGACAGTCTGTTTAGGGTGTTCTTTTGGTTGCTTATGTTAAACTGATTATTCATATAGGTACAATAGATAAACAATTCGGAGGGTGTTTGGGATTGTTTATCCAGATTTATTATCTGAGCATTTGCGAGTTAAATAAGCTGTTTGGAATAAGAAGCTTCACGCTACTTATTCCAATCAACTTATATCAAAAAAGCAATAGTGGAGAAGCAGTTATAATAAGCAATTCCAAGCACCCAATTAGGACTAACTACAGCAAAACAGATTCATATTATCTGATTAGTTATGGGCCATTTTACAAGTAATTCCTTAATTATCAGAAACTACAAAAGCCTTAAAACAAATTAAGTCTGATCATCACGACTTCAAGCAGTAGAAACACAATTAAACATTCACACACTATCTTCTACACCGCGTTTTGTTACATCTCATTATCTGAATCTAATTATATTGTATGATATAATCACTTTCAAAACACAATGGCAAACATCCCTTAGTCAGTCTAATAAGAACCCCAAATATTAAAACGGAGGGTATTGCTGCTACAGTCAAGGGTGCTCGTTAAATTGATTGAATCGATGTATGCTACAAATGAGCTGTAAGTTCTCTGTTATGAGAATGTAATAGAGGATTAAAATTCTTTTAATATATATACAGAATGCCGAAAGATCAACCCCAGCTGTATGATGCAAATGAGCTGTAAGTTCTCTGTTATTACAGTTATCTTATATGAGACTGTAATATGACATGTGGATGGTGGCACCTGGATGGATCACTGACCACCGAAGGCGTCTTTTATAGAATATGGGTCTCAACAGAAAGAGTTTTAAGTTTATCGATCAAATTTGAACTCACCAACGCCCACAACACACCTCCTTAAAACCTGCAACATCTTCAAAATAATGTGAAAGATGTGATAATTTTGTAGCCTCCATCCAGCACTGCTCAATGTGAATCTCTAGCAAGTAGGTTGGGTGTTGAAAACGTTAAAGAGATAATGGTTTTTTCACATTACCACAAGCGTATTCAAGTTGACTTTCAAGTTAAATATGCATTTTTATATTTGTTTATCTGTTTTGCAGACCAGTTTCGAGGTTCCATCTTGGTCGATTGATCGAGCTTCAGATGTTGAGCTTAGAGGACATCTTCAAATGGTTAGTTCTAGCATATGTAAATAAGTAGCTTGATTTGTGACGTATTATATAACTGCAAAGTTTAATTTGCATCTGCAACTACCCACATCTTCTATGTTCACTAAAACATAAGAAAAAACCATGGTTTGAATACCTGCTATAGCAATGCATATGAATCACAGCCAATGGCATGGAATTGTTCATCATGACATGCAACACAAGTCGCTTTGTTTACCTGTCTATTTATACACGTGCTAAAAGTTGGTTGAGATGTTAAGAACTAAAGAGTTTCAATGATTTCTATGATATTTTTTCTTCTTGCTGTATGATGATGTTGAATAAAGTTATTCTTCACGAACTTTCAAAGACATAAATTCGGTCCCAGTGATCTATCTACCCACTGGTTTCTGTCTTTTTTTAGTATTTTTTAGTTTCTTTTTTGACATTGAGACTGTCTTTCTTCAAATGCCGTTAAAAAATTGCTAATTACTGACGCTTCACCAAGTACTAGAATGGTCTCTTTCGACATGCGCTATAACTGTATATGTATTTAACAAATAAATGAGTTGAATATGTTTCTCACCTGTGTAACTGTGTTCATATGTTTTGCAGCTCAATGCGAACGCTGCTCCTTATGTGTTGACAACCCGGGCATCAAATCCTAGAATGGTTTGTATTGACATTTACAACATTTTTCTTCATCCAAATCCCAGTTTAAGATTTCTTTCTTATATGTGTTCTGTTTTGTAGCTCGCGTCAAAGGTTGCTTCCAGCTCACAGGTTGCTTCTAGCTCATCTTCCTACCAATATAGCTATTGACAAGCCTTTATTTTTATTTCTTTTTGTTTACTTTTGTCTATATATCGTCTCTAATTGATATTTTCCATGATGTTTTCAACATTCTCTTACAGCTGCTGGATGATGGAAGAATTACCGATTCACAAGGAAGGACAATTAGTTTTACTAACTCGGTTGTTATCATGACATCTGATATTGGGCCTCATTACATACCGAATCTTCTTATTTGAATCCCTTTTAGAGTATCTTAATCAATTAATATCAGCTTTGTGTGCAAGTAACTGATGATGGCACTAATGGCGTTGTTCTCTACATATACTATACAATAACTATGTAGTTTTAAGTAAATTTTCTTGTATTTTTGCAGATTTTGTAAGTGTCAGTTGTTGTGCTGATTCAAATTACACCGATCCAAGTTCCAATATAACATGGATCCAAGATGACAAATGGTTCTCTAACAACCAACAATGCCTAGATATTGTGACCCAAGTACAAAATGGCACAACATATGATCATGCTAGATTTTTTGACACAAAGTATGGCAAGAAATGGTGTTATGATTTGCCAACAAAAAAGGGTCAGAATTATCTAATAAGGGACACATTCCCTTTAGAAGATGTAAATGAGTTGCCTACAGGGACATTTTCTATGTTTCAATTAGAATTACACAAATAGGGCGAGTTAACTCGTCACAAGAAGCTAAGGTTAAAGGGATTGTAAAATCAACTAAGGATTATATAGATTTTATCAAACTACCACATCACATACTGCTGCTCGGGTTGTTACAGGCGTGGAAATGATTTATTTCTGATTCTGTACATTGGGTTTGGACCTAGATAACCTCTTATATAGACTATAATAAGAGGGTTGTCACAATATGCGTAAAATTTTAACTTGTCATTTTTCACATTACAGAGAGGGGCTGATGTGTATAAGCAGTTTATTCAAGAGCTTGAAGACGACGTTTTTCCAGGCGAAGCTGAACGCAGGTATATTATGGGTACTTGTGCTGAAAGTTTGTTTTGCCCTTTTTTATTTAGAATGTTGATTATTGAATTTTATTAACCCCACATGTATCAAGAATACAAGTCAGAGTATACATCAACTCGGAAACAGGCTTATTTTGATGCCCATAAAGGCGAAGATTGATACTTTCAGTGAAACACTTTGTCTGGCATCACAACCATCTTCTTGTCCAGAATTTGTAAGTTTCCATTTTTAAATATGACTCTACATATACATAGTTTTTAGTAAGAGTGACTAAATTGATGGGTCATTTCTTTGTACGAGTCAAACGGGTTGGGTCAGGCTGTTCCGACCCGTAAACAGTTGTGTGCTTATTTCTTTGAGCTTCATAAACAGTTCATATATTTGATATGATTTTTAAATGTCTTACCAAAATTTAATTTCTCTTATACATAACCGACTTGGATTTATTTATTTGATTGACTCTTTAGGCAATTTCTATACCCTTTAGACCCACCTGTTTTCTTTTTAGATATTCTTTATGGCACATATTTTGTTCAGGCCCTTTCCACAATTGACTGGTGTCCATACAAATGGGTGAATATGGCCACAGGCCACCTATGATTTTGCATGAAATTATAATATTTATGGCTTATTGGTTTTCTTAATGGAATAATTCTAGAGTCCTGATCCTACACCCCCCCCCCCCCACCTCAAGTATCAAACCTATGTCGTGAACCGTCCTAGCCAGGTAAACATCTCCTTTATGGAAGCTTTCATTCAGTTTGGAAACCTTGTATGTGATTAGCATATGCGTTCTGCTTGAAAACCATTTTAAAAGTTACATTTCTAATGTCAATTACAGATGGAGTTTTAAACAGTTCATGTACGAGTGACTAAAGTGATGGCTCATGTGGAGTCAATTTATTTTTTTCCATCGGAGTTAGATTGTTTCTTATTTTTGGTTTCCACATTTCTTTTGTACTTCGCATTTTAATATTAATCACATAAAGAAACTTATCGCTATAATTGTTGGCTAATCGCCCAAGTAACCAAATATGCAATTTTTTTTACATCAAGTGGACACTTGTAATGAAACATTCTGCATGTACTACATAGCTCATTTAACATTTTAAGACATATGATAAAATTGTACAAATAATTATATACTGTATTTGTTTTTGTTCCACTTCTCAAATAAGTTGTTCTCTTCCTATCACTAGAAGCTAGCTAAAATCCTTACTTTAAAGCCAAATGAGTATTCTCAGCATTGCAGTAAAACAAAGTGAAGTAATTTTAATAAAACTGTTTCATACCGCTAGCAACTACTAATAAACTGAGGACTTATGATAGGAGAGGCAATAATCAGATATAATAAGTAGAGCCTAACACGTCTAGAAGTTCGTCAGTGCTTATAGCATTTGAAGCTGATCAAGTAGTCATATAATATTGATCTTGTATCAGATCGCATACAAATGCATAGTTAACATGACTGTACACATTTCATTGTGCTAAACTCTGACTGATAAAACGGAAAATATGGAGCAATTTTAAATGGCTCGGTAAGCGAGTTCCTTGCAGGTTGAAAATTTGAAATGACAAGTTGAAGACCACAATGGTGGTTTCAATAGGAAGTCGGTGGACCTATATATGGTCACCGGTAAGTAGATATGTATAATAGTTACATAGGAGATATGTTTCCACTTGGTTGGTAATTTTCAGCCTTAACATACGACTTTCATTTATATTTTGTTTGGTTTGAAATATTTATTATGGTCTATATATTGCTGATGACGTATAGTCCCCAGCCAGGTCATAAACCCGGCCCACGGGTACTACCTGCTTCCGGCATGTTACTAATGGGTTGGATTAATATCATTTAAAGCTTATGGGCTTCGAATGAACAGTAGCCGCATACATGTGTGCGGCTCACGGCCCGTCACGGCCGGTACAGGGTTAGACAGAATCATAATCTTATTATGATTAGGATTTACCCCAAAGTAGAGGATATACACTCTCCATAATTAGAAGATAACAATCAAGCTAATTATGACACTTATTCTTTGCTTGGGGCCGAAGCATCGGTGACAACCCATTAGGGTTTCACCACCTATATAAGGAACCCCCAAGGGTTCCACAGAGGTAGTACATTCTACACACTCTCAACTCTCATCCGATTCTTAAACCCTAACCGATTACTTACTCTCACGCCGGAGTCTAATCGTGGGATACATTCCCACGGTAAGCCTAACGTGTGTTGTTTTAGTGTGCAGGATCCCAACCAAATATTTCACTTGGTGCAGAAGCCGGAGCCCAGCCGATCCGAATTAAGCCTACTTCGGGTCTAGCAAGGATCATCCAACTTTTGTATCAACAAGTTGGCGACATCCGTGGGACCAATACACTAAGCTAGAGCATATCTCATCTAGATCTCTCTCAATGACGAAAGGACATCCGCAAGGAAACCCCAGGAACACAAATCCTGCGAATCGGAAGTCCACAGGGGACGGGATACTCATCCCCACTCAGTCCCCTGGCAACCAAACAGGTGGACCGAATAACCGGAGCGTATTTTAGTCCATGGGTGGAGTAGGTACGTCCGCTATCACCCCACCACCAACCTCAACCTTGGGCAACCCTGATCCAGGGATCTCGCCTAAGCCCCCTAACAAGGAGCCGCGTAGGCCATCGACCGAGGAAGAAGTGGAAGTCGAACCACTTAGTGAGGAAGATCTCGCTCGAGTTATCACGCAGAACTTCGAGAGGATCGTCCCAGGAATTGCGTCCAGGTTAAACCTAGGTAGGAACCTCCGATCTAGGCTCAACTTTGGCAGGGCCGCATCCGGCACCTCTCCTCAGACTCAAAGGAAGAAGAGGGCACGGCCCCAGGAACAAAACCTCTTTGAGGAAACCCCTTGACCTCGGAATGTGTTCGAGCGAATAGGGGATCGTGTTATGCAGGAACTACTACAATCTTCATTAGAATCATCCATATCAGAACTAAAATCATCATCATAAGCATCATAGATCGGTGGAGACTCATAAACTGGTGAGGGATCTAAATTAGAGAGAGAATCATCCACATCATCTTGGAAAAGTGGATTATCATAGCAAGAATCAAAAAGAGGATTGTTGTAGACTACAAAATCATCAAGCTTTGTAATTTCACAAGTAGTTGTATCAAGCTCGTCATGAAGCACATTAATCATATTCGATGATTCTCTCTATTGGATTTATTTGTGATCTTCCCCATTTTAAACACTTGTGCATCATTCGAGACTCTTAGAATGAGTTCACCTTCGGCAACATGGACTAAAGCTTTTCTGGTTCTCAAAAATGCCCGTCCAAGTATTAACAGAATACGAGGGTCCATTTCATAATCAACAACAACAAAGTCGACCGGAAAAGTGAAGGTACCAACTTTAACAAACACATCTTCGGCAATACCAACGGGGTAAGCGAGAGTTCGATTTGCTAGCTCAAGAGTCATATTTGTTGGTGTAAGATCGGGTTATGTTAACTTTTTCCAAACACTTAATGGCATCAAATTAATACTTGCCCCGAGATCGGCTAAGGCAGTAAATTCTTCAATTTGGTTAAAAGTACATGGTAGCACAAAACAACCGGGATCTCCAAGTTTTTCTGGAATTTCTTTAAGAGTGACTGCAGAACAGTTTTCATTTAGGCGTGTGTTGACAAACTCAGCCATCTTTTTCTTCTTGTTAAGCGATTCCTTGAATGCTTTGACGAATTTCGGCATTTGGTCAAGTGCTTCAACGAGGCTAATGTTGAAGGTCATTTGTGATATCATCTTCAGAAAAGAAGTGATTTGAGCATCCTCTTTAGTAAGCAATTTGCTTTTGTCTAACCAAGAAGGATAAGGGATGGTGGGTTTAGGTGGTGTAAGTGTAGCAGGTAAAGGTTGAGATGTTGAAGGTTTAAAGGTGGAAGGTGGGGTTGCTGAAGGGTGTTTCTTGGGTACTTCGTCATGCAGAGGTGGAGACGGTAATGGATAACTAATACTAGGCGTGGGAGTAGGAGGGATAAATGGTGGTCGAGGAGGTGTAGATAGAGTAACTGGGAGAGGGGTAGACGGTCCTACTAAGGTTGCTCCATTGCGTGTAGTAATAGCACTCACATTCGCTCTTGGGTTGGTGACGGTATTAGAAGGAAGAGAGCCCGAAGTAGAGGGTTGATTACTTTGAAAGAAACTAGCCATCATATTCTTCAAATCATTTGTTTGATTGCTGAAAGAGGTTTGCATATTCTGTCGAAGCTCGTTTGAATATCATTACCTTGCTTAGTGATATCTCCTTTCAAGTTGATGATTTGGCTTTGCAGATTCTTAACTACCTCTCCTTGGTTCCTCATGAAAGCTTCAACATCATGATTAGAAGTCGTGGGTGGAGTGATGGGTGGTGCTTGTTGAGCGGGTGGGTGATAAGGATTAGAAGCTCGAGGTGGGTTTGGATTGCTTCTATTGTAGTTGTTGGGGTTGTGGTTTTTAGGAGAAAAACTGGGTGAAAGAAAGTTGTTAGAACGGTAACTTAGCATGTTACGATCACTTTGAGGTCGGGCTTGATAGCTTTCCGTTGAATAGTTACCATGAGTCGCATACACGTTTTCCGGATTGTCATGAGTAGAAGGACAATCAGTGTATGAATGAGGACAGCCGCAGATCTCACAAGAAAGCTGTGACAATCCGTCAATTTATGGTTGATATTTTATTCTCAAATATTATTTAAAAACATTATTTTTATGTTACATTATGAACTCACTTATATCTGGGAAGAAATTTGGATTTACGTCTTGAAGTAGCATCGACTACGTCTAAATCGGAGGATTTTACGTTACGTGCTTACGTTTACATACACCGTTTTTGGTGACAGTCTGACATTTCAGAAAATAAATTTATCCGTGAATATTATTTTGGAGTTTTAAATTTGTGTTGGTTCATAAACTCACAAATTTACGAGAAGAGATTAGGACTTACGATTTTATTTTAACGTCCTTTACGACTAAACCGGAAACCTTAGGATTACGTATTTACGTTTTCGAACTCCGTTTTTGATGAGACAATTTTTATTAGATTCGTTTTGTGCCGTTGATTCATAATTTATAAAAAAGTTTTTCGTAAAACGACCCGAGGGCAAGCAAATCGAGGAAAATAGAATCGAGGAGTACCCGTAAATAAATGGGGATGAGACAAGTGGGACACTTGTCCCAACCTCACTCAAAACCGGCCTTAACTAGCCACTACACCACTTGATGTGTCAAGTGTAAGCTAAGTTGCTTACATATGTCTTAAGCTTACAACGTAAGCTAAGATACAACAAAACCACTCCACCATACCACTAGCTCTCCATTCATACATGTAAAACAAGCTAAATCCTCTCATCTCTCTCTCTCTTATTGCCGTCCACTTCCACCCTAAACACCCTCATTTGATCAATTTAAACCACAAAATCATGTGTTATTCACACATATGTTGAAGCCCTTTTGAAGCTCTATAGATTGGTGGTGCTTATAACATCCAAGAAGGAGTTTCCATGAAGTCTTGGGGCTGATTTTCCACAAGGTGTTCATGAAGAATGGTGGTCTTGAAGATGGTCTTGGTTATTCACAAGTTTCTCCATCAAAATCTATGTCCAAATCACAACCTACATCAACTTGGTGGTATAAAGATTGTCCTCCTCATCCTCTTGTTATTTTTGATTATGTAATCTTGTATTTCTTTTTACTTATGTATATGTATATGATGATGAATGATGATTAAAAATATTTGTGTGGAGATTTGGTGTTGATAAACATGGTTAAAAAGATGAAAAACTATAAGAAACAAGGCTAAAATCTTGTTTAAAATGGAATAGATTAATGGATATACAGTAAGTAATATGTCTTGTACACATGTGAGAGTTGTCCATGCAATGGAATCATTAGGATGAGTGAGATATGATCAAAACAAGTTTAGAGTACAAATCTAAGTTCACTGTTTTGGACGATTTTTAGAAAATACTTAGATGTTGATTCAACAGTAGCTATAGGAGAGTTAAATGGAGCACATATCATGTAGTTTATGTCATAAACATTTGAGCTTCTATCTCCATATAGAACTCTAGATATGGAAGTTTTGGTAAACATGAAAATAAAAATCAGATTTTGGAAATTAAAGTATAATAGTATTATATAAGCACTCAAGTAAATATAGTATAAAATGTGAATTAAAATCCAATAACGTATATAATACATTTATATAAAGTTGTATAAGGATAAATAAATGGACATTTTATAAAAATGGTAGTTTGATAAGTTTTATAAGTTATAAAACTATAAACATGATTTTTACGACTTTTTCGGCTATTACCGTAAAATTAACGTTTTTGCTAAATAAAACTTAGACGGTTGGACCCGTCTAATGTGAACTTTATAAAACTCATATACTTATATATAAACATATATAACAAGTAAAAACCGATAAAACCCGAACTATATAACATACGGACATTAACGGACTAAGTTAACATTATTGGACTAATAATACAACAAAATGGGCTAAAACACTAATAAACTTATTTATTGGGCTTAACCCATTTGGGCCCAACATGTAAAGTGTAAATACTGATAATACAAGTATAAAATGGAGTAATACAAGTTAAAGAACTTATAATAAGTTTATTCGACCTAAAACACGTAAATAGGTAAAACTAGTAGACTAGTAAGAAGTTACCAATACGTAAACACTAAAATGAGTAAAAGAGAATATGTAAACCCACTTGATCATCATATATATAAAATCATCATATGTATACATAATTGTTATTTTTATAAAGTCATTGGACATGAGTCTAAGACGAGTATTATTTGTCTAGGTTTCCGTGATTGAAGCACGTACCGTACGTCCAAATTGCCGATAACCCGCCTTCCCACATCAACGTGAGTTTATAGCCTCGCACTCTTTTAAATGTTTTATAAACCCGCGAGGGAAATAACATGTTAGTCTTTATAAAATAGGACACCATTTGTCCCGATTGTTTGTTTATTGATTTGGACCCGAATGATTGTATGACCCGATTGTATGTCCCGATAAATGATTAAATGACCCGATAGATGAAATTAAATGGATTATTAAAGTTAGGTTACGTCACTAAAAGTCCCATTAGCATGAATTGTGAACTACCGGGATTTGGTAGACGCTTATGCATATAATAGTACTATTTGGGGACGATCACCCCAGTTCGCGCCTTGACGGTTGATCCCTGTCGTGCCACATTGATTTGTAAGCGAATTTATGTATGAGAAGATTTACATAGCGTGACCTTTGTGACGACACGCTAATTTAGATGGGCAAATTGAGTTTCGGGCTAGCTACCCGTTTTGGTTTTAGTAAGGTAACAATGTCATGTGGCTTATAATAATCCAATTAACGAAATACTACTAGACGCACCGAATTACGATGTATTGCCTGACTAGCAATACGGGGTCATACAATTGTTATTATGTTCGTGTTTTGGTTTTTCATAACCATATTCATATAACGGTTTTTATTTAACTTTATATAACGTCATAAGACATATTGTATGATGTTTTTACGACATTGGCTCGTATAATGATTTTAAAGGCGAAAGCCTATATTATGATTTTTGATAAAGATTTGTATTAAATGTCTTTGGCTATTTTATGGCCTGTTACAATGATTTGTACAAAATGATTTTCGGTAATAATTTTATACCGATGTTATATTGATGGATTTTATTAAACTCTATGAATTCACTCGGCGTTATCGCTGACCTTTTCTTTTAACATGTTTTATCTCAGGCACTTGAAGGTAATTCTCGGGAAGACGACAAGAATCCATGGGCCGCACTTAAATTATAATTTCCATTCAAATGTTTGTAAAACCTGTATTAAATACAATGAATTGGGACCTATGTAACTTTTATATTTATGAATGGAAATGCTTTATTAATAAACGACGCGATTTTTAAGCGTTGTCTATGATGTGAGTAATGTACTATCCCGTAACACCAACGAGTCTTCCGCTGTATTGAGTTGTATAAATTTGGGGGTATTACAGTTTGGTATCAGAGCTCTCGTTATAGAGAACGAAAGATTTTTAAAACTAAGGTTTTGAATAAAACTTTTCAAAATCTTTTAACTATAAACATTTTTTCACAAAATGTCTAAAAATCTTTTGACTATAACGGTGCCGAAGAATTCCCGAGTTACCGACAAGGCCAGACTGAGAAGTGTTATTTTAATATATATATATATATATAACTTGGATTATATATATATATATATGATGTAATTTTATTACATGATTGTTTGATGATTATTTTGATATTTATATGAGGTATTTATACGACGTAGATTGTCACAAGGAACCCTAAATCCCCTAGTAAATTAATCAAAGCTATTCTCGTAGGAATTCTAGCTATCCTAGATCTAAACCAAGTTATGGATATTTATAATCACGACAAAATAGTTGATATTCGTAGAAATGTAGATATTAGTTGATTGTGAAATTGAAGAAGAATTGGCGAGATTAAAACTGATATCGATGTCATGACGATCTTTCCTTATAAAGTGGAGTTTGACAAAACGTTACCACCTAGAAAGGTGTCATCTGATTCGTTGTCACCCAGTTCTTAAAATTTGAAATCAAAAGGGTGAATGTTGCACTTGAGGCTGTCATTGGAACCATTACCCAAAAGCCTCATGCGATTAGTACCTTTCCGAGAAGTCTAATTAAATGTATGAGTCATTTCTTACTAGTGACTCATTTGATAATTGTTGTTATAAGAGCTATAGGATTGGAAATTAAGTGTTGATCATATTGAGCTTTTATTGCCTTTACAAGGCCGAAGAATAAGGTTGTATGTATTGGAGAATGAGGTAGGATATCTAATTGAGTATAAAACTGATTGAAACTTGAATAAAGTAAAATTTAACCCGTATGGAATGTGAGATTGTTAATATAAGTCGTTAAGTTCTTTGATTGAATTATGAGATTTTAGATGATTGTAGGTTCGTGTTAAGGGTTGTTCCTAGGCCATTGTCCACTAATGAGGATGCCCAGTGTCCAAGAAATAAATTGAAGAAATCTTCTTCTGAATTGAGACCGATGGATCTTCCGGGACGTGTGGAACACCTAATGACTATTGTAGATTAGTATTCATTGTAGTATCTTTTAAAAATAATCCCTAACTTAACTGAGACATCAGTTGGTAGGATGAGTTCTTGGAATTGTATGACATAGTGACATGTAATGTGTTACGGTACAATTTGACGTGTTTGTGATTAATGAAAAGACTACCTTTGATTGCTAAATTCTACATATATCGATGTTATCTATCTTTTATTGCTTCATCCTGATGCTCGCATTAGTGATGCAACCATTGAACAAGTACTCATCTCGATTTGAGTTACGTTGTGCATTATTCTTTTTGAGTGCCATCGAGATCATGAACCTCATGACTAATTGGCTAAGCTCATTTCCTATCATATTCTAGTTAGTTCTTGGTGAACAACTTTTTATCACTCTTTTGCAGATCACTCATTGTTTTTATAAGATAAAACAGTATTCCTTGAGAAAAATTGAATTTTCATCACCATATAGATTAATTAAAGTGAGACTTATAAATAATCATTGTTGAAATAAAGTTGATTATGAAACACTTTGGAAAACTTAATTGTTTTCATAACAAAGAAAATCTTTGTAAATTTATTTTTGATTCTTATTTAAGAATTAAGCATGAAAATGTTTTTATTATAAACATGATGACAAAATTTTGACGAACTGAGTATTGCATCGTTAATCTTGAAATTGTATACAGTTGCACGCCTACATACAATTTGGAATGGACCATGCAAGGCTGATTAGTAGTCACCATAAAATTGATTAATAAACACTACATTTTCTTTGAAGTTGTGAAAGATTAAATTTTATGAGATCTACAAGAAGTGAAAAAAATAGGGACATGGTGTTAGGGACACCTACATATGCGCCTGTAGCATCTATTCTTCTGAGTTGAATTTACTCATCTGTGGAAATTGTCTTATTTGACAATTGACAATTCTTTCTTGTCCAATTCTCCCGTAGTGAGATTCTTAGGAAAAGTATCTGATTACCGAGTGTTGATACCCGACTGGATGTATTGACGTTCTTATCGTTTTTATGATTTGATTTCATTTGAATGACCTGGGTAACGATCCGAGGAGCTTTCGAATGCGTACTTAAATTATGAAAACATGGGATATATTCATATTCGTTAAATGTTTTCGTCTGTATCTGATTTGAATTTCTCTCGCATAGATTATGCGTTGACCTTACTCTTTTTAAGGGTAGTTGTGTCTCCAGATATCCTTGAATTTGTGAAGGATTATGAGTTATTATTAGTCTTTTGAGAAGTTCACATCTTATCAACGGTAATGAAACTGGAAAGTTGATAGTGCCAGTAGAATGGATTGATTGATTATGACATGACGACATTGTTTTAATTGATGGGAACTCGAATAGAATTCCCCTAAATGATAAGATGTTGATTATCAAAAATGATCTAAATAATTCTTGATAGGTGACTTGAAATTATACCATGAATGGTTGTGAATTAGTCATAGATATTATAATCGGTGTGTGATAAAGTAGAAGAAACATTGAATCTCGGGTTATTCCTTGAAGATGCGGATGAATCACAATTTTTGTGATGAGTAGTCATGTTCTCTATAAGCTCTCTACACTCCTCGGGTCTTCTTTCATAAATGTGCCACCGACGGCTACATTAATCGTATCACGATCACGAAAAGTTAAACCGTTATAGAAAGTATCAATTAAGGTGACGGGGAGCATGTTGTGGTTTGGACATTGATCAATCAAAACAAAAATCGTTGAGTCATCTCGTCCCAAGTATGAATTAAATTCTTCGGAAGACGATCAAACCATTTTTCGGCATGGTGGGATAAAGTGTGTGGAAATAGATGAAGGCGAAGAAAATCCATGGTAACACCGGGCAACTTCATGCTTTGAGTTATGGTAATGAATTTGTCGAGGTGTTTGTTGGCATAATCATCCGGTAATCTGCGAAATGGACAAGTATTTTGGACTTGTTGGATCATGTGATGCTTCAACGAAAACTCTGGAGCCGTGATTTGCATCGACGCAATCGGTCCTCCGCGTTCATTCATCGTTGGTTGACACAGCTCCTGTTGGGAATAAATTAAGGCCAGATCACTTGAACGCTGACAAGAACAACTCAAGCGTTGACAAGAGCAAAGTGAGCGCTGACAGCTTAAGCGTTGACAAGTTAAAGTCAAGCGTTGACAGATTGAAGACAAGCACTGATGGAAGATGTGAGCTACACGTTTATTATGTTCTAGAATACTTCTAGTAAGGATAGAAACGACAATGTATTTTCTATGTTTATCTTTACCTAGAATAGTTGATACGTAGCTTATTGTACAAGGCTTCTTAGTCTATAAAAGAAGGCCTTTAGGTTAATGTTTAGTATCAAGTTTTTCATTAAGTTTTCATTCGTAAACATCTTTCATTGTAAGCAAGTTCGACATTGATAATCAAAGTAAAAGTTTTGTTTACATCTTGTGTTCTTGTTTAAGTATTAAATTCCGCATAATACTTAGATTCACAAAGCATATAAAAAAGGTTTCTCTACGTGTTATACTTGATCTAATCTCGTATACACAAAGCTAATCGATCTAAGTTTGGGATCAACAAGTGGTATCAGAGCTTGTTGAGGAACTTTTGATCTTTGAAGAACACCAGAACGATATACGAACACCAAAACCCTAATTTTCTCAAAACCCTAAAAACATCATGTCTGAAGCAATAACCTCCTCCTCCTCATCCTTACCAAACATCAAGATTCCCATGCTTGATGCAACCAACTTTGACTTATGGAGGTTCAACTTTGAACAATATCTGAGGATCTTTGACTACACACTCTGGGACATCATTGAATATGGAAACTCATTCAATAAAGCTCAAAAGATTCTGAATGCCATTGCAACAAGAACAGCTGTTGAAGGATGTCCTGATGAAGATAAGAAAGAAAAACCTGGAGATGGTAGAGCTGTAAGTGCTGAAGATATTGCAAAGAAACGGGCTGACATGAAAGCCCTAAATATTCTGAAAGTGTCTTTGGGACAAGAAAATCAGCACAAATATAGAAGCTATGAATCTGCTAAGGATCTTTGGGAAGCAATTGAAGTTGCATATGGTGGTAATGCAGAAACTAAGGAAGAAAAGAAAAAGCAACTTCTGCATGATTATGCTGTCTTCAAAGCTCAGCCCAATGAGAAACTGAGCAGTGTGAGAAGCAGATTGCTTGACATCACAAGCAAATTGTCCTTCATGGGGACACAAGTTGGTGATATTGACACCAATGCTACTTTTCTGAAAAGTCTTGGTGAGACATGGAAGATTGAGGCAAGATCTATTCTTGCCAATAATACTCACAAGAGCTCTTCGTTTGATGACATCTACAACAAACTAAGACTGTTGGAAGATGAAACTCTTTCAAGCAAAGCTAGCACCAGCAACATGGCCTTCTTCTCTCATAGTGAAGGTCAATTCAATCAGAAGGACTCCTTTATGCATCCAGTTACTGGATCATCATTTGTCAGCGCTGGAACAAGTCCTGTCAACGTCTCCTTTTCAGACGCTGACACATTCATGAATGACTCCCCAAGAGTTAAACCCGCTGGTTTGGATTTGGATACTGTTTGTGCTTACATTGCTTCTTTGCCCAATGGTTCAGTGATTACATATGAGGACCTTGAGCAGATAAGTGATGAACACTTGGAAGAGATGGACATCAAGTGGAATATGGCTCTTGCTAGTATAAGAGCAAATAGGTGGAATAGAAGGTTCAAGAAGAAGATGACCTTCAATGCTAAAGACACTGCTGGATTTGATAAATCCAAAGTTGAGTGCTACAACTGTCATCGCATGGGGCACTTCATGAGGGAATGCAGATCTCCTAGAAGATCTGATGCTGGTAAGCCCTCAAGTCAGGTTGTTAAAGCTCAAGACTCCAAAGCCATGGTTGCAGTTCAAGGAATTGATGGTACTGGATGGGATTGGAGCTATCTGGCTAAGGATGTTGAAGAGGACAAAGCTTTGATTGCTGATATTGAAGAAGAAGAGCATGTTGAATATGCTCTCATGGCACACTCCTCCTCTTCATCTGATAATGAGGTATATGATTATGCTTTTTGTAGCAAAGGTTGTAGGTTAAACACTGACAGACTTAACAAAGAAGTGTTAAAACTAAAAGAGGATATGAGCACTGAAAGGTGTAAATTATCCAATTACCAACTAGCTCTTACTGAAACTGAGAAAACCGTTTCTGAATACAAGAAAATGGAATTTGATTTAAAAGATAAGATAAATATCTTAAAACATGAGCTAGAGGGTAGTATGGTTATTAGAAATATCATGTCAAAGGTCAATAAAGACCTACAAGCTAAGTTAGATGAGGCCATTAAGAATAAAGATAATGTTGACCTCAAGATTCAAAGATTTGATAGAGCCACCCAAGCCCTAGGAGACTGTGTAGCTAAACAAAGAGATACTAAGGATATGACTGGGCTTGGGATGAATGAGAATGATTACTCTCTGGTTCCACCACCAGCTGGTGACTTCTATGGTGTCCTTAGAAAGGATTTATCTTGGACTGGTATACCAGAATGCCAAGAAGAGGAATTCATTCCTCCACCAAGAGTTGTCACCCCAGTAGAAGAGTATCAACAAAAACTGACTGACCTAAATGAGTGGAAGAAAGCTAACCCTACTTTATTTGTTAAGGGAGGTTTGCTATGTGAAAGTCCCAATGAATCCCCACCCATTAAGGTTACTCACCCAGTTACTGGTGAAGCTGTTGACCTAGGCTCCAACACTGTTAGAAAACCTACCATTAAATATGCAGAGATGTATAGGAATAATAGGTCACCCAAGAGCCAAGTTAACAATCATGGAACAGGTTTCTTTGCTTCTAGACCTAAGAATGTGTCTAAGAAAGCCTGTTATACTTGTGGTAGCTTTTCACATTTGGCATACAAGTGTGTCAACGCTCCCAAAGCCAGCGCTGATAGGAACAATTTCAGCGCTGATAGGAAGAAAGTCAACGTTGTTAGGAAGTCAGACGTTGTCAGACCCAGACCTTGTGTGCAGCAAAGTCCACAAGTGATTAGACCAGCCCCATTCTTTACTAGAAGGTCTAACACTCATGGACAAAGATCTTTTCAAAAGACAAACACCTGGTCAAATAGGCAATGGGTTCCTGTAGCAAACCCTAGGTTCAACGCTGACAAGCGTAATTTCAGCGTTGACAAGACAAAATCCAACGCTGACAGAAACGTGACCAGACCTAAGTATTTGCAGCCACAAGGTAAGGGGTCTAAAGCTTCTTCAATCTTAACATGGAGACCCAAGAAAGATCAAAACCCTAATAATAATGGAATTTCAATGACTTACAACAGGTTTAATTGTATTTCAAAAGTCATTACAAAACCAATTGAGGTTGACTGGGTATTTCATCCTAAAAGGGATGAGAAAGGGGTTGTTGTGAGAACTAAGTCTGTTCTTATTGAACAACCAGATGAATCCAAGTCTTCTGAGACTTGGGTTCCCAAAGAAAACTAATTTGTTTTCTTTATGTGCAGGGCATTCAAAAGCAGATCAATGATTATGGATATTGGGATAGTGGATGCTCAAGGCACATGACAGGAAAGGAAGACTATCTGACGAACTTCTCTCCTATTAAAGATGGTGATAATGTATACTTTGGAGGGGGCTACGGCACCATCACAGGCAAAGGAACCCTTCTCACCAATAATCTACGTTTTGAAAATGTCTTCCTGGTAAAAGAACTGGACTATAATCTGTTTAGTGTATCACAAGTGTGTGATAACAAAAATAAGGTTCTTTTCACTGATACTGAGTGTTTGGTGTTAAGCAAGGATTTTAAGATCCCTGATGAGAAGTACATTGAGTATAGAACACCTAGGCATAAGGACATATATAATGTGAATTTAAATGGAATTAAAGTGAATACAAATATGTCTTGTTTTTATGCTAAGGCCTCAGTAGATGAAAGTAATTTGTGGCACAGGAGACTAGGGCACATAAATTTTAAAAATATAAATAGACTTGTGAGGCTTGGTTTAGTTGATGGTTTGCCTGAGAAGGCCTTCCACAATGACCACTCTTGTGTTGCATGTCTTAAAGGCAAGCAGCACAAGGTCTCATTCAAGTCCAAGCAGGTGCATACTAGTTCCAGACCTCTTCATATGCTTCACATGGACCTCTTTAGTCAAACTAATATAGAAAGTTTGAATGGCAAGTCATATTGTTTTGTTGTCACTGATGAATTTTCTAGGTTTACTTGGACATTCTTTCTAGCTATGAAGAGTGACACAGCTGATGTTCTTATTGAATTTATCACTCAAATTGAGAAAAGATCTGGCAATGAGGTTAAGATGCTTAGGAGTGATAATGGTGGAGAATTTAGGAACAAGAAGCTAGATGATTTTTGTGCCAGGAAGGGAATTACTAGGCAGTTTAGTATTGCTAGAACCCCACAACAAAATGGGGTTGCTGAAAGGAAGAATAGAACCCTAATTGAAGCAGCCAGAACAATGTTGGCTGATGCTCACTTTCCCATAGCCTTTTGGGCTGAGGCTGTGAATATAGCATGCTATGTACAAAATAGAGCATTGGTTAACAAAATTCAGAACAAGACACCTTATGAGTTACTTTGGGGAAGAAAACCTAATATTGGTTTTCTCAGACCTTTTGGATGTCATGTAGTAGTCTTAGACACTAGTGATGCCTTAGGGAAATTTAGTGCAAAAGGTGATGAAGGTTACTTCATGGGGTATTCAGTGCAGAGCAAGGGTTATAGAGTTTATCTTAAGGAGGACAAACGTATTGTTGAAAGAGTACATGTTAGGTTCTTAGAGAATAAACCTAGTGATCCTGAAAGTGGTCCTAATTGGTTGTTTGATTTGGAACCCTTATCTAGAACTTTAAATTATATGCCTGTCACTAATCCAGACATTGTGAAGGTAACTTCAAATGTTGTGGAGGAACAAGTTGTTCATGTTTCAGGTACACAGGTTGACGAGAGGGTTGGATCACAAGCAGAAAAGGCATCTCCTACATTTGAATATGTCACAATTCCCATTTGGACTGATGCTTTTGCTGCTGCTGCTGCTGGACAAGATAATGGTGGTTTCCAAATGCCACCAAATACAAACATGCATGGTTCTTCAGGCGCTGACAAAGGAAAATCCAGCGCTGACAAGACCAATTCAGACGTTGACAACAACATTTCAGGCGCTGTCAGTCCTGACGCTGACAACCAAGATTCAAACGTTGACAACACTTATGGGAATCTTTTCTCTTCCAATTTTGAACAAGGTGGACCTTCCAATGTCCATGAAGAGATTCCTATTGCTCAAAGAGAGTCTGATGAAGAAGATATTGGCAACATGGAGCGTGAAGTTGAGGACACCAGACTTTTTGAAGGAGGAGTTCTCACTTCCACAATGAAGAATCACCCCCATCTCAGATCATTGGTGATGTTATGACTCCAGTTCAGACAAGAAGATCCCATCAAAGTCTTGGTGGATTTATTGCCAATATACACAAGAAGGTTGATACCCCTCTTGTACAAGCATGTTTGTTTGCATGTTTTCTGTCACAAGAAGAACCCAAGAAGATATTTGATGCTCTCAAAGAACCAAGTTGGGTGGAAGCAATGCAGGATGAGCTTCACCAATTTGCTACTCAGGATGTTTGGGAGCTGGTTGATTGTCCTAGATATGTCAGACCAATAGGGACAAGATGGGTTCTCAGGAGCAAAAGAGATGAAAGAGGTATTGTGGTCAGAAACAAGGCAAGGTTAGTGGCTCAAGGTTATACACAAGAGGAGGGGATAGACTATGAAGAAGTCTTTGCACCAGTTGCAAAGATTGAAGCTATTAGGATTTTTCTAGCCTATGCATCTTGCATGGGCTTTACAGTCTATCAAATGGATGTAAAGAGTGCATTCTTGTATGGCACCATTGTTGAAGAAGTTTATGTCATGCAACCTCCTGGTTTTGAGGATCCTGAGCATCCAGACAAAGTGTATAGAGTCAAAAAGGCTATGTATGGCCTTCATCAAGCCCCTAGAGCATGGTATGGTACTTTGTCCACTTACTTGGTGGATAATGGATTCAAGAGGGGCACCATAGATCAGACACTATTTACAAAGAAGAAAGGCAAAGATGTGTTGCTTGTGCAGGTCTATGTTGATGATATCATTTTTGGGTCTACTGATCCAAAGATGAGTGAGGATTTCTCCAAGCTCATGACAGACAAATTCAAGATGGGTGCTATGGGGGAGATGAACTTCTTTCTTGGTTTACAAGTTCAGCAGAAAGAAGATGGTATCTTCATCTCCCAAGACAAATATGTTGCTGAAATCTTGAAGAAGTTTGGCTTTTCTCCACATGAAAAGAGGGCTTCCACTCCTATGGATAGAGAACACCCTTGGGGAAAGATTGGAGATGGGAAAGATGTTGATGTCAGGCATTATAGATCCATGATTGGATCCTTGATGTATCTTACTGCTTCCAGACCTGATATCATGTTTGCTGTGTGTGCATGTGCACGCCATCAAGTGACTCCCAAAGAATGTCACCTTTATGCTGTGAAGATGATCTTTAGGTACCTAAGATGTTTCCCTACTCTTGGTTTGTGGTACCCAAAGGATTCACCATTGGAGCTGATTGCATATTCAGATAGTGATTATGGTGGTGACAAGTTTGATAGGAAATCCACAACTGGTGGATGTCAATTTCTTGGGAGCAGATTAATATCTTGGCAATGCAAGAAACAAACAGTGGTGGCTAACTCTACAACTGAAGCAGAATATGTGGCTGCAGCAGCATGTTGTGGTCAAGTGTTGTGGATTCAGAACCAGCTGTTGGATTATGGGTATAACTTCATGCATACTAAGATATTTGTTGACAATAATAGTACTTTATGCATCATTAAGAATCCTGTGCATCATTCTAAAACTAAACACATAGAAATTAGACACCATTTTATAAGAGATTGCTTTGAGAAAGGTTTAATACAACCAGATAGGGTTGACACTGAGGAAAATGTGTCAGATTTATTAACTAAACCTTTTGATGCTGGAAGATTTCAGTACTTGGTAACAAGTATTAGAATGGTTAATCTCACTTAAGTATGTGTTTTGGATTCTTTTTGTAAAAGTATGTACAGGATGATGCATTACTATTATTAGTCTTATTGATGATTTAGATTTTCCACTATATTTTTATAACACTGACAAAGGTTGTTTGAACACTGATAAGTGCTTTTACAACGTTGTCAGCAATATAGTTGTCTAACGCTGACAAAGCTTCCTTCAACGCTGTTATGTGTTATCGGGGCGTTGTCAGCAACAATGTTAGTTTTGTGGTTTTCAATCTAAATGTGCAGATGGTGTTAGCAGTATACCATTGGATACAGAGTTGCTTATGGATCAAAGGAGAAGCATTTGGACATGTTTTTGTTTATGGATGATGGTTGGAATGTTTCATTCCTATCTTGACATAAATTTTTTATGTTCATGCATATTTTTAGCAAACTCTTTGTATCTTTGTATAAGGGGAGGTTTTAGGAACCTTTAGGATTTTTGGGTATCCATATGATACTCTTATCACAATTCTAGATTGTGTCCACAGGTGAGTATGGGTTAGTTTTACTAAACCATGAGGCACTGTAGCATGCATAGTATATCAACTTTGCATGCTGCCAAGACATTTTTGGCCTAGAATTGGTTGTGGTCTGTTGGGAGACTTGGGAATCATTTTGATATGGGATTTACCTGGGAGTAACAAGGATTTTATAAGGTAACTTGGTTGTTAAGAATTTTGGTTAGCAAGAGACACTAGAGGACTGTTATGTCTATCTTGCTTGTGCAAGTGTGCATAACTGGACAGTGCTTGCCGCCCTATGATACTTATCAGCTTTTGGTTATCTTCTCTAGGATAAATTACTTGTTAAGGTCATTTTTCACTTTTTAAAACAATTTTATTTTTGGATGCTGACAAGATTTTTCCAAGCGTTGTTGTGACCAAATTGGACGCTGACATGGCTTTAGGCGAACGTTGACAAGATTATAGCCGTTGGGCGTTGATGGGTTATATTTGACCGTTGACACTCAATGGGACCTACCCAGTTGTTACTTTTTGACATATTTTCAAGCCGTAATTTTAGGAGTTGTTATTTTCATTCGTAAACATCTTTCATTGTAAGCAAGTTCGACATTGATAATCAAAGTGAAAGTTTTGTTTACATCTTGTGTTCTTGTTTAAGTATTAAATTCCGCATAATACTTAGATTCACAAAGCATATAACAAAGGTTTCTCTACGTGTTATACTTGATCTAATCTCGTATACACAAAGCTAATCGATCTAAGTTTGGGATCAACAAGTGGTATCAGAGCTAACTTATAACTTTGTTATATGCTTTGTGTATACGACTTAGATCCCAAACTTAGATCCCAAACTTAGATCGATTAGCTTTGTGTATACGAGATTAGATCAAGTATAACAAGTAGAGAAACCTTTGTTATATGCTTTGTGAATCTAAGTATTATGCGGAATTTAATACTTAAACAAGAACACAAGATGTAAACAAAACTTTTACTTTGATTATCAATGTCGAACTTGCTTACAATGAAAGATGTTTACGAAGGAAAACTTAATGAAAAACTTGATACTAAACATTAACCTAAAGGCCTTCTTTTATAGACTAAGAAGCCTTGTACAATAAGCTACGTATCAACTATTCTAGGTAAAGATAAACATAGAAAATACATTGTCGTGTATATCCTTACTAGAAGTATTCTAGAACATAATAAACGTGTAGCTCACATCTTCCATCAGTGCTTGTCTTCAATCTGTCAACGCTTGACTTTAACTTGTCAACGCTTAAGCTGTCAGCGCTCACTTTGCTCTTGTCAACGCTTGAGTTGTTCTTGTCAGCGTTCAAGTGATCTGGCCTTAATTTATTCCCAACAATCCTCCCCTAAACTTGATATCCACTCTTATGATCAAGTTTCTAAATAAACATTAAGAACTTGGAGGAGTCTGACAAACCTTATCATATTGGTAATGTGACATCCCAGGCAAATCCCACATCGGCTGTGGCCAGGAGAGATCCATGGTTCATAAGATAACAGTCGCCTTCTCATGACACAACGCGTTTTGTGGTCTACTGCACGTGGGGTTCTTAGGAACTGGCAGTTAAGCGTGCTCATGTCAGAGTAGTACTAGCCTGGGTGACCAGCCGGGAAGTACTTACACGAGGGCCACAAAGCAAAGCCGTGAGCCTGTGGGCAAAGCGGACAATATTGTGGTCTGAGTAGGCGGGATGTTACAAGACAACGCGTTTTGTGGCCTACTGCAAGTGAGGTTCTTAGGAACTGGCAGTTAAGCGTGCTCATGGGAGAGTAGTACTGGCTTGGGTGACCTACCGGGAAGTCTTCATAAGAGGGCCACAAAGCAAAGCCGTGAGCTTGCGGGCAAAGCGGACAATATTGTGGTCTGAGTAGGCGGGATGTTACAAGTGGTATCAGAACCACTCCCGAGCCGTTCGGGATGGTGGGGCAAACCTCATCGAGGACGATGAGTCCCGAAGGGGGGGTGATTGTGACATCCCAGGCAAATCCCACATCGGCTGTGGCCAGGAGAGATCCATGGTTCATAAGATAACAGTCGCCTTCTCATGACACAACGCGTTTTGTGGTCTACTGCACGTGGGGTTCTTAGGAACTGGCAGTTAAGCGTGCTCATGTCAGAGTAGTACTAGCCTGCGTGACCCGCCGGGAAGTACTTACATGAGGGACACAAAGCAAAGCCGTGAGCCTGTGGGCAAAGCGGACAATATTGTGGTCTGAGTAGGCGGGATGTTACAGGTAATAAATAAATCTGATCAAATTCTTTGCCACGTCACTTGTGTAATCTATCTCCAACTGGGTGTCCTTCATCTTTTCCAAAACAGCCTTGGATATAAAATACTGAGCATCTACAAGTAAATACTCAGCAAACTTTGTAGAACTCAAATGGTATACACCAGCAGCTGAATATAACCTCCATTGAAGACCACTGAGATCATCTTCAAGATCCTTCCATATTTCAGGATCTTCCTCATTTGTCCCACACATTCTTTTGAATGTGGTCCAAAGTTTTATTCCATTAGCGGAAGTTGGTGCTTCAGCCTCATACTTGGTATCTAGCAACCTCCAAAGGTCCACCAAGTCTTCTCTATCACAACTTGCAAATAAAGATATGAGAGTGGTAAAAGTGTGTACCTCCTTGCCATATCTTCCAATCTTCCAGAATCCACATTCATCTTCATCATAACTCACAATTGGATTCCTGGAATCTAGTGGTAACACATGCACCATATCTGAAGCTTCTAATGGGGAGAGCTTGAGGCTCTTTCTACTAACTGCTTCACTTGGATATAGTTGATTCATATCTTTTGGAAACTCAAGTGTAAATCCCTTCTTCACTGTTCTGGGAACTATCATAGCTTTCTTGATTTCCATTTCTTCTGCAAGTTGCTCCTTTCTTTCATCTGAAAGAAGTCTGAAAGTGTTTTCTTCCTGCACTTTCACCCAAATAGGATAAGCCCTATGTTCCAACTCATCAAATGTCAAAGCCTTCAACTTCTGATGTGTCCATCCAACTCCATGACATTTGAGCAACATAAAGTAGAGCTTCCTTCTATCCCTTTTCAACTCAGAGAGAATGTTACTTGCCTTGTGCTTCAAAATCACCTTACAATCCTTCTGAACTCTAAGAATAATTTCCAAACCCCATATCTGATCTGAAATGGTCAAGTCTGGATTATCCATACAGCTTTCTTCCCAAGAATTGTACATCTGAACCACCTCTGGCATATCAAAACCAATCTGCAACTTTAAATCTCTCAGCTTTTCCCTAGCAAGCTCATCACCATACTCAAGCCTTTCTGGTTCAATAATCATCACACTTGAATCTGAGCTAGCCCCATCACTTTCTTCTTCAGAAGTCACAACAAATGGTGACTTTTCCTTTTCACCTTGTTCCATCATTTGCTCAGCCAATCTTCTATCAAATTCAACCTGAGCTGCATTCTTTAGAACAATTTCTTCTACCAACTTACCCTTACCCTTATCTGATGGTGCAATTGTTGGTAAGGTAGATGGTAATACCTGAGTAGGAACATCCTTGATGATAGATGATGACTGGAATACATCACCTCCATATACAGATCTGTCAACGCCCAAATTTCCTCTATCAGCGCTCAAAATACTTCTATCAGCGTCCAAACTTGTCTTGTCAACGCTCAAGTATTTTCCCTCAGCGCCTTGTGTAACCTCTCTCAACATTGCTGTAAATGATAAATTTAGATTGGTTGGAGAGTTTAAGGACGTATCAAAACCTGTTTGTTCCTTCAAAGTAGTAAGAGCTTCAGCAACATCCAATGATTGACCATCTTGACTGCTCTTATCACTCAGATTTCTTTGATCTTCCTCCCCTTTGGAAGACTCCTCCATACCTCCCTTTGCATGAGCACTCTCCAAAACAACAATCCTCTCCCTCAATTCCTTGAGTTCAAGGCCTTGTGAGCTGACAATTTGTACTAAGTCTGCATTTTGCTTTTGCAAGCGAATGTAGACTGCCGTCAATTCCAAAAGAGTCATTGGTTCCAGACTGCCCTCTTCTAAAATGGGGATTTGACCTCCCAAGTCAGGTTCATTGGGCATGGATGAGGACTTAAGTATGGTGGGACTGCCTTGGCCAGCTTCTAAGCCAGAACCAATAGTCCCAGCCTCATCCAGGTCACCAGCCACACTTGTGGTGGTGGTTCTCTCTGCTTCATGGCTAGGACCACCAGAGGAGAACACTCCAGCAGTCCTTTGGCGTTTAATCAACCTATATTCAGGTGGTGTGGAAGATGGTGTGGAAGAATGGGTAGATGTGGGTTGGTTAAGGGGTGTTTGGGATTGTGATGGATGGGTGTCAGCGTTGGAAATAGGCACATCAACGCCCACATCAAATATCTTCATTAAATGCATGAGATAACTTATAACTTTTTCAATATTTTCATGATTAGTTTTTGAAAATCTTTGCCTATTTTTGGGCCAATCACATGCATTCATCCACTCCTATAAATTTGGCTCCTATTTTTAAACAGGGTATCTATAATTCTTGTCTAACACTTTTCTCTTATCAACCTTCATCTTCTATACTTCAAATTAACAGCTTTCATCAATGGCACCAAGATTTAACTCAGCAGAATTGGATTTGGGGTTCAAGTCTCAACACAACATGATTGCTTATCTTGTTGCTGATAATACTTTGTTCCCTCAATACACACAAATGGTGGCGTATTTGAACGCATCCCCATTAAGGTATGCTCTTTCTCATGCACCACTCATTCCAGTCACACACATTAAACAGTTTTGGAACACTGTCAGTTCCTCAACAGTTAATGGAGTGACCACATTAACTTCTATTGTTCATGGGAGATCTTGGGTGGTTACTGAGGCCTTGGTACGCCAGGGCTTGCATCTTGATGATGCTGATGGTATAACCATTCTTCCCATAACTGAAATAGAACAAGGGCTTAGGGCTTTGGGATACCCTATTCCTGATGAAGGTACTCTTAATAAGTACCATAAGCAGGAATTTCCCCCAGCCTGGAAGTACCTCATTCACATTCTCCTTCAATGTTTGAGTCCCAAATGTACTGCACACAATGAGATCAATAGATCCATTGCAACTGCTATTGTGTGTATTGCAACAGGGCAAAAATATAACTGGTCTAAAATGATTTTTGAAGGAATGTGTAAAAACAAGGGGACAAAAATGACTTTAGCTTATCCCCGTTTTCTGCAAATGATTTTTGATGATCAAAGATATTGTTCAAGGGATCACAATGATTTTTATAAAATCCCTGAACAAAAGAAAGCTATTTTTACCAAGATGAATTCACCACCTCATAGGGACTTACCTTTAACCCCAGCCATGCTTGCTGTTATTGCAGCAGCACAACCTCAACCAGACCCCCACCCTCATATTGACCCTCACCCACAACTTGAACCTATCCCTGAACCTTTACCCTCACCTTCACAAATGCAACTTGACCAAGAACCCTTTGACGCTGACACATCTAATGTGGGCGTTGATGTGCCTATTTCCAACGCTGACACCCAACCATCACAATCCCAAACACCCCTTAACCAACCCACATCTACCCATTCTTCCACACCATCTTCCACACCACCTGAATGTAGGTTGATTAAACGCCAAAGGACTGCTGGAGTGTTCTCCTCTGGTGGTCCTAGCCATGAAGCAGAGAGAACCACCACCACAAGTGTGGCTGGTGACCTGGATGAGGCAAGGACTATTGGTTCTGGCTTAGAAGCTGGCCAAGGCAGTCCCACCATACTTAAGTCCTCATCCATGCCCAATGAACCTGACTTGGGAGGTCAAATCCCCATTTTAGAAGAGGGCAGTCTGGAACCAATGACTCTTTTGGAATTGACGGCAGTCTGCATTCGCTTGCAAAAGCAAAATGCAGACTTAGTACAAATTGTCAGCTCACAAGGCCTTGAACTCAAGGAATTGAGGGAGAGGATTGTTGTTTTGGAGAGTGCTCATGCAAAGGGAGGTATGGAGTAGTCTTCCAAAGGGGAGGAAGATCAAAGAAATCTGAGTGATAAGAGCAGTCAAGATGGTCAATCATTGGATGTTGCTGAAGCTCTTACTACTTTGAAGGAACAAACAGGTTTTGATACGTCCTTAATCTCTCCAACCAATCTAAATTTATCATTTACAGCAATGTTGAGAGAGGTTACACAAGGCGCTGAGGGAAAATATTTGAGCGTTGACAAGACAAGTTTGGACGCTGATAGAAGTATTTTGAGCGCTGATAGAGGAAATTTGGGCGTTGACAGATCTGTATATGGAGGTGATGTATTCCAGTCATCATCTATCATCAAGGATGTTCCTACTCAGGTATTACCATCTACCTTACCAACAATTGCACCATCAGATAAGGGTAAGGGTAAGTTGGTAGAAGAAATTGTTCCAAAGAATGCAGCTCAGGTTGAATTTGATAGAAGATTGGCTGAGCAAATGATGGAACAAGGTGAAAAGGAAAAGTCACCATTTGTTGTGACTTCTGAAGAAGAAAGTGATGGAGCTAGCTCAGATTCAAGTGTGATGATTATTGAACCAGAAAGGCTTGAGTATGGTGATGAGCTTGCTAGGGAACAACTGAGAGATTTAAAGTTGCAGATTGATTTTGATATGCCAGAGGTGGTTCAGATGTACAATTCTTGGGAAGAATGCTGTATGGATAATCCAGACTTGACCATTTCAGATCAGATATGGGTTTTGGAAATTCTTCTTAGAGTTCAGAAGGATTGTAAGGTGATTTTGAAGCACAAGGCAAGTAACATTCTCTCTGAGTTGAAATGGGATAGAAGGAAGCTCTACTTTATGTTGCTCAAATGTCATGGAGTTGGATGGACACATCAGAAGTTGAAGGCTTTGACATTTGATGAGTTGGAACATAGGGCTTATCCTATTTGGGTGAAAGTGTAGGAAGAAAACACTTTCAGACTTCTTTCAGATGAAAGAAAGGAGCAACTTGCAGAAGAAATGGAAATCAAGAAAGCTATGATATTTCCCAGACCAGTGAAGAAGGGATTTACACTTGAGTTTCCAAAAGATATGAATCAACTATATCCAAGTGAAGCAGTTATTAGAAAGAGCCTCAAGCTCTCCCCATTAGAAGCTTCAGATATGGTGCATGTGTTACCACTAGATTCCAGGAATCCAATTGTGAGTTATGATGAAGATGAATGTGGATTCTGGAAGATTGGAAGATATGGCAAGGAGGTACACACTTTTACCACTCTCATATCTTTATTTGCAAGTTGTGATAGAGAAGACTTGGTGGACCTTTGGAGGTTGCTAGATACCAAGTATGAGGCTGAAGCACCAACTTCAGCTAATGGAATAAAACTTTGGACCACATTCAAAAGAATGTGTGGGACAAATGAGGAAGATCCTGAAATATGGAAGGATCTTGAAGATGATCTCAGTGGTCTTCAATGGAGGTTATATTCAGCTGCTGGTGTATACCATTTGAGTTCTACAAAGTTTGCTGAGTATTTACTTGTAGATGCTCAGTATTTTATATCCAAGGCTGTTTTGAAAAAGATGAAGGACACCCAGTTGGAGATAGATTACACAAGTGACGTGGCAAAGAATTTGATCAGATTTATTTATTACCAATATGATAAGGTTTGTCAGACTCCTCCAAGTTCTTAATGTTTATTCAGAAACTTGATCATAAGAGTGGATATCAAGTTTAGGGGAGGATTGTTGGGAATAAATTAAGGCCAGATCACTTGAACGCTGACAAGAACAACTCAAGCGTTGACAAGAGCAAAGTGAGCGCTGACAGCTTAAGCGTTGACAAGTTAAAGTCAAGCGTTGACAGATTGAAGACAAGCACTGATGGAAGATGTGAGCTACACGTTTATTATGTTCTAGAATACTTCTAGTAAGGATAGAAACGACAATGTATTTTCTATGTTTATCTTTACCTAGAATAGTTGATACGTAGCTTATTGTACAAGGCTTCTTAGTCTATAAAAGAAGGCCTTTAGGTTAATGTTTAGTATCAAGTTTTTCATTAAGTTTTCATTCGTAAACATCTTCCATTGTAAGCAAGTTCGACATTGATAATCAAAGTAAAAGTTTTGTTTACATCTTGTGTTCTTGTTTAAGTATTAAATTCCGCATAATACTTAGATTCACAAAGCATATAACAAAGGTTTCTCTACGTGTTATACTTGATCTAATCTCGTATACACAAAGCTAATCGATCTAAGTTTGGGATCAACAGCTCCTTCATTGTGCGTAAGTCGGGTTGTGGAAGATTGCTGTTATTATTCATGTTGAGGTGAGGTGGGTTATTGTTGTTGTGCACACCAGCCATATCTAAATCTTCACGAGTCTCGGGCTCAGAATAAGATGAAGATCTAGTACGCATACACCTGTAAAAGAAAAAGAAAAAAAGATATCAAAGAAATAGAGAATGTATATGTACTTTTAAAAATAAAATCTTTTTGGTGCAAAACTTTGAAAAAGAAATGCTTTTTAAACGTTTTTTTTTTGTGTTTTTGGATTTTTCTGAAAATTTTATTTTTTATAGATTTTTTGAAAATTTTTGACACGAAAAATAACGTTCACGAGTGAACGGATCCCAAAATTCAACGCGTCACAGAAAACCGTTAATCTTTACGTAAAGATCCGGCAGCGGCGCCATTTTAATAGTTGGTTTTTACTCAGTTAAATTGTTCTCGTGTGTCTAATCGAATTGATCACGGTTCAAAGTGGAATAGTAGTTTTTGGTGAATAAAAAGGAGATTGGATTTCTATTTCTACTTAAAAGGTAAAAGCGAAACGTAATAAAAATAAACAAAAAACAAATAACTAATAATAAAGGAGCAAAACAAATAATAAAACGTAAATTAAAACAAAACAATTAATTAAAATAACACTAAACGAAGAAATTAACTTTCGACTGAAAAATAAAATTAACTTAATGAAAAAGAAGAAAATAGAATTAAGTGGGTACTTTAAAACTAAACGAGGTAAAAACTAAAGCGGGCACTAAATAAAAGATAAAACTTAAAATTTTCGAAAAAATACTAATACTAAAATTCGACGAAAGATGTAACTAAAAATACGTGACTTTCAAAATAGAAATCGGAAAAACTTTCAGATTAAACTAAACGATTACGGAACAATATTAATTAATAAACAAGCAGGCAAGCACACACCTCAAGCACCTAGGCAAGTAGCTCGAATTGGCGGGAATAAATAGGAAGCTAGCAGACATGTAGGACAATCTATCGAAATTTTTAATGCGAAATGTATCGGAATATCTATCACAATATGAAGTATCACAATATGAAAACCTATCACAATATGGAAAACCTATCACAATATGGAAAACCTATCACAATATGGAAAACCTATCACAAAGTATCACAATATGGAAAACCTATCACAATATGAGAAACCTATCACAATATGGAAAACCTATCATAATATGAAGTATCACAATATGAAAACCTATCACAATATGGAAAAAGTATCACAATACGTAAAACCTATCACAAGATGGAAAACCTATCACAATATGAAGTATCACAATATGGAAAACCTATCACAATATGGAAAACCTATCATAATATGGCTGTTGAAAATTAGGCAGCGTTTCGTCACAATATGCCTTAAATCCCGATCACAATCCACGATGCCAGGGGCAATCGCAATCCTCGATCGGAATAAGGGGATATTATAACACTTCGATCGCAAAGTAGAACCCTTAGGGTTATTGCGATCGCAATGAAGCTGTCAGAATGAGGCTGTCACAATAAGCTATCACAATGTCAAAACCCTAATGATATTGTGATGGAAAGATCACAATATTCGGATGGAGTAAAAATAAGCATAAACCCGAATAAGCACTTATCAAACACTTAACCAAAACAACAATAAGAAGAACAAAATAAGCTACGAATGCAAAACTTATCAAAACACTAAATAAGCAAAATTTATAAAATAAACTTTTTAAAAGATTAAACTTTTACGAAAACCAAATCTAAATAAGCACAAATTGGATAACTTTTAAAACACTAAAGAAACTAACTTTGTAAAACAAACTTTAAAAAGACTAAACTTTTAAGAAAACTTAAAAGACAATAAGCTAGATACGAAATAAGCCAAAAAGCATAACAAGCTTAAAGCTTAAATCGTATAAAAACTTAGATAGGAATAAAAAGATAAACTTTTTAATCAAATAAGCAATAAGATTAAGCAAAATGCATACTTAATCCGAATCAAGATCAAAATCAAAAACAAGAAAAGTAGAATAAGATGGATAATGAAAAGTTTGATTAAAGGAAAAGATTCAACAATTAAAAGTAAAGATTAAAACTTACAAATTTAAGGTGCAAGAAAAGGAATTTAAATTGACAAGAAACTAAATGACATGAAAATAAATGGTGGAAAGAACTATGTGTCAAATAGCCAACACCTCCAAAATGAGAAGGAGGGTTAGTATTTATAGGAGGAGTGGAAGGTAGGTGGTGGGATGCTTCCTTTCTTTCTTTCTTTTTGTCTCGTCTTTAGTCTTTGACAATAAACTCGTCATTCACGACTTTGTCTCGGGATTTGTCGATAAATAAAATGAACTCGTCTTCTAATTTCTCCATTAATTGGATTTGGTTCTTCGACTTCGTTAAACTTCCGTCTTTAGACTTTTTCTTCGATAAATCATCAGAATAGGCCTTGCACTTCCGTTCTTTTTGCAATCTTGATCTTTTGACTTCGTCTTTTGTCTTTTTCTTCGATAAAAGCCCGTGAAAGCCCGTGTTTTCTTCCCTTTTTACATTTTGATCCTAAATCACAACAAAAACACAAACCACGCATAATTCCGACATTTACGACATTAAATACACGTTTTGGCTTGGTTATTACTATAATTAAGTGGTAAAAGAATAAGTGTTTTCACACGTATTAAGAACTTCAAACCTAACATAAATCAAAACAATCTATCTTACAAGTCAAATAACTACCTTGCTCCACCCGGCTTTCCACCCCATCCACCCACCCAAAATCAACCCAATCCTCCTCAATTGCTACAAAGAAATCAAGGGCCTAGGCGAAACTACCAAGGGAACAACTATAATCCACGCAACAACTTTCACAATCAAGGAAATAACTTTCATACACCCAATCAAGGATTTAACCAACCACCTCGACCGTTTCCAAATCAAGGATACCATCAAGGTAAAAATCAAGGATATGGGCAAAATGATACTTTTGAGCTATGTGAAAGAAGAATTCGTAAAAGTGAAAAGAGAATACAAGACCAAATAAGAGCTATGAATAAGGATACTAACAAGAAATTTATGATGCTTCTTAATCAAAGACCACAAGGGGCTCAACCTTCAAACTCACAAACAAACCCAAGGGCTAATGTCAATTCTATCACAATAAGAAGTGGAAAGACAACTAATGATACTTCACCTCATATACCTTCTTTGGTTAAGCCTACTATAGTTCTACCTTGTGATAAGCCTTCTACATATTCCTCACCACCTTCAGGCTCTACAACTTCAACACCTACACCTTCTCATCCTACACCCACTTCTCCTTTACCTTCCACACCTCCCAATGAAGAACCTAACAAAGAGAAACCTTCCACCACAACAACTACTCAACCTACACCAAAACCAAACCTTCCTTACCCATCAAGATTGAGAAAGGAGAAATTGAAAAACAAGAATGATATTCAAGTCTCCAATTTTTTGAGGATGTTCAAGAAACTTAACATAAACATCTCCTTTGCGGAAGCTCTTTCATATATGCCAAAGTTTGCTAAAATGTTCAAAGATCTCCTCTCCAACAAGGAAAAATTGGTGGATTTGCCTAACACGTCACTTAATGAGAATTGCTCCTTCGTGTTGCTCAAAACCTTAGCTACAAAACTTGGAGATCTGGGGCGATTTTTGATCCCTTGTAATTTTCCCAGGGTGGAAAATTTCATGGCACTAGCAGATATTGGGGCAAGCATCAATCTCATGCCTTTATCGATTTGGCAAAAACTCTCTCTTCCCGAGCTCACTCTTACTAGGATGACCCTTGAGTTAGCCAACCGTACCATAGCTTATCCGGTAGGCATTGCGGAGGATGTGTTTGTAGGTGTGGATAAGTTTACCTTTCCGGCGAACTTTTTAGTGGCTGATTATGATATGGACCCGAGAGTTCCTCTTATAGTTGGTAGACCATTTTTGAGGATGGGTCGTACTCTTATAGACGTGGCGGAAGGAGAACTAATTATGAAAGTTAAGGATGAGAAAGTGGTGTTTAAGCTAACAAAAGTGACTAAGAAGTCTCAAGCTTATGAAACAATTAACATAGTAGATGTTCTTGATGAGGTGTGTGATGAGCATTTCCATGAAGCTTGTAAGAATAATAGTGAAGACATGCCTCATGTAGAGACATCCTCTTGGAGGAATTTGAGTCCAACTTCCTTGGTAATGATGATTCTCCCATCAATTGGGAAGAAGACATTCTCACTATCCAAAAGTTGCTCAATGAGGATCCCATTCCTTCACCTATCCCACAAGAAGTTACCATAGATGATCCATCCATAGTGAAACCTTCCATAGAGAGTCCACCTATCCTTGAACTTAAGGACCTTCCATAACACCTTGAATATGCTTTCTTAGAGGGGAAAGACCAATTACCCGTGATCATAGCAAAAGACTTGAAAGATGATGAGAAGGAAAAACTCATAGATGTGCTTAAGAAACATAAGCAAGCCATAGCATGGAAAATATCTGACATAAGGGGAATTGATCAAAATTTTTGTACCCACAAAATCCTTATGGAGGATGATTACAAACCCGCCATTCAAAGCCAAAGAAGGTTTAACCCTAAAATCCATGAGGTCATTAAGAAGGAAGTTATCAAACTCCTTGATGCAGGCATGATTTATCCTATTTCCGACTCTCCATGGGTTAGCCCGGTACATTGTGTTCTTAAGAAGGGTGGAATCACCGTAGTGCCTAATGAGAACAATGAGCTTATTCCTACTAGACTTGTCACGGGTTGGAGAGTTTGTATTGATTATAGGAAGCTCAATGATGCTACTAGGAAAGATCATTTCCCATTGCCTTTTAAGGACCAAATGCTTGAGCGCTTAGCGGGAAATGAATATGATTGCTTTCTAGATGGATATTCGGGTTATTTTCAAATACCCATTGACCCTAATGATCAAGAAAAGACCACATTCACTTGTCCCTATGATACATTTGCTTACAAGAGAATGCCTTTTGGCTTGTGCAATGCACCGGGGGCATTCCAAAGGTGTATGATGGCAATCTTTCATGACATGATTGAGCAAACTATGGAAGATTTTATGGATGATTTTCGGGTTTTAGAGATTCATTCACTTCTTGTCTCTCCCATTTAGAAAGTATGCTTAAGAGGTGTGAAGAAACACGTCTTGTTCTTAATTGGGAGAAGTGCCATTTCATGGTCAAAGAGGGGATAATCTTGGGACATAAGATATACAATAAGGGTTTAGAAGTGGATCCTGCTAAAATTGATGTTATTGCTAAGCTTCCCCCACCTACCATGGTGAAGGGAGTTAGAAGTTTTTTGGGCCATGCGGGATTCTATAGACGTTTCATACAAGATTTCTCTAAGATTGCAAGACCGATGACCCACCTCTTGGAAGAAGAGGCTCCTTCCATTTTCACCCAAGAGTGTTTAGACTCTTTTGAGATACTTAAGGAAAAGTTGACTAAGGCTCCCGTTTTGGTTTCTCTAAATTAGGATTTGCCTTTTGAGCTTATGTGTAACGCTAGTGATTATGCCGTGGGGGCCGTGTTATGACAAAGAGTAAATAAGCATTTTTAACCTTATACACTATGCTAGTAAAACCATGACGGGTGCTCAACTTCACTATACCACCACCGAAAAAGAGTTGCTTGTTATAGTCTATGCCTTTGAGAAATTTAGACCCTATCTTCTGCTCTCCAAAACCATAGTGGATATGGATCATTCCGCTCTCAAGTACCTCATGACAAAGCATGATGCTAAGCCTAGACTTTTGAGATGGGTTTTATTGCTACAATAGTTTTCCATGGAGATTCGTGATAAGAAAAGAGCTGAGAATTTAGCGGCGGATCACTTGAGTAGACTTGAGCATCCTTTTCAAGGTGAATCGCCTCATAAGGAAATTAATGAATCCTTTCCATTAGAGGAGCTCATGTCTATCTCTTCTCAAGAGGATGCCACCCCATGGTTTGCGGATATTGCAAACTATCTTGTGGGGGATGTGCTAATAGAGGGTCTCACTTCACAACAAAAGAAGAAATTTCTTAAAGAAGTAAAATATTACTTTTGGGATGACCCTTACCTCTTTAGGCATTGTGCGGACCAAATCATTAGAAGGTGTGTAGATGGGCCCGAGGCATTTAAGATTTTAGAAGCTTGTCATAAGGGACCTACGGGTGGACATTTTGGGCCCAACTACACCACCAAGAAAGTCTTTGATTCGGGTTACTATTGGCCTTCAATTTACAAAGATGCTCAAGAGATGGTGAAATTTTGTGATGTATGTCAAAGACAAGGAAAAATTACTCAACGAAATGAGATGACACAAAACTTCATACAAGAATGTGAGATTTTTGATGTGTGGGTAATAGATTTCATGGGACCTTTTCCATCATCTAAGGGAAATAAGTACATACTCGTAGCCGTGGACTATGTTTCAAAGTGGGTTGAGGCCAAATCCTTGCCTACTAATGATGCTCGAGTTGTAGTGAAATTTTTGAAGCAATTATTTGCTAGATTTGGTGTACCTCGGGCCATCATAAGTGATCGTGGTACTCATTTTTGTAATGATCAATTTACAAGAGTTATGAAGAAGTATGGTGTTAACCATAGACTTTCTACCGCGTATCACCCTTAAACCAATGGTCATACCGAGGTCACAAATCGTGGTTTAAAGAGAATTTTGGAGAGAACGGTGGGAGAGCATCGAGCTTCTTGGTTAGATAAGCTTGATGATGCTTTGTGGGCTTTTAGGATGGCTTTTAATACACCTATTGGTTATGCTCCATATAGGATTGTCTATGGAAAAGCATGTCACCTCCCATTCGAGTTAGAGCATAAGGCTTCATGGGCTCTCAAGTGGGAAAACTTTGATTTGAACCAAGCCAGTACACATAGAAAGGACCAACTCAATGAAATGGATGAATTGAGAGACAATGCTTATGAGAACTCATTGCTTTATAAGGAAAAGACTAAGCAATTACATAATGCTAAGATCAAGAACCATGACTTCAAAGTTGGAGATTCGGTTCTCCTCTTTAACTCAAGGTTAAACTCTTTGCGGGCAAGCTTAAGTCAAGATGGTCCGGTCCATTCACTATTGCTCAAGTGTTTCCATATGGAGCTATTGAGTTGTCACAACCTAATGGTCCAAATTTCAAAGTGAATGGTCACCGTGTTAAGCACTATTTTGGGGAGGACATTTCTGTGGAAATGGTCCAAGAGATCCCCATTTTCCCCATGAATTAGTTCATTGTGGGAAGAGTTTAGCTAGAGACTCCATAAATCAATCTTGCATAACTAGGTTTAGAGTTTTTAGACTTAGAGTGTGGTAGGATAGAAATAAGGATATAGAGTTGAGTAGAAGTGTAGGGGGAGACCTTGCTTTTGTCTTCATGTTGTTTATAGGGTTGCTCCCTTTATCACGTGCATTGGAGATTCTGGAGGAGGCCTTTGTATCCGGTTCACTTTGTTACTGTTGTGATTTTTCATAGACACATTGTGCTTAAAAATGAATTCACTATAGTTGATCTTTCCTTAGCTTGGGTTAAACAAAGTCTATTCAATGTCCTAAGTGTAGGGGAGTTTACTCCCATGCTCTTAAACATTGAGGACAATGTTTATCTCAAGTGTAGGGGGTGTTCTATCGAAGTGACATTACCTAGACTTTGTCATTGACCTTCATGATAACTTAGAAATTAATTTTTCAAACATTTTTCAAATTTTTGATATACTTTGGCCACCAAAAATATGCATTCATAATTTTTGCATAAATCATTTTTCATTAGCATAACACATTTGTATTGTATATATATTTCTTCTTTTGTTCTTTATGAAAAATTGAAAAAGAAAGAAAAAATATAATAAGGACATGGTTTACCAAATTTAGATCTCTTTGACATATTAGGCCCGCCATGGATACTTTGACTCAACCCGAGTTTGCTTATCCAAACATTCTCTAGCTAGTATCCTTAACCATGTAGTCCTTCATTGGTCTATTAGGATAAGCATCCACGAGTCTCATTATTTGAGATTTTTAAATTTGTGGAGAATAGGAGATGATATAGTTGAAGCAAGTATAAAAGGGCTAGATAAAATTCATGACAATTACTTGTGGCTAAACCCTTCTCTTTCTTTGCCTCTATTTTCTTCGCATGTATATATGTTAACAAATAATCAAGAACGGTTTTAATCAGTTTGTAGTCTCTTGTGCATTTTTTACTAATCATTCATGGTTGGTATAAGTACGTCTTAAGATTCTAAGTTAGAACATTTTATGTGTACTAGACTTATGTCATGCTTAATACATAGCGGGTGTTTTTTCCTTTTATTCTTGTCAACTTTCTTTGTGAGGAATAAAGAAAAATAAGAGCGGCATATGAAAAAAATGAGTGGCTAGAAAAAAAGAGAAAAAGAAAAAGAAAGAAAAAAAATAATTATACAAGACTCCCAAGAGGGGCAGTGAAGTATTAATTATAGTAACTATTGAATTCCAATATTACTCTCACAAGGGTTGCGGAGATTTGAGAGTTGCTCCAATCCAATATTACTTTGACGGGTTGTGGGATTGAAGATCCAAAGTCTCAAAAAGGCGGCGGATATAAATTATTGCGTGAGTTTTATTTTTCTTTCCTTAGCGAGTGTGTAGCTACTTATTAATGCATGACATAAGGATCTTACACATAAGCCGAATGACTTATTACGCTTGAGTCGGACTTATATTAATTGTGAGCGGTTTTTCGAGTAATGGATGAGAGGATTACTTAGGATTAAAACCGTGCTTCCTTATTTTTTGATGTTACATATCTTATATTTCATGATTTAAATAATGACAAATTTGCCTTCAAGCAATTTGCTCAAATAATAACAGGTTCCACATTTAATTGTCATGAATAAGTTGATGCACTTTTTACTTGTGAATGCAATGATCCCATTTTTAAGCATGGTATGGGGAAAGTGAAACTTGAGGTTGATAAGTGTTCATGGTACAAAAAGCCCTAATCTAAGTCATTGATTTCTTTATGAGGTATTTCCATCAAAACCATTTCAAGAAAATCTAAAAATATATAAATAGAATTGCTTTCCTTTGCATTGCACTGTATAAAATCAAAATCATGCATCATATAGTGTAGAGTAGTATAAAAGCATTTCATATTGGCCAAGGTGGGTTAATTCTGAGAAAAATATAAATTTGTGCTTTAAAATATGGCATTGCATGAGGTCATGGCAATGATCAAGTGTAGGGGATTTGATATGAGAAAAATCTCATATCAATAAGTTAACAAATCACCCTAAAACACATATCAAATACCCAACTTTTATGCCATAAAGTAGTATTATGTGGTATGTTTTGTGTTTGTGCTTGATTAGGTAACAAGGATACAAATTTGAAGCAAACAAGTGAAATCAAGCTCATTTATGAAGAATAGACAAGAAGGATGATAGATGAAAAGCCATGAGAAGATGAAGGACCTATCTTGACAACATTTAAAAGTTGAGGGACTAAAGTGCAATTTTGGAAAAGTCAAGATCAAAGTCAAACCTGGTCAACTCTCAAGTTAACCAAGTCAAAGGGCTCAAATAATCAAGACTGAAGGTCAAAGGACTAGTTTTGCCAAAGAAATGAAGACTAGAGCTCAAATCATTAATCTTCCAATGGACAGGGACTAAAGCTGCCATTTTTGGAAGTTCAAACAAGCCATGATCCATGTGACTCAATATCAACCAATGGGAAGCCATTATTTCATTAACTTGGATTGTCAACGCGAGTCTCATTAATAAAGAGAGAAGTGTATTATAATAGTAAAACGCACTTCACAATTCCACCAATAACAAGCCTCCACATCCATGATCCATACTGTATATTAGATAACGATATGTGTGAAGATTATTAGACAAATCAGAACACGCCACGTGGCTCTTTCTTCCCCGAATCGTATATTGAGATAGAGGCCATTTCAGAAAGAGTTGTAAACATGGAAAATGATCATTGAGACGAGACGAACCCAACCCAATCATTTGATTAGACTCAATCTCAATCAATAATGAAAGCCTAATTTAGATCAAGAACGCCAGATTTCAATTAAGAGTATGAAGACACCAGGAAATCTCTGATTGAATGAAACACGTTATCTACCCCAACTGACTCTCCTCTTTTCTCTATAAATACCCAGTCATTAGCTCATTTGATGTATGTAGCCTAGGTGTGAAATCACACACACTTAGAAAATTAGCTTTCAAATTCAGTTAGCTAGTCAGATCTTAGCTTCTCTCGAGTGTTTGACACACACTTGAGAGTTAGTTAAAGTAGTTATAACAACTTTGTAACCGTTACGCTTCATTAATAAAAATCCCACTTCAAATTTCCTTCAAATCTCTTCAATATTCTACTGCATCTCATACTGTTGCTGTTATACATAGATTCTGTTGATCACAACGGATCAATAGAGGTTTTTTGGTTACTTTGGAAGCTTTCAGTTCAAGTTTAGCATCAATTCAGTTCATTTCAGTCTTCTGTAGCAGTTTGAAGCAGATTGGGTTATTTGATCAGAATTGGTTGATGTTGATAATTTGGTTGTTGATTTGAGTTGATTTGGGTTAAAGAAAGTAGTATTAGAGAGCTCAGCGCTCCTCTAATCCATCATAGGAGGATTCATAGCTAAAAGATGTCTAGTTTCTCATTTTTGTTCCTCTAAAGTGAATCCGCATGCTCAATTCCTAGTGTAGCTACTATTTGTTAATTTGAATGTGTTTCTAGCTTGCTTATAATCTGTTTGAGTTAGTTTGATAAAGAGTTTGTGGTCTTATAGCTTTTCCATTGGTCTTACTTGAATTCATTTGCAATTTTCATCAGTCATTAATCATTAGACTCATTATGTGGTATAATCTGTTTACATGCTTGTTTTTGGTTCAAACACACTTCAATTTGTCATTTGAACAAGTTCTGATATGAGTTTTAAACAGTCTTAGCCTTGTGGTAAAAAAGTATTTGCATAAATTCCTTATTAGAGTTTTTAAGTAGTGTTTGGCTTTAGATAAAATATGGAAATTCAAGTTGATAAACTAGTTGATAATAGTTCATTTACATCAAGTCATCTAGTGTGAACATTTTGGTTCAGTTTTGAAGTCAAAAAGAAAGTCAAAAAGGCAATTGGTAGTGAAAAAGTGTGGGTCAAGGATTTTTAACTAGTTCATCAGTTAAACTAGCTTACTTTGATTCACTTGCATTTCTTTGTTACTGGACCAAATTAGCTGAAATTTGTTTCCAAGTGTAGCTTAACATCTAGTCTTTCAGTACATAATAGGAAATTATACAGTATCAAGAATTGAGATAGTTTTCAGCTTATTAGTCAGCTTAATAGCAAATTCAAGTTTCTGTAATGAGGTGCATACTGTTTTACTATATCTCAAAATCCACTTCATAAACCTATTAATTTTCTTTCACAAATCAATTTGCCATCATGTCTTGAGTGGATTTTGAGATTTTCAGCTTTTTGGATTTTTTGTCAAATTTGGTCAAATAAGCCAATTTTAGCTTATTTAGGATTCTGGCTTATTCAGTTCATCATTTTCAATTCTGAAAGACATTCCAATCTTTTTTATAGTTGATTAATCAGTTTTTGCAAGAAAATCAAATTGTGGTTGACTAGTTTTCAAATGGGCTTATTCATGGCTTATTGAGATAAGCTAACTAGAGATGTACTAGCTTTTAAGAAAAGTCCTGTTACTGGCCTAGCTTATTTGTGATTTTAAGTAGTTTGCAACAAATTAGAGTGAATTTGGTTCACTAATAAGCTCTATCCAACTTATTCGTGTTGCTTAACCCATTTTTTGTAAAAGGTTCCATTCAATTGCACATAGGTCCTTGGTGTTTGATACTTGTTGTAATCAGTGCTAATTTTCAATGTTTTTAGGTTTTGCATAACTAAGTCCCTGAATTTTCAGTTGTTACAATTTCAGTTAGTATGTTTTTGATTTTGTTAGGTTTGTTAGCAAGTATGTTACATTTTTCATATTTGGTCCTTTTAGTTCCTGAATTTACATTTCAGTCCTTATACTTTCATTTAGTGTACATTTCAAGTATTTTTACTTTTATGCATTAAAAATTTCTACTTTGTGAATATTAATTGGTGCTTGCACTTTATTTTACGGATACGTAGCCTTAATATTTTCATCTTTTTACATGTTGATTGAATTAGACATAGAAATCCAAATACCCTTAACAACCAAGAACAATTTAAAGCTCGATATTTTTAGGCCTTTCAATTTGTCAAGAATCGAGAATAAACGAACTTACAAATACTCAATTTCAAAAACCTTAAAGCAAAAAACTTTGGAACCTTGAACAAGCAACAAACTAAGAATATTAACTAACAAAAAATCAAAGTAAATGAGGGCACTTGGAATTCGTCACAAAAAATACTCTTTTTTACATTCATGAGAAAAAGGCTTTACAATGTTTTTGACCAAAAGAAAACCAAGAACAGTTGATGAGACTGCTTTTATACATAGTCTCATCGTCCAAATAGGGCTTAAAATGCATTAAATATCATCAAAATACCCAAATATATGCTTGTGTTTGTTGCTTGTGTATTTTAGGTACGGATATTGAGAAAATGACAAAAAATCACAAGAATCAGTCAAAAACGAACATGGGAAACGAAGCCGCACGATGAACCAAGCCCTAATGAAGAATTTTCCAAAGAAAACCCTTGAAGAATTGAAGAATTATGAAGAAGGGTCCTCCAATATGGAAGAATTGACACTTTACACCCTTGTATCTTCATAATTACAAGTTTGGTCCCTAAAGTTTGTCAAAATTACAAAAAGGACCCTTAACTTTGAAGAATTGGCAAATTTAGTCCCTCAACAAAACTAAATTGTCAATATTGGTCCTCCAAGAAGTCAACAAAAAAGTCAACACCTTGAAGTATGAAGACATGTCACTGAAAGCCCTTGAAGATTGCCAAAATTGCACTTTTAGTCCTTATTCAAAGTTTATAAAACCATTGTGCCAAAAATGACAACTGCCCAAAGGTTGTTATGTGTAATTTGGGCGTTGATAGCCATTTAATACAATATGAACAAAGAAAGAAAAGTGAGGGACTATTACTGCCAAACACACTAACTTACCCCCACCAATCAGACTGCCATGTCACCACCATCCACCAATACCATCTCTCCACTTCACCACTCCCTCCCACGTCAGATTTCCACCCAACCCAATTAAATAATCTAATCTAATTTCCCACCAAAACAGATTATTTAAAATCCATTAACCCTAAACCGGATTAAACTCACCTTAATCCACCCTTAAACCCTAATAATCCCCAGGATGAACTTTGATTAAAACAAAGGGTTTTTGGGTAATACTTTCCAGATCACTGATTAACCTAACCCTAATCCCATCCCCACTCCCAAAAAACGTCACCCTCATCCTCACATGCTTGTACCACCCTCCCCTGCCCCACTATTCACTCCCAAACAAACAAAGTGTAGAAAATGAACGTCCCACACCCTTGCTTACATCCTAAGCTAAAATTTGGATGTCCAAGATCTCTTTTCACTGCTGGCACCCCCACAATAGTCTAAAAATCCTCACATGGCACTCTTGGCGAATTCAAAAACTGGCATCTTCATGGCATATTCTGAAGAATCTCCAAGGGCAAGTTGGGAAGTTTATATCATTAGGGTTTTAGTCTCCATTCAGTTCTAGAATGTTTGTAAGCCTATTATATAAAGGCCTTATAGGACTTTCATTTAGTTTGTTCTTTTTTCCTTCTCCTTGGTCAAAACCTTGTAAAGCTAGTTTTATTTAATGAAATGAAATGGTATTGAGTATTTGACGAGAAATAAAAAGATCCACATTTACTTTTCATTGCATTGTTAAATTTTTCAAGTTAAAATTTTATATAAAGTTTCTGTTTGGTGACTAAAGCTGTTAAGTTTTTAAGTACTGGGTCCAAGTCTTTTAAGCTGATCACATAAGTCTGATAATCTTGTTGATTATCAAGCTTAAGTGAGGGTTAAAACTCTTGTTGATATATATTTGTTACTCAAGTTTTAAGAAAATAAAAAAAAAATCAGTTTTTTCTATTTTTCAGTCAAATAAGCCATAGGCAGCTTAACTAATAAACTGGCTTATAGCTTATTTGCTTTGTGACCAGCTCACTTTACTTGTTTTCTTTCCTGGTTTATTGTGGTTGTGCAGGGACAAAACCAAAAAGGGGGGTAATCAAGACCCTCATTTCCATTTTCACCTTTTTGTACCAAGTAGCATCAGCAGCCCAAGGGTTCTGCTCAGGCCCCATCCTGATTGGAGGTGACTAGCAGTCACTGAGGGACCTGGATGTAGGTCCCTCTAGGTAGCATTCTAACTTCTTTATTTTCAGTTTCATTTTCAGTGATTTGTGATTTGCATGAAAGTTGTGAAAAGTGTTGTTGTCCTGGTTTGATATTGTTCAATTAGGTTCACATGCATGCTAGAAGTGTTTGAATTTAGTTTTGAGTAGAGTTGGATTGATTTGCTTTGAAAATTTTTGATTTGCAGTTTTTAAGGGGTGTTTGGATTAAGGGATAAGTAGGATTTAAAGGTTTAAATCTTGGCTTAAAATCTGTTACACACACTCTTTGGGTAGTTATAGGTTATGTGTTAGCATTGGTTTTCTATTTGGTAGAGTATTAAACAAAAATTGTATGTTAAAAAAGTGAGAACATTGCATAAATCAGATAATGCCTTGATTGACTAAATTTGTAAGAATTTGAGCTTCCAAATCTTGTAAGCTGCTAGTGAGTAGGTTGTTTAAGGATTGAGACTCATTTGTATGTCAGTTGGTGGACTTGTGTGCAAGATTTAAGCATTGGAATTTCATTTTTGTGCAAGTTATTTGTGTTATTTGATCATCAGAAACATAAGCTTAATCAGAAACATTGCGTGCTTGACTTGCTTGATTTTTGTGATAGGTCTTGTGTGATTTGTGTTGTTCTTGACTTCCCACAACCCAACTGGTTGTGGGAGTGCCCTATTGTCCATCAAAAACACCACAAAACCAAAATCAAGTCCTCTTGATATTAATCTGCACAAGTGAAGAAACAACCATTTGTTCATCAGTTATTCAGTCCTATATGGGCACGTTTTTTATCCTTGGAAGCTTGATTCTTGTTTATTTTTGGTTAAAGGCTTGATTTAGAGTAAGTGGATTACTGATTTTTGTGTTTTCAAAGTCTTAAAAAAGAAAAAAAAATTTAAAAAGGACTGGCCAGGACTCGAACCTGCGCCATCCTCCTCACAACACAACACACATACCGTTACGCCCTTGGGGCTTTTACTGATAGAGTTCCATTTCATATTATACTTAAGTGGTATTTGTTTTCTAGCTTATTTACATAGCAGCTTATTATTAAGCTAATTCCAGCTTATTTCTTTAAGGTTTTGACTGTTTAGCATTTTTCTTAGGTTCTTGTTAGGGTTTTTGACTTTTCAGTTTAAAAAGTTTATTTTTCTCTTATTTAATTAATTTTCTATGATTATTTTTAGTTTAAATTTTGAAAAGTAATTAAAAAATAGAAAAAAGGTAATTTAAAAATCTGAAAAAATAGTTTTTAGGTTTTTAATCATAACTTTGAGGTTTTCAGCTATTTAAGTTTTCAATTTAGCTTATTTTTTATTTTATTGGATTTTAGGGTTTTTAGCTAACTTTAAAATTAAATATAAAATTATTAAATAGGTTTTAGAAACTTTTAATTGCATTTCTGTCTTAGTTATAATATTTTAGATTTTTGGTAATTTTTTAGAATTTTTTTATGAACTTTGAATTTTTTTGAATATTTTAATATTATTTTATTATTAAAAATTGAAGTTTGATTTTTTTTTTAGTTTTTACATTTTTCCTAGGTTAAGGACACTTAATTAAGAGTTTTTTCACTTTCCAATTATTTTTAGGACTTTTCCATTATTTTCTAGAATTAATTTAAGTTTTAATTGATTTTAATAGTTTTTAAGTGTTTAAAAATAGTTTAATTTGGTTTTAAAATTTCAAAAAATACTTTTTAGCTTAATTAGGATATTTTTGAGGTTTACAAACTATAAGATCTTGTTTAGGGCTCTTTAATAATTAATTGTGATTTTTAGGGCTTTAACTAGCATTTATAAGTCATTATCTAATTAATTAAAAGGCTTTAACAAGTTTGGATTTTTTGTGAACTCTTAGAATATTATTGGGGATTTTTAGTAATTTTTAGGAATTTTTAGGTTAAAATTTTAATTTTTGCACTATTTACGGTTTTGCGTGATCTCCTTTTTCGTCTTAGTTTAATTCGTTTTCGTAACCGTCTTTCTCTTCTAACCCCATTTCTTTCTTTCTTTCTCAATCATATAATCACAAATCAATATCATCTCTTAACACAACGCACTTGCCTCCTTGGGAAACGAACTTGAACTTATTTGGTCATTAGTGCTCGGTTTTCCTAAACCGACACTTAACGCTTACCACTACTTTGCCTCTCTTTTCCTAAAGGGTTGCAAAAAGCTACAATCATTTTGACGCCGCTGCCGGGGAGGCGTGTTGTGTTTTGGTTGAACAATTGTTGTTTTTATATATAGCCATAATAGTAATTGTATTAGTAGCACTCTACTAATACGTATTATCGTTTTTCGGTTTTTGTGTGAATACTATTACTATATTGTATACGTAGAACAATAAATTCACAAGTACTCCAAATACGTGAGAAATCACAACCTTGACTTGGGAGGTCATTACCCAATCATTGTATTCGAATCTCAAACCAAAGAAAAAGGCAAAAATAGATAAATACTTTCGTGAAGCTCGATTTTGAGAAATACAAACTATAAGGTGGGTATAAGGCGGTTGTATTTCACGACCTAAAGGAAAAAGGCTCTTAAGTGCTTCGCGCCGCCTGGTTTCCTCCGCTTGCTTGTGCGTATTTTGATTTTGAGAGCTAATCGAGGATTTTGCCGCCCAAAGTATTACTTAAGTATCATATATATTTTATTGGTTTCTATTGATTAAACCCTCTTGAACGATTTGGTGTTCCACCATCGTTCTAAATTCATCGAAGGCGTTCACTTCACGTGACCGTTTTCATTCCTTGAGGCTTCTTTAATCGAGAGATTTGATTAAGGAGGAGATTTGTAGATTTTTGTCTACCTAATACATTCCAAAATCCAAAAAAGTAAAAACAATCAAAAACCACAAAAAAATTGAAAAAATAAAAACACCAAAAAGAATCTTCTTTCTCACCCTCTCGTTGTACGTGACGTTTATGCAAACTCGCTCCAAAGCAAGACGTGCTCGTAAACGAAGAAACAAATCAATCACTCCTACTAGTGAGGAGTCTCCTATTGACGAACCCATTGTAGTGAAAGAAGCACCCATGGCTAATCGAACTATGATGGAGTTGCTTCAAGCACCCACCGAGGGTTATGGAGAAGCGATTGTGATTCCCGCTATCCTTGCGGAAAATTTTGAGGTTAAGACGGGTTTGTTGTCCATGATTCAAAACAACAAGTTTCGAGGTGACTAAAAGGACAACCCTCATAACCACATTCGATTTTAATCGTCTCACCGCCACTTGCAAGTTTAAGGACGTCTCTAATGAATCGATTAAGATGATGCTTTTTCCGTATTCCTTAGCGGGGCCCGCAAAAATTTGGTTAGAGAAAGAGCCACCTAATTCTATATTGACGTGGAAGGATCTCGTTTCAAAATTCGTGAACCAATTTTTTCCGCCCTCTAAGACTATGCACTTGAAAAACGAGATTTCAAAGTTTTCGCAAGAGTATAATGAGAGTTTTTCAACGGCTTGGAATAGGTTTAAGGAAATGTTGCACGAATGTACTCATCATGGTTTTTCCGACTTGCATCAAATTGACACGTTTTACAATGGCTTGAACAATCATGAGCGTGATTATCTTAATGCCGCCGCGGGTGGTAAATTTTTGTGTAAGACGGTCGAGGAAGCATTGTTAATCATTGAGAATAGGTCCAAGGTCTATAGTCCTCGTAGCACGTCGAGTGTTCATAAGACTTCTTCTACACCTTTGCCTTCATTGTCACATACCATTGAGGCTTGCCAAATCGAGGCTAATTTGGAGAACAAGATTTTTGATAAGTTGAAAGGATTGTTAATTGAGTTTAAAGTTGGTGAACAACCCACTCCCGCTACGATTAAAGCGTTTGAGGTTTCTTGTATGTATTGTGGTGGAGCTCACGATTATTCCGAGTGCATTACCAACGGCGGTAGCACTTCGAGTGCCTTCGCGGCCACGGGAACTTATAACCAAAACGGTCAAGTTCCTCGCACTAATCAATTGACTCCACCGGGTTTTCCACCAAATCAAAATGCTAACAATTATCAAAACAATCAAGTTGGTTACCAAAGCAATCAAAGGAACAATTTCAAGGGTAATAACAACTATGGAAATCAAGGAAGTAGTAGCCAATTGCAAAATCAAAACCAAAACCGTAATTTTCAAAACACGTGTCAAGGTCTTCAAAATGTTTACACTAAAGAACTTCCAATGGACTTTTTGAATTACGCCACGGAAAATGATAAGATTTTGGAAAATATTCAAGAGCAATTGGCTAGTCAAGCTAGGGACACGGCTAAAAACACCAAAGAGTTGGCTAATTTTGTGAAGGAAAATCTTAACATGAGAAATGAGTTGAAAAATGATTTTGCTAATCAAATTAGAGGTCAAAACAATAAAATTGAACAAAGTCATGCTAGGCTTGAACAGAGAATTGACCAAAAAGCCGCTAGTCAAGATCTTAAGTTTAATAGTCAAGATGCTAAGCTTAATGCCATTTTAGAAGCCGTCATGGGGAACAAAGCCTCTACTTCGAGTGGTCTTCCTAGTAACACCGTTTCGAACCCGAAGGGAGAGATGAAAGTGATTACCACACGTAGTGGTAAGGCACTTAAAGAACCGACTCCTCAACCAATTACTCCAACGGTGGAGGAAATTGAGGAAGAACCCGAGGTGGTGGTCGAAAAGGAGCATATCTCTAGCCCACAAAGTACCGCTCATACCACACCTACGGTCGACCCTTTACCAACATTGGAACCCGAGATTCCAAAGGCTATGCCTATGCCCCAACCCACACCACCCTTGCCTTACCCATCGAGACTTAGGAAGGAGAAACGACAAGAGCGCGACAATTATCAATTTGAGCTTTTTATGAAAATGTTTCGTGAGTTGCACCTTAATGTGAGTTTCGCCGATGCTTTGGTCATGATGCCTCGATTTTCCGCTAACTTTAAGAGTATGTTGAACAACAAGGAGAAATTGCACCAATTTTCTAGTTGTTCGTCGGTTTATCTTAATCGCATACCTCAAAAAGTCGGTGATCCCGGTAAATTTTTGATCCCTTGTGCAATCCAAGATATGGAAGAATGCTATGCCTTGGTCGATCTTGGTGCTAGCATTAATTTGATGCCACCTGCAATCTTCAAGTCGCTCAATCTTCCTAATCTTACTCCTTCACTAATGTCTATCGAGTTGGCCGACCATTCCACGATTCGTGCATGTGGTTTGGCGGAAGACGTTTTTGTGAAAGTGGGGAAGTTCTACTATCCCGTACACTTTATCGTTGTTGATATCCCCACGGATCCTCAAGTTCCTCTTATTTTAGGTCGTTCGTTTTTAGATACGTCTATGGCTTTAATTGATGTGCATGCTAGAAAGATCACCTTACGTTTCAACGACGAGGAACTTGTTATAAACGCAACTCAAAATTCTCAACTTTCTCATGTTTATTCCGTTGCTACCATAAACCTCGTTGATATGATCGACGTGGTTTGCGAGGAATTTTCACAAGAAGTTCTAGGGTTTGGTGATGAAGAAACTAGTGGCAATCCCACTATGTTAGATCCAATTCTTGATAATTCGACACCAACCTTCACTCCATTTGAAGGTGGTGGTTTTACGTTGGAAGAATGCAATGTTCCACGTACTTGTGACGAAGACCTCGACAACGAGGAGGACTTCTCGATTATCAAGGATTTTCTCAACGATTTCCCATTTCCTCCACCCGAGGAGGTTATGAGTATCGAGCCCAAATCTTCACTTGAGGAACCACCTATCCTCGAGTTGAAAGATTTACCTCCTCACCTAGAATATGTCTATTTGGAGGAGGACGACAAGTTGCTGGTTATTATTGCGAAGGATCTTTCGAATGATGAAAAAACCGCACTTGTCGATGTTCTAAAGGATCACAAAGGGGCGATTGCGTGGAAGTTATCCGACATTAAGGGAATCGATCCCAAGTTTTGTACCCACAAAATCTTAATGGAGGAGGATTTCAAGCCCACAATCCAAAGTCAAAGGAGGGTGAACCCCAAAATTCACGACGTCATCAAAAAGGAGGTCCTTAAACTCCTTGACGCGGGAATGATTTACCCTATTTCCGATAGCCCTTGGGTGAGTCCTATTCATTGTGTCCCTAAAAAGGGAGGGATGACCGTTGTGCCAAACGATGCCAACGAGTTAATTCCCACTAGACTCGTGACCGGATGGAGAGTGTGCATTGACTATCGAAAGTTGAATGAAGCCACTCGAAAAGACCATTTTCCCTTGCCCTTCATGGACCAAATGTTGGAGCGTCTTGCGGGAAACGATTTCTATTGCTTTTTAGATGGTTTTTCCGGTTACTTCCAAATTCCCATCGATCCTCGTGATCAAGAAAAAACTACGTTTACGTGTCCATATGGAACGTTTGCCTATCGTAGAATGCCATTCGGACTTTGTAATGCACCGGGAACCTTTCAAAGGTGCATGATGGCTATTTTTCATGATATGATCGAGAAGACGATGGAAGTCTTCATGGATGACTTTTCCGTGTTTGTTGATTCTTTCACTTCGTGTTTGTCGAACCTAGAGAGAATGTTAAAACGTTGTGAGGAAACCAACCTTGTGCTCAATTGGGAAAAGTGTCATTTTATGGTTAAGAGTGGAATCGTCTTAGGGCACAAGGTCTCGAAAGCGGGGATTGAGGTAGATCAAGCTAAGGTAGACGTCATCGCCAAATTACCTCATCCCAAAACCGTCAAGGGAGTTAGGAATTTCCTAGGCCACGCAGGCTTTTATCGTCGATTCATCAAGGATTTTTTAAAGATTTCTCGACCCATTACACATCTTCTTGAAAAAGAGGCACGTTTCTTTGACGAAGATTGTGTACGAGCCTTTGAAATCCTTAAGAGGAAACTTACCGAAGCTCCCATTCTTGTTGCTCCAAATTGGAACCTCCCCTTTGAGCTTATGTGTGATGCTAGTGATTACGCTATAGGGGTCGTTTTGGGGCAACGTCATGATAAGCACTTCTTGCCTATTCACTATGCTAGCAAGACTGTAACACCTCATTTTGATAAATGGAATGTCACGCGTAATTATAGCGTGTCATCAAAGCATGCAAGGTAATATGTAGTAAAACATACATGACCATAGGGAAAACCGGAATCAAACATCGGTTCCCAAACATAAGCCCAAAACATAACAAAGTAAATGAACTGAATGAAAGACTAAACAAGCATAAATATATGAAGGAAACAGGAGAAGAAGTCTATGGCAGCTTCCATCCTATGCATGTCCTCCAAATGCTCGAGTCTTGGGTACCTGCCGTTTTGGGACATGGAAAGGAAAGTAACGGCTGAGCAAAATGCTCAGTGCACGGATATACAATATAGCATGGAATAGGATAAGCATGTAACATATAACAGCGGAAGACTAAGTTCTGAGTAGACTGGTTAAGTATCGAGAAAACTGGTTTTATGGTTTGAAAAGCCTTATGTTTATCTTATGAAAACTGTTTTAACATATATATACCATAGCCCATATAGGTCATGAAAAGGTCACATGCATGAATACTTGGAGGGGTGACCTCATCATGCTGATTAGAGGGGATGCCTCTAATTAATATACTGGTTTGGGTAGGACGGATCAACTCCTTGTGAAGGATGCAAGGCACACACCACATTCACCATGAAATACTGAATAAAACATGTAACTAGGATGCACCCATACGCCCCACATGATATAATAATATGGCCAAAACTGAAAAAGGACGCCACGAGCAATCACTCCGCCGTGGGGAAGTCATAACATTGGTGCCTCCAATGTTATGGTTATGGTACCTCCATAACTAGGTGAAACTGGTCATGCTTGTATATGGCTATAGATTATGCTAATTAAACATAAGCAGTTCAAAATAATAAAACAAATACTGGGGAAAACAGTTGGCTGCATACGGGGAAATCCTAATAAGGAAAGAATGTCCATACTGAAAGGACGGGAATCCGTACCTCAAGTCCAGTGAATGAACGGAAGAAAGACTCCTACTTCTGGATCACTAAAGCTACATGAATACACACGTGTATAAGTATCGATTCACTGATTACGTACTGGGTTTTATGTCTCATTTTAGCTGACTTGGTCTGTTTTAGGTCATGGTTCACTGTTTAGAGCCTTAAACTGTGTTTATCTTGTATTCTGATTAATCCGTTTAAGTATTACTAGTATTTCATGTATTATTATACTTACTGTGTAATAATAAGTAACTTTCCAAAAATAGTAGGTTTCCAAAAATAGAATGTTTCCAAAAATAGAAAGTTTCCAAAAATAGGAAGTTTCCAAAAATAGAAAGTTACCAAAAATAGAAAGTTTCCAAAAATAAAAAGTTTCCAAAAATAGAAAGTTTCCAAAAATAGAAAGTTTCCAAAAATAGAAAGTTTCCTAAAATAAAATTTACTGCTTAAAATAGATTAGTTTCTAAAAATAGAAAGTTTCCAAAAATAGATCAGCTGCCTTAATTAAATAAGTTTCCATATATAGAAGGTTTCCATGATTAGATTAGCTGCCTGAATTAGATAGATTTCCATATATAGAAGGTTTCCATTAATAGATTAGTTGCCTTATTTAATTAAGTTTCTATAAATAGAAGTTTCCATATTTAGAATTAAGCTGGTTACATAAGCTAACATATAAGTCTAAGTGTTAATAAGCTTGTTTCTTAAGTCATATGATATAGTATATAGTTTAATTATTATTTCATGTATTTTAATTAAACTATAGGTTAAGCATTTTAATTAAAGTATAACATGTTTTAATTAAAATGAAATGAAATACTTAGGTTAACATATGTATTATTATTATTAATAATATAACCTAAGTCATGTCTAAATTAATTAATTATAGGCATGTTTTAAATAATTAATTAATTATAACTTATAACATAAAATACTTAGGTTAAATTAATATCATGCTAAATTAATAATTAGAATAACCTAAGTCATGATTTAATTAATATCTCATGTGATTAATTAATTTATATCCTAAGTTCATGATTCATAAAAATTAACATGAAGCATAAATCATGATTTAACCAACGAACCATGAATCGGGCATGAACTCGACACCGTACCCCGAGCCAAACCCGAGGCACGTGTGCCTCCTTGCTGCCGTGGGTCCCACAAGCACCAACCAAGACCTAAAATGGTCTTGGTGGTGGCGGCAATAAGCAAACCAAACCCCCCCTCGGGTTTGTTTTGCTAGGCGGCTAAAAACAAACACCCTTTTAAATCATTCTTTGATTTTAATTAACCCCAAAACATGTTAGATCAATGTTTAGTTTTCATGTTTTAATAAGAAAATAATAACATGTTCATGAAAATAATCAAAGATTAAAAAGAATTAAAAAGAAGGGTTTAGAATGATATACCAATACGTAGCTTGAAAGGGGATGAACAAACACGGTTTCTAACACTTGTATTTAATGTCAAAAATCAACAACACCCTCCTATGGTGGTGATGTAGGTGGCGGCACAAAAGGAACCAAGGAGGAGGAGGAGAAAACTTTTTAGGTTAAAATGTTTTCTTTCTTGAAAAGTGAAAATGAAAACTAGTTTTACTCTTTACCCCCCTTTACTTGTAAAAGTCCATGGGCTTAGCCCATTTCTTGTTGTGTGCCGTGGGTATGGGGGCCCCACATGGGGTACCCGTACCTTTCTCGTGTCCCGATGTTTCGTGTTCGTTCGTGGTTAACGTGCTCGTGTTTAAAGTGTTTCTGTTTATTCTATCGTGTCGTTTATCGTAAACTTAACGCTCGTAACTATATTATATGTATTTACGTAATTATTCTAGTTCGTATTTTAAACTTAACGTTCACGTGACATATTTATTAACTGTTTATCATGAGTTCGTACGTAATCGATACTTGTCATGTCATACACGTATGCACTTGCTTGATTATTAGCACATGAATGTGATCAATACTAAATGAGGTAAGTTTTAATCTAGGACGTACGATCTTAAGGGCACTATTCATGGTAAAAGCATGCGGGTTTTACAATTCTTCCCCCCTAAAAAGAATAATTCGTCCCCGAATTATAGATAAAGTAACTAGAAGCGAAACATACCCGAATCAAACTGGAAAGGTATGCAAAATAACGGAAATGAAGGTGACATGGTAGAAGGGAACGTGGAACGTGACATGTCTTGAAAAGACATGGAACGTGACGTGACTGAAAGAACATATCTAATCGATAAGAGAAAAAATGGATAAGAAGTCCGGATGAACTTGTCCGTTTCCAAGTGGCCTCCCTCTTGGAACGGTTCCTTCAGAAGATCCTGACACTAATGATAAATCTTGGTCCTCCTGACCTTGACTTGGAATACGAAGAAATTCTTGTTTATCAACGGAAGGTAGATCTCCTAAATTCGATCGAGGAAAATAAGAGTTAACGTGCAAGGGCAACTGAAATGTTACGATGCAAGACAATCTGACTTAACTGATAATTAGAAACGATGCGCGGGACATAAATAAACGTAGTACGTGAAAAATTTTGAACGTGATACGTGAAAAATTTTGAACGTGCTACGTGGAGATATGGCGAGTGTAGTATGAGTAAACATATCGTGATCCATGATACGTGTAACATATCTTGATCATGATATGAGGAACGTGGAATGAACATGACATGTGAGACATATCGTGATCATAGAATATAATGGTGGTAACGCCAAACGCTACAAGGTGAGACGTGGAATATGACGTGAAACGTCTATCTGATGATGGAGAGTTATACTAAACTTGGGTCTGGTCTCACAAGTTCTTGCAACTTCCCAGAACGAGAAAAGAAATGAACGTAAAATCGTAAGCCAAAAATACGATCATGAACGTGAATAGTGTCATGAATGTGAGCACGAAAGCAAGTCGTGGAATTAGAATGAAGACGTGAAGTAAGTTAGGAGTAAAATTACGAATCTTTGTCTGACCTGATAGCTGAGGGATTGCCCAGTGATCGGATGAGCCTTGGCTGGAACATGTTCGTTCAATCTGTTGGTTCTGAAATCCGTACGGATGTAAGGATTCTGCAGACTTGATCAAACTGTTGACAATAACCCAGATAGCATCATGCTTCTTCTGAGTTTGCTGAAATCTGGTAACTAAAATCCATGGAGATCTTGTCCCTTTTCGATTCACAATTTCATATGATGAAAACATCCCAGTTTGTTGGTGTCCTATCTTATCCTGTTGGTATGTCAGGTACCTAGATATGAACGTAACTGTATCTTGCTTCGTAGAACTTGATACCTAGGAGTTTGCGAAACTCTGAGTCTCTGAATCTAGACTTCTCCTAGCGTATAATTTTCTAGAACACCTAATGTAGTGTAGGGTTCTCTCGTTTACGCATAAGCTGAGTCATGGTAAGATTAACCATAGAAACCCATGTGATTCAGCGTGTCACTGTAATCAAACAGAATTGATATTGGAAAAAAATTTCTAGGGTAAAATTTCTCTTGTCAAGAATTTGCAACATAGTGTAGATATGGTCCTCCTGTTCTTCTCTAGGCTTAAAGGAAATCAGGTTATCCTCAATGAAAACGCTGATGAATTTGTTTAGGAGTTCATGGAACTCAATTTATTAAGTCCATAATGCGGTTGGAGCATTGATGAGACTAATTCAAAATCATACATTTAGCATGACCGAGTCGTGTACGAATAGCAGTCATGGACATATCCTGCTTTTTCACTCGTCATTGTTGGCAGCATGATCGTGAGTTCGATCTTGGAAAAGTGATTAACACCATACGGTTGATTGGACATGTTGTCAATATATATGTGGAGGAGAATAACGGTCATGAATGGTGATTTGTTTAAGTCGACGGTAGTCGACACATAATCTCATGGTACCATCCTTCTCCTTGAAGGTTCTTCTGGAGTGTAAGGAACAATTTTGGAATAATCCGTTGGTTATGCGTAAAAGGACCTTAGTAGTCGTGTGTTACTGACAACTAGAAAATTTTAGCAATTATGGCTAACAAAGCACGTGCTTGAAAAGCATAGATAATTTGTACAGATTTTCCTGATGGAAAATCAAGCTGAATGTATTCAGGAGCCTGAACGTTACTGTACATAATTATGAATCATAGCATGGTGTGGTGTTCATAGTACATAATTAGGATAAAATTCATCTCGTGTCTTTCCGAGGAAATGCGTTAGCAGCTTGGATCTTATCATCAAGCTGAAGGAAAACCTTCGTATGCGTGGGAATACGAAAGGCGTCCTTCATGGTTATGAATAGATGAACTATGGTGAAAGAAATGAAAGTGACATCAGCAACGTGACAGTTCTCACTGATGCGCCGATAATGGTATTGAAATTTCTGTGGCCTGATTAATACATGGCACAACAACATAGATATACCCTTGGAGGGTACCCTGAATTTCTTAGAAATGTTCCATAATTAGACGTGAGTCATGTGTCTTGACTCGTGTCTTGAGAAATGTAAGCGTGACATATGTCTTGACTGGTATCTTGACATGTGTCCTCAGAAAGTATACGTGAGACATGTGTCTTGACTGATGTCTTGACATGTGTCTCGAGATGTGAAACAATTAGAACTACAAATATTAGGTTAAAATGCCAGAATTGGCGGATCGGTTGGGTTACTGATCATTTGTATGTCTGATCACGTCCGTGGCCGGAGCCTCGGTTGCGATTTCTAGGATAGTTGCTGTCATAGTAGTGGTTACTATCATCTTGTCTTTCGATTCCATGACGGTCATTCTCATGACCGTGACTCATGTAACTATTTAGCTGAGTGGCCGGCTGGTACTGGTTTGCACTCATATGGCTGAAATGACAGCCGAACGACGTGTGACATGTAACTATGAATTTGGGACAATGATTGATGCGAATTGTCTGATGGTGAAGCATCTTCTCGTCCAATTGCTTTGCTCCGACGCCTTTGTCTTCGTCTTTTAGGATCTCCAGGTTGTGAACAGCATCAGCATCTCGTAGCGTCTTCGAACGTCAGCAGCATCAACCTTTAGTAACATTTCCAAGTTATGAGCAGCATCGACAATCTTGTAGAATATCAGCAAGTGAACATACGCCTGAGATGATTTAGAATCGACTAGCGAATACTCGTGAAGTATTGCAAGTGGGATACACATGGATTAAGGTACATGTAATACACATGAAATACGGTACGTGGAGTACACATGGAATGCACATGAAATGATCGGTATGGGCTCGATCATTTGTCATGATTAAGGAAAGTAAACCGGTTAAACGGTTAGGAAAACCATCATGATAACCTGGCAGTATTAGCATAGACATCATTCTGGTTGCATAGAGAAACGCTAAAGTGTGGTTACACAAAATTCAACGATGACTTGCCTGACAGCATGATCAATGGAAACCAACCATGACTATCATGAAAGCATGATTCAAGAAATCTAACAATGTCTTGCAGAACAACGTAAATAACAAAAGAGGCGTGAAACATAATCAACATGAAGACGGAATTATCATGAGGAAACATGAAACCATCTATTACGAAAAAGTGTATAACATAATCAGCATGAAACTGAAGTTAACCATGACAGTATGAAGGCATACTTGACATAAAGACATAATAACTTATGATGGGACATGAAAAAAAAAATTTTTATGCCAATTTTAAATCATGAGAAAAATTTTATGCAAGAAAACAGTGCATGAATGCGTAATGTAGTTTATAAAACCTTTATATGTGCGAGGGAACGCCTATGGGTCGGTTCCAAAACAAAAGACATGGCGAGGGGACGCCTATGGGTCGGTCCCAAAGTTAAAAGTTTCGATAAAAGCACATGCGACTAAATAGGGCCAGTCCTGTACCAACCATTACTTAGTCAAAATTTCTGCAACAGATGACATATGATATAAATGCATGAATGCATGGAACATAATAAATAAAAGTCATTGTCAAAACATAACAGAAAAATTTTTATGTGAAAATTATGAACTACTGGGGTCAGTCCACATCGTCACAGTTCACTAGGAACATCATGCATAGACAATGACACATAACTAAGTATGGATGACGGTTGTTCATTCCATATTAGTAAGACGATACTGGTGAAAACAGCATGGTGAAAACAACAAGGTGCTGAAAACGTCATGGCTAAAACAAAAAGGTGCTGAAAACATAATGGTTAAAACAACAACGTGCTGAAACATCAATACGTGGAATAACAAACGTTGGCTTAGGAAGCTCCTGGTGACTACCCACTAGTCACAGGTCGAGTTTTAGAGCCTACAGGTCGAAGCCTTGGGCTCTGATACCATAATTGTAACACCCCATTTTGATAAATGGAATGTCACGCGTAATTATGGCGTGTCATCAAAGCATGCAAGGTAATATGTAGTAAAACATACATGACCATAGGGAAAACCGAAATCAAACATCGGTTCCCAAACATAAGCCCAAAACATAACAAAGTAAATGAACTGAATGAAAGACTAAACAAGCATAAATATATGAAGGAAACAGGAGAAGAAGTCTATGGCAGCTTCCATCCTATGCATGTCCTCCAAATGCTCGAGTCTTGGGTACCTGCCGTTTTGGGACATGGAAAGGAAAGTAACGGCTGAGCAAAATGCTCAGTGCACGGATATACAATATAGCATGAAATAGGATAAGCATGTAACATATAACAGCGTAAGACTAAGTTCTGAGTAGACTGGTTAAGTATCGAGAAAACTGGTTTTATGGTTTGAAAAGCCTTATGTTTATCTTATGAAAACTGTTTTAACATATATATACCATAGCCCATATAGGTCATGAAAAGGTCACGTGCATGAATACTTGGAGGGGTGACCTCATCATGCTGATTAGAGGGGATGCCTCTAATTAATATACTGGTTTGGGTAGGAGGGATCAACTCCTTGTGAAGGATGCAAGGCACACACCACATTCACCATGAAATACTGAATAAAACATGTAACTAGGATGCACCCATACGCCCCACATTATATAATAATATGGCCAAAACTGAAAAAGGACGCCACGAGCAATCACTCCGCCGTGGGGAAGTCATAACATTGGTGCCTCCAATGTTATGGTTATGGTACCTCCATAACTAGGTGAAACTGGTCATGCTTGTATATGGCTATAGATTATGCTAATTAAACATAAGCAGTTCAAAACAATAAAACAAATACTGGGGAAAACAGTTGGCTGCATACGGGGAAATCCTAATAAGGAAAGAATGTTCATACTGAAAGGACGGGAATCCGTACCTCAAGTCCATTGAATGAACGGAAGAAAGACTCCTACTTCTGGATCACTAAAGCTACATGAATACACACGTGTATAAGTATCGATTCACTGATTACGTACTGGGTTTTATGTCTCATTTTAGCTGACTTGGTCTGTTTTAGGTCATGGTTCACTGTTTAGAGCCTTAAACTGTGTTTATCTTATATTCTGATTAATCCGTTTAAGTATTACTGGTATTTCATGTATTATTATACTTACTGTGTAATAATAAGTAACTTTCCAAAAATAGCAGGTTTCCAAAAATAGAAAGTTTCCAAAAATAGAAAGTTTCCAAAAATAGAAAGTTTCCAAAAATAGAAAGTTACCAAAAATAGAAAGTTTCCAAAAATAGAAAGTTTCCAAAAATAGAAAGTTTCCAAAAATAGAAAGTTTCCTAAAATAGAATTTACTGCTTAAAATAGATTAGTTTCTAAAAATAGAAAGTTTCCAAAAATAGATCAGCTGCCTTAATTAAATAAGTTTCCATATATAGAAGGTTTCCATGATTAGATTAGCTGCCTGAATTAGATAGATTTCCATATATAGAAGGTTTCCATTAATAGATTAGTTGCCTTATTTAATTAAGTTTCTATAAATAGAAGTTTCCATATTTAGAATTAAGCTGGTTACATAAGCTAACATATAAGTCTAAGTGTTAATAAGCTTGTTTCTTAAGTCATATGATATAGTATATAGTTTAATTATTATTTCATGTATTTTAATTAAACTATAGGTTAAGCATTTTAATTAAAGTATAACATGTTTTAATTAAAATGAAATGAAATACTTAGGTTAACATATGTATTATTATTATTAATAATATAACCTAAGTCATGTCTAAATTAATTAATTATAGGCATGTTTTAAATAATTAATTAATTATAACTTATAACATAAAATACTTAGGTTAAATTAATATCATGCTAAATTAATAATTAGAATAACCTAAGTCATGATTTAATTAATATCTCATGTGATTAATTAATTTATATCCTAAGTTCATGATTCATAAAAATTAACATGAAGCATAAATCATGATTTAACCAACGAACCATGAATCGGGCATGAACTCGACACCGTACCCCGAGCCAAACCCGGGGCACGTGTGCCTCCTTGCTGCCGTGGGTCCCACAAGCACCAACCAAGACCTAAAATGGTCTTGGTGGTGGCGGCAATAAGCAAACCAAACCCCCCCTCGGGTTTGTTTTGCTAGGCGGCTAAAAACAAACACCCTTTTAAATCATTCTTTGATTTTAATTAACCCCAAAACATGTTAGATCAATGTTGAGTTATCATGTTTTAATAAGAAAATAATAACATGTTCATGAAAATAATCAAAGATTAAAAAGAATTAAAAAGAAGGGTTTAGAATGATATACCAATACGTAGCTTGAAAGGGGATGAACAAACACGGTTTCTAACACTTGTATTTAATGTCAAAAATCAACAACACCCTCCTATGGTGGTGATGTAGGTGGCGGCACAAAAGGAACCAAGGAGGAGGAGGAGAAAACTTTTTAGGTTAAAATGTTTTCTTTCTTGAAAAGTGAAAATGAAAACTAGTTTTACTCTTTACCCCCCTTTACTTGTAAAAGTCCATGGGCTTAGCCCATTTCTTGTTGTGTGCCGTGGGTATGGGGGCCCCACATGGGGTACCCGTGCCTTTCTCGTGTCCCGATGTTTCGTGTTCGTTCGTGGTTAAACGTGCTCGTGTTTAAAGTGTTTCTGTTTATTCTATCGTGTCGTTTATCGTAAACTTAACGCTCGTAACTATATTATATGTATTTACGTAATTATTCTAGTTTGTATTTTAAATGGTGATCATGATTTAGTTATGTTCACGTGACATATTTATTAACTGTTTATCATGAGTTCGTACGTAATCGATACTTGTCATGTCATACACGTATGCACTTGCTTGATTATTAGCACATGAATGTGATCAATACTAAATGAGGTAAGTTTTAATCTAGGACGTACGATCTTAAGGGCACTATTTATGGTAAAAGCATGCGGGTTTTACAAAGACGATGACCGAGGCTCAACTTAAATACACTACAACGGAAAAGGAGTTCCTTGTCGTGGTGTATGCATTTGAGAAATTCCGACCTTACCTCGTCTTGACGAAATGCATAGTGTATACGGACCATTCGGCTATTAAGTATCTCATGGAAAAGCAAGATGCTAAGCCTAGATTACTTCGTTGGATTCTCCTCCTTCAAGAATTTGATCACAAAATCGTTGACAAAAAAGGAGCCGAGAATCTAGCGGTCGATCACCTCTCTCGTTTGGAAGATCCTCACCAAAGTGTTTACGAGCCCAAGGAAATCACCGAAACATTTCCGCTCGAGACACTTGGTGTAGTGATTTCTAAGCTTGATTCTTCTACCCCATGGTTTGCGGATTTTGCAAATTACCATGCGGGCAACTTCATCATTAAGGGTATGACGACTCAAGAAAAATGAAAATTTTTTCGTGACGTCAAGTTCTACTTTTGGAACTACCCTTACTTGTTTCGAACTTGTGCGGATCAAATCATCCGACGTTGTGTATTTGGCACCGAAGCTTCTAACATCCTTAGAGCTTGCCATGAGGGACCCACGGGTGGTCACCACGGTGCTAATCTCACGGCTAAGAAGGTGTTTGATGCCGGCTTCTTTTGGCCTACTATTTACCGATATGCACAAGATCTTGTGAAGTCATGTGATGCATGCCAACGACAAGGAAAAGCCTCACAAAAAGATGAAATGCCACAAAATATCATCCAAGTGTGTGAGATCTTTGACGTATGGGGTATAGACTTTATGGGGCCGTTCCCATCATCTCGTGGTAATAAATACATTCTCGTTGCGGTTGACTACCTTTCTAAGTGGGTGGAGGCAAAGGCCTTGCCCACCAATGATGCTCGTGTGGTAGTCAAGTTTTTTAAGCAATTGTTTTCTCGGTTTGGAACCCCTCGTGCTATCATAAGCGATCGTGGAACCCATTTTTGTAACGACCAATTTGAAAGGGTTCTAAGGTAATATGGGGTTACACATCGGCTTTCTACGGATTATTACCCACAAACGAGTGGGCAAGTCGAGGTTTCAAACCGAGCGTTGAAAAGGATCTTGGAGAGATCCGTAGGGGAAAACCGACAATCATGGTCGGATAAGTTGGACGATGCTTTATGGGCCTTTAGGACCGCTCATAAGACGCCCATTGGGTGCACTCCCTATAAGCTTGTGTATGGAAAGAATTGTCATTTTCCTATCGAGTTAGAACACAAAGCTTATTGGGCCCTAAAGCATTGTAATGATGATATGGAGACCGCGGGAAAACACCGGAAAATGCAATTAAATGAATTAGATGAATTGAGAGACATTGCTTATGAAAATTCATTGATTTACAAAGAAAAGACTAAAAAGTTGCATGATTCTAAAATTAAAAACCGGGTTTTTAACATTGGGGATCAAGTTTTGCTTTTTAATTCAAGATTAAAAATCTTTTCCGGTAAATTGAAATCCCGTTGGTCCGGTCCATTCACCGTGACTCAAGTGTTTCCGTATGGGACCATCGAGCTAGCTCAAGATGATGGTCCTAACTTCAAGGTGAATGGACATAGGTTGAAGCACTACTTTGGCGGGGAAGTTCCATCCTTGAACTACCTCGACCAAGTCACCTTCCCCAATGATAAATAGTATTGAGGGGATCGAGTCGAGCTCATGACTCGGTAATCAAAAACGAGGTGCCTCGTGGGGGAGTCCCATGCTTATCCTATGTACATATTATCGCTTTCTAATGTAGCTTACGTGTGGGGATTTGTGCCCTTCCAACCTTTGTTCCGTGGTTGTTTGTGAATTGTGGTTTTTAGATCATGATCTTCACGATTGGAGCCTCTCGTCTTCGTTTTATGGGAGCACTCGATCGTTTGCTTTGGAGACATTTCTCAATATCCATGATATATCCTTTTGATGTTCTAACCTTAGGTTTTTAGCACACTTCATAAACGGCTTTAAATTTAATGGTTACACCCTTTCCATGCTAGATTAGGCATTCGACTACGTCTCTAGTATGGGGGTCTTTTCACCCCTAGACTCGAAACATTGAGGACAATGTTTAACTTTAGTATGGGGGGTGAATAGATAATTGCCTTGCCAAACCTTCACGCTTTTCAAATTTTATCTTTTTGTTTATCGTTTTTGTTGCAAAATAAGGCTAAAAATGGCCAAATTTTAAAAATTTTCTCATGTTTTATAAGTGTTTGAAGATACGAATGTAGGTTTTCCGATGGCGAGAATAAGAGTAATTTTTTACTCGACCGTGCGTGTTGAGAACTTAGCTTTGATTCCTTAACTTTACATTAGGCTAAGTCTCTTAAATGAGGACGAGAAATGATAGAGTTAATTATAAGTTACTATGCTAAACGTAGAGTACTCGTATTCTTTCAAAAACTCATGTGTTCTCGTTGTTTGCTTATTCTCCCTTCGCATGTAAATATTTTTTGCTTAATAAATATTGACTTAGCGGTTTAGTTAGGATTGTTGGGTTTCTAGTCTTTTCTAGTAGCTTCCGTGTAATTAAATTGGGAAGACATTAAGGTATCGCCAGCGTCACGGTTTTGAAGTATTGGCACCCTAATAGTCGAAAGCTTCACCCAATAATAAGATTTCAAGTGCTCACCTAAATCTAGCAAACAACTTGAAGCCCCACAAGGCCGAAAAATCTATACAAAGTTGAAAGTGAATCAAGCCTTAATCTTCGAAGCTTTAAAGATCCAAAATTCGCCTTAGCGTGAGGATATACGTCTTTGGCTAATAAAACCACCGATGAGGCGGATAATAAAAGGCAAGGCAAGACCGAAGTCATAATAAAAGCTTCATGGCGAAGTTGAATAAAAGATGGAGGTAAACCAAAGATAATAAGGCCCTTCCGTTAGGGGGCATATAAAAGTCTTGGTAATAAGTCTCATGTTCAAAACCGTTATAAAACCGTGTTTATCGATTCTTCTTGTCAACTTAATTTTTTGACATCGTTGTCTATTAGGAGGGGTTATTGATTTGATGGTCTTAGTTACACCGTTAGGACTCTATTTTTAGACCTAAATCTCTATTATCACATAAGTCAACAATGTATCCTCGTGAAACATTCAAGACATCATAAAATATAAGAGATACAACTTAGGAATAATGGGAGGATAAGGACGTGATTAGGGCATATGAGTAGTGTTAGCATTACTAACTTTTAATGACAATGATCTCGTTGCACGCTTGGCATGGAATTAAGGTGAAAATCGAGGACGATGAAATTATTTCTAACGAAGCATTCACGTGTTCTTATTCTATGAACCTAAACTTCCCATTTTGCGATGAAAATCATACATTATGTCTAAAACACAAGTAGTAGTAATAGTAAGTAGTGTAGCTAGTTTAACATTCAATAAAGTGAATAAAAATGAATTTTGGATATGCTACGATACTTTATTCTAGCATTGCGTGAGGGCACGGCAATGGTTTAGTATGGGGGAGTGATGAGACTGCTTTTATACATAGTCTCATCGTCCAAATAGGGCTTAAAATGCATTAAATATCATCAAAATACCCAAATATATGCTTGTGTTTGTTGCTTGTGTATTTTAGGTACGGATATTGAGAAAATGACAAAAAATCACAAGAATCAGTAAAAAACGAACACGGGAAACGAAGCCGCACGATGAACCAAGCCCTAATGAAGAATTTTCCAAAGAAAACCCTTGAAGAATTGAAGAATTATGAAGAAGGGTCCTCCAATATGGAAGAATTGACACTTTACACCCTTGTATCTTCATAATTACAAGTTTGGTCCCTAAAGTTTGTCAAAATTACAAAAAGGACCCTTAACTTTGAAGAATTGGCAAATTTAGTCCCTCAACAAAACTAAATTGTCAATATTGGTCCTCCAAGAAGTCAACAAACAAGTCAACACCTTGAAGTATGAATACATGTCACTGAAAGCCCTTGAAGATTGCCAAAATTGCACTTTTAGTCCTTATTCAAAGTTTATAAAACCATTGTGCCAAAAATGACAACTGCCCAAAAGTTGTTATGTGTAATTTGGGCGTTGATAGCCATTTAATACAATATGAACAAAGAAAGAAAAGTGAGGGATTATTACTGCCAAACACACTAACTTACCCCCACCAATCAGACTGCCATGTCACCACCATCCACCAATACCATCTCTCCACTTCACCACTCCATCCCACGTCAGATTTCCACCCAACCCAATTAAATAACCTAATCTAATTTCCCACCAAAATAGATTATTTAAAATCCATTAACCCCAAACCGGATTAAACTCACCCTAATCCACCCTTAAACCCTAATAATCCCCAGGATGAACTTTGATTAAAACAAAGGGTTTTTGGGTAATACTTTCCAAATCACTGATTAACCTAACCCTAATCCCATCCCCACTCCCAAAAAACGTCACCCTCATCCTCACATGCTTGTACCACCCTCCCCTGCCCCACTATTCACTCCCAAACAAACAAAGTGCAGAAAATGAACGTCCCACACCCTTGCTTACATCCTAAGCTAAAATTTGGACGTCCAAGATCTCTTTTCACTGCTGGCACCCCCATAATAGTCCAAAGATCCTCACATGTCACTCTTGGCGAATTCAAAAACTGGCATCTTCATGGCATATTCTGAAGAATCTCCAAGGGCAAGTTGGGAAGTTTATATCATTAGGGTTTTAGTCTCCATTCAGTTCTAGAATGTTTGTAAGCCTATTATATAAAGGCCTTATAGGACTTTCATTTAGTTTGTTCTTTTTTCCTTCTCCTTGGTCAAAACCTTGTAATGCCAGTTTTATTTAATGAAATGAAATGGTATTGAGTATTTGACGAGAAATAAAAAGATCCACATTTACTTTTCATTGCATTGTTAAATTTTTCAAGTTAAAATTTTATATAAAGTTTCTGTTTGGTGACTAAAGTTGTTAAGTTTTTAAGTACTAGGTCCAAGTCTTTTAAGATGATCACATAAGTCTGATAATCTTGTTGATTATCAAGCTTAAGTGAGGGTTAAAACTCTTGTTGATATATATTTGTTACTCAAGTTTTAAGAAAATCAAAAAAAAAATCAGTTTTTTCTATTTTACAGTCAAATAAGCCATAGGCAGCTTAACTAATAAGCTGGCTTATAGCTTATTTGCTTTGTGACCAGCTCACTTTACTTGTTTTCTTTCCTGGTTTGTTGTGGTTGTGTAGGGACAAAACCAAAAAGGGGGGTAATCAAGACCCTCATTTCCATTTTCACCTTTTTGTACCAAGTAGCATCAGCAGCCCAAGGGTTCTGCTCAGGCCCCAGCCTGATTGGAGGTGACTAGCAGTCACTGAGGGACCTGGATGTAGGTCCCTCTAGGTAGCATTCTAACTTCTTTATTTTCAGTTTCATTTTCAGTGATTTGTGATTTGCATAAAAGTTGTGAAAAGTGTTGTTGTCCTGGTTTGATATTGTTCAATTAGGTTCACATGCATGCTAGAAGTGTTTGAATTTAGTTTTGAGTAGAGTTGGATTGATTTGCTTTGAAAATTTTTGATTTGCAGTTTTTAAGGGGTGTTTGGATTAAGGGATAAGTAGGGTTTAAAGGTTTAAATCTTGGCTTAAAATCTGTTACACACACTCTTTGGGTAGTTATAGGTTATGTGTTAGCATTGGTTTTCTATTTGGTAGAGTATTAAACAAAAATTGTATGTTAAAAAGTGAGAACATTGCATAAATCAGATAATGCCTTGATTGACTAAATTTGTAAGAATTTGAGCCTCCAAATCGTGTAAGCTGCTAGTGAGTAGGTTGTTTAAGGATTGAGAATCATTTGTATGTCAGTTGGTGGACTTGTGTGCAAGATTTAAGCATTAGAATTTCATTTTTGTGCAAGGTATTTGTGTTATTTGATCATCAGAAACATAAGCTTAATCAGAAACATTGCCTGCTTGACTTGCTTGATTTTTGTGATAGGTCTTGTGTGATTTGTGTTGTTCTTGACTTCCCACAACCCAACTGGTTGTGGGAGTGCCCTATTGTCCATCAAAAACACCACAAAACCAAAATCAAGTCCTCTTGATATTAATCTGCACAAGTGAAGAAACAACCATTTGTTCATCAGTTATTCAGTCCTATCTGGGCACGTTTTTGATCCTTGGAAGCTTGATTCTTATTTATTTTTGGTTAAAGGCTTGATTTAGAGTAAGTGGATTACTGATTTTTGTGTTTTCAAAGTCTTAAAAAAGAAAAAAAATTTAAAAAGGACTGGCCAGGACTCGAACCTACGCCATCCTCCTCACAACACAACACACATACCGTTACGCCCTTTGGACTTTTACTGATAGAGTTCCATTTCATATTATACTTAAGTGGTATTTGTTTTCTAGCTTATTTACATAGCAGCTTATTATTAAGCTAATTCCAGCTTATTTCTTTAAGGTTTTGACTGTTTAGCCTTTTTCTTAGGTTCTTGTTAGGTTTTTTGACTTTTTAGTTTAAAAAGTTTATTTTTCTCTTATTTAATTAATTTTCTATGATTATTTTTAGTTTAAATTTTGAAAAGTAATTAAAAAATAGAAAAAGGTAATTTAAAAATCTGAAAAAATATTTTTTAGGTTTTTAATCATAACTTTGAGGTTTTCAGCTATTTAAGTTTTCAATTTAGCTTATTTTTTGATTTTATTGGATTTTAGGGTTTTTAGCTAACTTTAAAATTAAATATAAAATTATTAAATAGGTTTTAGAAACTTTTAATTGCATTTCTGTCTTAGTTATAATATTTTAGATTTTTGGTAATTTTTTAGAATTTTTTTATGAACTTTGAATTTTTTTGAATATTTTAATATTATTTTATTATTAAAAATTGAAGTTTGATTTTTTTTAGTTTTTACATTTTTCCTAGGTTAAGGACACTTAATTAGGAGTTTTGTCACTTTCCAAATATTTTTAGGACTTTTCAATTATTTTCTAGAAATAATTTAAGTTTTAATTGATTTAAATAGTTTTTAAGTGTTTAAAAATAGTTTAATTTGGTTTTAAAATTTCAAAAAATACTTTTTAGCTTAATTAGGATATTTTTGAGGTTTACAAACTATAAGATCTTGTTTAGGGCTTTTTAATAATTAATTGTGATTTTTAGGGCTTTAACTAGCATTTAAAAGTCATTATCTAATTACTTAAAAGGCTTTAACAAGTTTGGATTTTTTGTATACTCTTAGAATATTATTGGGGATTTTTAGGAATTTTTAGGAAATTTTAGGTTAAAATTTTAATTTTTGCACTATTTACGGTTTTGCGTGATCGCCTTTTTCGTCTTAGTTTAATTCGTTTTCGTAACCGTCTTTCTCTTCTAATCCCATTTCTTTCTTTCTTTCTCAATCATATAATCACAAATCAATATCATCTCTTAACACAACGCACTTGCCTCCTTAGGAAACGAACTTGAACTTATTTGGTCATTAGTGCTCGGTTTTCCTAAACCGACACTTAACGCTTACCACTACTTTGCCTCTCTTTTCCTAAAGGGTTGCAAAAAGCTACAATCAACAGTCTAAGCTATGTTACTGGTACCCTTTATATAATAGGGTGTACAAGGTTCTTAAAAAATAATAAACTGAAAACCCTAGATACTGAATTGCTTGGAATGCCCTCAAATTTGAATTTTGAGAATCAGTCAAATGTATCACGTGACCTTGATGTTGATGTGTAGAGTTGTCTTGGATGGTCTATAGCTTTGGTAGATGCCTTTGGAGAAAAGAAACTTCATTGGTTCGTTGATCAAGGATGTACAAGGTTGTTTGCTAGCAAAAGTGGGATAGGGCAAAGCTATGATGAGCACATGGGTGTAGTGGGGTCACATTTAGAGGTGAAAATGGGTTTATATGAAGTTGAATCATGATTCTGGAGAGTTTAACACATTTTTCCTCTGATTTAGATTCAATTGGGATTTGGGATCTTAGGTGTTTATCTGGGGATTAAGTGGTGAATAGTATTTGTTACCCGCCTATATTTAGTATATAAAACGAGTTAAAAATTGTTTTAATAAATTAAATTAGGGGCTGAGTGGAAAGGGGACGTGGAGGGTAGTAGTGATGTGGTGGGTTATTCGTGGTGGTGTGGTGTGACCTGGTGGAGTGATTAGCTGGGATAAGTTGGTGTGTTTGCCCCTTTTACTTCTCCAATTTCCAAAACCTCTTCAAACACAGTCTTGCAGCTTAAACTCTCTTTTCCCTTTATAAAGACTTTGGCATATTTGCAATTTCATCCCTTGTGTTTTAATGATAAAATGAATAAGGATTAACTTGCAATTATTGTTATTTTCAAGGGCTTTTCTTGTACAATCTTGAAACTTTTTGACCAATCTTGTATTTTAGAGTTTTACAAGGGCCAAAAGTGACAAGTCTTCATTTTGTAAGGACTAATTGTAGAAGTATGATAATCTTTGATTTATCAAGAGGCTTGTTGTTTCTAGTGAGAGAAAGTAGAGAGAGAGATAAGAGAAAATGTAAAAGTGTTATTACTAGAATGAAACAACCAACACCGCTTTCAATGGTGAAAGGGGTTCATATACCCCTAGTCCCTTAGTGGACTTGGGCCTCCGGCCCATGAACATGCTCATGGGTCGGGCTAATGTAAAATTTAATTAAACTTATACTACGAGCCTATAACTATATTGTTGGAGTGACCGAGACTTTCTAAATACTAAAAACGTATTTCCAACAATCTCCCCTAAAGGGAGGTCACTCCAAATTTACAAAGTCCTAATATATCATGTTAGAGCTTCGTTCTTGAGCTCGTAGTCCACTTTCTCTTTTATTCTTTATCTTTTCTTCTTTTTGTGAATATGTGTTGAATATTATCAGGCTTTGGCTTAGAACATGTTCTTTTGGCCTTTCACGTGCAATCTTTGTCTTCTTGTGATGTTCGCCTCTTCGTGACTTCATGTCCCACATACCTATCCTTTGTTGAATTCTTGAAAGTTTCAGATTTGATACAGCGGAGTACTTTTAGGTCATACTGGATAAGTATGTGAGGAAGACTTCAGTTGGTACACCGTAACGCCACCGTCTTCAAATGCAACAACATAATAAGACACGAATAAAATGGCTTTGACATTTTATTCTAATTCGGTAGCTTTTTACCTCCGGTCAGTGAATACCGTTGGACGATAACAAATATCGTACTTGTGACAGGTAGCTCTAATTAAAGATCTCCTTGACAAGATTTCGCGGGTAAACCCGTTCTCTTTATTCGACCATCCAAAGCTGACTTCGAACATAAAGAGTGAATCATTTGGATTATAAAATCCGTATGATTGAAGCCGTCAATTCATGAATCCTGGAATAAGTGAATTTCAATTAAGATTTTCACCATCGTTGCTTTCCAGTTGTCACGAGCTTGATTCTAATAGAATCTTGCTTGTCTCCTACCGCAGTGTTGTTTGATGTTGACACTGGAAGGATTTCCACTCTTCACTGTGAACACTAATGAGTGTCACTCTGAGTGTTCTGGAAATATCACTTGGATAATGCATAGAGGCCCTGGAACAATTTTAATCTCAATTAAGAGTTAAACCATCGTTTCTTTCCAGTTATCACAAGATTAGTTCTTAAAGGACCGCACGTGTCACCTACCATGAGCTTGTTTGATGTTGGCTCAAGCAGGATTTCCATATTCATTGTAATACTTTCGTATCACTCAGATGTTCAGGCAATATTGTAAGAATATTGTGTAGGACTCAAAAAAATCTTTCTTGTTTTCAAATTGTGTCCTAATGAGACTTTTGATGATCTCGTGGCTCTAGACTCAATAGTGCATTTTTGTTTTGGTGATCGGAGGCTGGAGAGGATTGCCACCTTTTCAATATCAATTTATTCAGAGTGAATAAACCGATAGATAACATGTTGAACTCCGTGACACTAAAACAGATATCTTTTGGGAGATATTTGAGTTGGCTGGGAGGGGTTGTGCATCGCATCAGTGGGTCCATGATACTTTTGTCTTCAGGTGAGTTGACCCGGTTTCTGCCTAAGTTGTAAGGAGTGCTTCTTTCTTTACACCCTTTATCTTTACATTTCTTTTTCATTCTTCAACCCCTTCAATGCTTACCAATACATCATCACTAGCACCTTGTTTTGATTGTTCCAGTGCTAGCATCAGTACTTGGTCGGCATTCAGCTACGTTCATAATCAATTCCCCATCTTTCCTAAGGACTTCTATTTTCTAACTATGGAATTGTCCTTGGGAAGATTCCTCGAGTTCTAGAAGAATCATTGGACTAGTACTTAATCCTACCACCCTTTTCTCACCACATTCGTCGTGAGTTAAGTGTGTTTTAGGTAAGTATTTGTCTTCATGAAAAATTCCTTAAAATCACTGAAGTAATTGTGATATAAATATCAAGAGTTTTTTGTACCTTCAGTGTTTTTGTCAACAAAAAATGCTCCCCCTAACATATGCATAGCATATATCAAGTTGGATTTTCTTTTAAGCCCATTTTCATTTTTTAGCCACATATGTTTTACAAGTCTCCTTAATCCATTTTCTCCCCTTATCCAAAATGTTAACCATTAATCTTTTAGATCTTAATGGATTAACCGGTCTTTGGGTTAAAAATGGAATTGGTTGATGGTCATATAACATATTAATGCTCCCCCTCAAATTAATGAGAGTAAGTTGTAGTGCTTTTTTTGAAATGTTTGAAAGATTTGGAATCTCGCGAGAAATTCTTGAAAAATTTCATACTTTCAGACTACAACAAGCCATAAAAGCCTTATGCACATATTATATACATATTCACAAGTGAGTGTATGAAGTTGACCTGATTGTAGTATGAGCACCACGTTTAAATTGATCGTTCCACAAGCCTGTGATGTACTCCATATGGTCTGCCCCCACGAATCGTTCGATATTGCGGATCAACCGTCTATCCCTTAACTTCTCCTCAATATTCTGGATGGTGTGGTTGGCACTCTTCTTAAACCGGCCTGCCCATGTATACTTTACCTTTGGAAGGCCTTGACCTGAGTTGAGCATCAACATCTTGTCACGTACATGCTTGAGAGTATCATCGCTGAATTTTTGTAGTTCTGATAGTCGCATGTATTGCATGACCTCTGCTTCATTTGGGTAAAATATGCCCATATTTGGTTAGAGTGTACCCATATATGGTTCCTTAGCTTGGTGAAAGCGACTCATGGGTGTTGTATGAGGTCGTTTCAGATTTAGCCTAGATTGATAACTCTCTACACCAAGTTGTATGTCTTCAACCCTATGCTTGATCACAATTCTTCGAGTAAATTGGCGAATGTTGGAGCTTAGGGCGATGACTTCGTCAGGTTCTAAGTGAGGGACCTTGCCTTGAGCCAAGATAAGTAGAAAATCTTCAATATCTTCAAGTCATAGGAATTGAAGATCCCCTTCACTTACCCTATAAGTCTTACCGTATTCTCGCTTAGATCTGATATCTTTCAAATACGAATACCCGAATATATGTTGAAAGAAAACTCCCTGTATGCTTGAGATTCGAAGGTTTGAAATTATAGGTGTACCTGTCTTGGTATGATTATAGAAGTAGTAAGTCGACCTCTTGTTGCCCTGCCAATATGAGATGCCTTATTCCGCATATTGATCATATTCCTCGACAAGCTTTTTGCTCCATAGGTCTGGAACCTTATCTTCAATCCAAGGAACATCCTCTAAGTTTACTGCTTTGCCCATTGTTAATGATGTAGCATACCTGTTCGCGCCGTTTTCTAAGTAATCTAGATCACGGTTGACAAAGTATTGCATTGAAAGGTGCTTGGCTGCTGCAATAACTGAAGCTGTTAGTGGAAGAAGTACTTGAGCTTGTTCACCTGATGCTGTTGATTTGATTGCTTTCATGAGCTCATTGAAATGATATTCTCCCTCATTTTTGGCGATCTGCATGGAAGCCTAAAAGTTCTTGTCTTTGATCGTTGTTTGAAGTGTATTTGTATCCATGGTAGGCACTCCATATTTGTCCATCAGGAATCCAGAGAAATCGATTGGATTATTGAGGAATTGTGTAAGATCCGCCTTTTCACTATCAGAGATTGTACGTGCGGTTGCTGCCTGTGTAAGCCATGGCTACTCTTGAACCGTCTCATCAATAGTGAATGTGTCAGCAAACTCAGGATCTTGTTGATTTATATCGTCAATATCCATATCAATGTAGTGTTGAGGTGAAGAGTTATGTATCACAGGTGGTATCGGTTCGTCTTCTTGCATAGGTTCCTGTTCTACATGTGCTATTGATGAGACATTAGTAGGAAGCGGTTCAGAAGACATACATATGTATGTTTCTGTGTGATGCTGAACAGGTGTAGGTGGTGGAGAGTGATGTTCCACAGACGGTGACGGTTTGTCTTCAATCATTGGTTCGTCTTGTAGCACTGGCTCTGCAGGTTCTTCTTGTGATACATTAGTAAGAACCAGTTCAGATGAATTACCTATGTTGTTGACATTGGTTTCATCATGCTCGTCATTGGTTTTGTTTTCACTCTCGTTTTGTTGTTTATCACCAACTTTTTCTTTTGAACTTGCATCACTTTCTTCCTCTTTCTTATCACCTTTCTCGGATTCTTCATATTCTTCACCATCAGTACCATTACCTTTACCCTTATCACCATCCCCTTTCTCCTTATCCTTACCATTTCCATTACCGTCTTCATTATCATCATCGTCATCCCCATCACTATCGTCATCCTCGTCTTCCCTGTCATCCTCATCCTCATCGTCCTCCTCATCCTCATCCTCATCATCATCCTCATCCTCGTTGTTATCCTCTTCTTCTTCATTCTTATCAGAATGTTCTTCCTCCTTCTCATTCTCTTCCTCTTCTTCATCATTTTCTTCCTCATCTTCATTTTTAGGCTCCTAACATTTCCTTTTATTTGAAGATTGGGGAACTTCAGAGTCTTCTAATGGTGATGTGTTAGAAGCTTCCATTATGACTTTAGCAAGAGCTCTTTGCAATTTTTGTTGAGCTTTTGTTATTGGTGACTCAATGTTGGTTAATCGAGTCTCCAAAGTCTGCATTAACTGCAAGTCAGTAACGCCTTTAGTGAATAATGCTGGAAGCTCCTGATGTACACATGACCTAACTTCATGCTGAATGATGTTAGTCATGGTATCATTGATGGAGTTCAGGAAGACAGTGTTTTCTTTCTCACATGCTTCCTTTTCGGCAATGAACTTCTTATGTTGCTCTTGAAGTTTTAACACGTCGCCGTATGCATCGTCAAGTTTGGAATGCTCACGTTATTGTGCTCTGAAAGCTTTTGTATCAGGCTTAGTGATACATGATTTTAGATATGCAATTTGTTTTGTCTGATCTGCCAATTGTTTTTGGAAGTTCTGAATTAGTGGATCATTGATCGTGAGAAATGGATTGGAAGTGGATGGTACTTGTTGTACTGTTGTTGTTGGTGGAGTTACCACAAGTGCTAGAGAGGTTTTGGATTGGATGGTGGTTTGTACAGGTTATTCGAGGATAGGTGGCGGTGTTGGTACAATCACTTGGGCAGTGGTTGGTACTGGTTGATCGATGATCGGTGGAGGTGTTGGTGTAATTACTTGGGAGGTGGTTGGTACTGGTTGATCGATAATCGGTGGAGGTGTTGGTGTAATTACATGGGAGGTGGTTGGTACTGGTTGATGGATGATCGGTGGCGGCGTTGGTGTAATCACTTGGGCGGTGGTTGGTACAGGTTGAACGGTTTCGATTGCAAGTTGAACGGTTTCAATTGCAGGTTGAACAGTTTCGATTGCAGGTTGAACGGTTTCGATTCTATGTTGAACGGTTTCGATTGTAGGTTCAATCGGGGGGACGGTTGTCACGATAGTGTTGAATACTGGTGGTGGAGGAGGTGTTTGTTGTTGGATAGGAAACATCGTCAGATGAGCGTCTTCTACTGCTATAATTGCTGAAGGAGTAGGAAGTGGTTTGCTAAGGTTGACGTCCTCGTACAGGAATGTTTCCATATATTCTCCTCCACATAAACATTGGTCTTCATAATCATAGTTGATGTAATCATCTACGATATCATCATCTTGGTTTGCTTGGTCTGTGGTTCTTTTCTCTAGTCTGAAATCTTGTTCTTCTTCATCGTTTGAGTCGTCTGGATTTCCAAAAGCTTCCAGGGCTAATTCTTCAGGAGTTTTTGATCCAGAACCACTACCTATTTTCTTAGCCTGTGCCTCCATCCTACTTTTCTTACGTGCTATTCGCATCTGTTTTTCTTCAGACATTAATCCTGTAGAATCTTGTTCGTCTGCCTCTTCATCACGTAGTTTCTCTTTCCCTTTAGCCTTGCCTTTGGTTTGGGGTGAGGAAGTCTTTTGGCATTTGACAGCAGTCTTTTTCCTTTTACCCTTTTGCTTTTAAGATGGAACTTCGTTTGCTCTTTTAATTTGTGCATCAATATCTGTGAGTATTTGTTTGTAAGGTCCACTATCCTTGATCTCTTCATTGATCATTATGTCTGGCACTAAAGTTGGACGCAGTGAGTACTTAGTAGAATAATTGTCTTCACCCATATGATCCAACACGTGGTCTTGATCTGATGTATGGTAGAAGAAATTTCCACGCTTGTCAATAGATGGGACACTCTTCATGTACTGGTTAATGATAAGTTTTTTGAACCTTGGAAACGGAAGATGCATTGACTTCTTCTTGGTTTCGATGAATTGGTAGCAAAATTCTTCCCAAAGAAGTAGAGCATAATCCACTTTAGATGCAGTGTATAGAACTCAAAGTACATGAGCCTGAGGGGGTCTCATATGGTCAAATCCACGAGCCTTTGAAGTGAGGCACTTAATGATGATGGTGAGGATTGTTTTCCACGGTTGGCCAATGTGTGAAGTGGAAAACTGAGATAGATTATGAATGTCACCCTCATAGTTCAGAGCTCTAATTACTCGAAGCAATTCATCTATGTTTGGATTAGGCACAAACTTTTCTCCTTTTGCTAATTTGGGAAACTTGAACAATTTCCTGAATTGAGTTAAATCAAGAGTAAAGTTCTTCCTGTTGATCTTGAAAGTGATAGACCTCTTAGATAAATGTTTTGCCGCTGTAATCGATGTTGTGGCCCAAAACTCATGAATATAGATTTCAAGGATGTCCATTGCGACTTTGAAAGCTGCCACATTTGGATCAAAGTCGTCTTTCAGACGAAATTTGTTCTCTGCAAGTGGTAGTCGGTCACTAAGTGGAACTAATACGAGGTCTAATTGTTGTTGTTGTTCTTTGGTGATTGACATTGTTCCTGATTAATATAATGTCACACCCCACCATGGCGGAATATAGGACGCGACGCATGGATATCATCACAACAATAGCGTGTCCATAGATAGAACTATACGAATTAGAAATGTCATAAAAGGTGACACAAATGTCATGACAATATCTCATCAATGCAGGAGTCTAGGTAAGTAGGTAACAGTTCTACCTCTTACCCAAGACAAACAAATAACACAAACAAATCAACATATAGGTTCATAGTATCACTTATTGAAACAAACAGAAAAATAAACTAAGAAGGAACGGGGATCTCCTTCTAAATGCATTCCTACGCGACTCCAATCCTAGCCACATATGTTCTCACGCTTAACCACTTTATCACCTGAAAGAGACACTAAAACACGTCAACATAATGTTGGTGAGAGTCATAGGTTTAGACTCCAACCGAAAATAGATTATAATAAGCTGTGAACAACCATAAACCACTAAACATATGGACAAAGTGCTACAAGTATGCATTAACAACTAACATTCAAGATCAATCATTCCAAACCAAATCCAAGGCTCCCAGCCTTACCAAACACCATGGTACCATAGGTGCCCATACACCTATGTAGCAATCTCAAGGCCCCGCCTTGTCATTATCCATTGGTCCCATAGATGTATGGGCGCCTATGGTACCGTGGTGTTTGGTAAGGCTGGGAGCCTTGGATTTGGTTTGGAATGATTGATCTTGAATGTTAGTTGTTAATGCATACTTGTAGCACATTGTCCATATGTTTAGTGGTTTATGGTTGTTCACAGCTTATTATAATCTATTTTCGGTTGGATTCTAAACCTATGACTCTCACCAACATTATGTTGACGTGTTTTAGTGTCTCTTTCAAGTGATAAAGTGGTTAAGCGTGAGAACATATGTGGCTAGGATTGGAGTCGCGTAGGAATGCATTTAAAAGGAGATCCCCGTTCCGTCTTAGTTTATTTTTCTGTTTGTTTCAATAAGTGATACTATGAACCTATATGTTGATTTGTTTGTGTTATTTGTTTGTCTTGGGTAAGAGGTAGGACTGTTACCTACTTACCTAGACTCCTGCAATGATGAGATATTGTCATGACATTTGTGTCACCTTTTATGACATTTCTAATTCATATAGTTCTCTCTATGGACACGCTGTTGTTGTGATGATATCCATGCGTCGCGTCCCATATTCCGCCATGGTGGGGTGTGACAGAATGGTATCAGAGCCAATGGTTATAGAGAATTAGGTTGCCTAGTCTAGTAACCTAGTCTATAGCTTAAGGGTCCCTACATATAGGCGTCATAGGAGTATGTGTGCATTTTATATTAATTAAAGTTCTCTGGATGTTATTGGTTTTTACTTGCGATGTTTGTTAAGTTTTGACTAGTATGGGTTGAACCATAGTAGTTCATACTTAGCCACATGTTATTTTCTTTTCGGGGTGTGACTAGTGCTGGTTGAACCATAATCATCCACGCTAGTCATTGACGTATTTTGCTTAAATTGTACATTATAGTACATAATTTGGTACATGGTAGTTTCTATCTTTTGTTGGGTTATTTTATGTACCTGAGGTATAGTATTTTTCTTTTGATGTTTAAGTCATGTTCCCTAAGAATCATGTGGTGGTTCGAGTTATTAGGAGTAGGTGGATATGAAGGATTTTAAGTTGTTTCCACTCTTATGGGCGACATGACTTATAACTGATTATGTTTTCATTTTGGATTTAGTCTATGCTATTTTAGCTAGACTATGGATTTATGTATTTCAAGAGTTTGACTATGTTATTTTAATGGATGGAGTTTTGGACTTTTTTTTGGTTATGTGGTTATGAGCTTATGTGAGTAGATGGATATATGTGTTATGTGTTGTATTAATTCTTATAAGTGTCATCATAGGAAGGAGTGCATTGGGGAAGGGTAATTATATAAGTATGGTGGCCAACATAGTTATACAAGTACCACAACTTCAATGGATTCCTAAGTATGATTGCATGAAAGAGGGTTAGTACATGCTTGTGTAGTAGATGTTAGACGGATTTAAGTATATGTATCCCGATATGCCTATATATGTATGATCCCCTATAATTATCGATTGTATCCTTAGGAGGGTGGCTAGCTCACATTTTTTTATATTAAACCTCCGTTGTAGCGTATTCTTTGAGTTTCATATTTCACGTGTACGTTTTAAAATGGTGTTCTTGGTTTTAAGTCTATTGAAATAACTTGTGATTTCTTTTGAGATAATGAAATCTTTTGTGTTGGGTCTTACATTTCTTTTGGTCGGTATATATTAAAAAAAGGGACTTGGAAATCTACTATGGAGTTAGATAGTTGGTTGTATTCGGTAAAATAAGGGTAAGGTGTTGGAGTCGTGTTTGAAACAAGATGTAACATAAGATTTTTTTTAATCAACACTTATTTATTTCAAATTCAAAAAGACTTTCTTTAAAATAAAGCGAAATAAAATTTCTTTCTACTTAAATAGTTTATATCAGTGAGCTTAATCAATATACGTCATTTATAATTATTTATGCAAGACTAAACAAAGTTCATGAAAATTTCACATACATTTATTTCTTTTCATTTAAAAAGGATTACGTTAATTACTAAGAGGATTCTTTAGTTTTTTTTAAAAAACAACTAGTATAAAACTGTTTTGGTCATAACTTGTTCGTTTTTAAAGCTTTTTGGGTGATTCAAAAGCCTAATATTATGTACTCGGAATGTACTTTTCAAATAATTGGTATGTATAGTCATGGGGTGTCAGTAGCTTGATCAAAATTTTGGTACAAGTGACGGGTTCAAGGTTGAGTTTTGAATAGTAGTTTTTTTATGATTTGGGATGCACGGGATACCTAGTCTTTGAGTTGAGTTTTGAGATCGTCTAGAAGGTTGTTTGTAGATTGTTTGAGTCACATAGATGTGGTAAGGAAAGAAAAAAATATTCTTTTGGAAAAGTCGATCTTGTGCACGGTTTAAATAATATGTCGCGGGGCATAAGATGTTTTGGTTGCCATTAAGTGTTTCTTGGAACATTTTTCGTTGTCATGAGTCATTTGAATTGGTACATGTTTGAGTTTTCCTTTTGAGTTTTCGTGGTTTTGGTCTGTTTTAACTCATGCACGTGAAATGTCGTTAGTTATCCATGGGTTTGATTCGTTGATCGTATCTAGTGGATTCAGGATGTAGTTTTGGGTTCGTATTGATTGGGAGCGTTGAGGTAGACATATGAAAGACTTGGTCTCGCCTACACTATTAAGTAGGTGGCCCTGAGAGAATGGTCGGGATGCCCTTAGTGGGGATGAAAGAGTTAAAAGTTCGTAGACGAACTAATGTGGCCATGAGGTCTCTTAGGAGTGCCAAGGGAGATGAATAGAGATTTGTATAATGTATGGATATTGGCACAAGTAACGCGACATAGAGAGTGTTGGAAGGGGATATAATACCTCAACGGTATTTATGATTGTTCGTAAGGTGATGTGTCGTGGATAGTATAGGTGATAATTAGATACGTTATAGGGTAAATTAGAAAATTACCTTTAGGAAAAAGTAATAGACTAATAATACCAATGACGAATTCAATTAAACACGTGAGTGAGTCGAGTTCGTTGTACACGAAGATCTTATGAATTTGAGACGTTTTGTTTTGATTTGGACAATTGATTTGAATTGATTTTCGGTTTTTAAACTACAAATTAAATCTACAAATTTTAAACTATTTAAAATAAACCTAAAGTGCATGAATCGTAAACCCCGCCTATTTAAAATTCAACAATCAATTAATTATTTAAAAATAATAACACACTATTAAAAACTTAAACTAATTTAATTATCTATGAAAAAGTTAATCTATTTAAAAACTATAACTTTTACTCTACTTTAAAAATAATCTAATTAAAACCTCTTAAAACTAATTTACTTTAATACAATTTACTTAAAACAATTAATTTAAAAACTATTTTATATTTAATTATTAAAGTCTAATTGTAAAAATTAACTAAATAAACTTTTAAATAAAAACATTTTTATATATTTCTTATATATTTATTATATTTTATTTATTATTTTTATTTCACTAAAAATTATTTTAATAAAAAATTTAATTAAAGAAAATGGTTGAAAACGATTTTAAAGAAAATAAAACGTAATTAAAATAAATCTGCAAAAGCAGACTACAATATATAAATGAGATTTCAGACCAAATAATCAAAAGAGCACTTGGCTCAAGTGGTAACACGCTAGACCTTTAACCTGGGGGTCTCGAGTTCGAACCCCAGGAGAGACATATTTTTGGAATTAATTCCTTTTTGACAAATTACTGAAAAAGAAGTCTTAAGAAAGACTTTTGACAAGCTTATTAGCTTAAGCTGTGAGGACAACAGCTTTTGAGCTTATCAGATTAGTGAATCTGATAAGCTGAACTCTAGAGCAATTTATATCAGTAAGAAAATATAAGCAGTAACTTCCTATAACTAAGCAGTTAACAAATCAGTGAAAACAAGCAAAAAAAACTAGAATCTCAATCAACAAACCAATATAGCAGGTCTAAAAATTATAGCTATCTAAATCAACAAAAATTCAAAAACTAAACATAAACCAGTATTAGCTAATATCAGTAAAAATCTAGATCTAACCATATCTAATTGATTATTCAGCAGGCCTTCAAACTAACATTATTAATCCAATTACCAAAACAAAATTAGCACTACCATCCTAAATTCAAGTCTAAATCCAAAGATAACCAGCAAACTTCCTTCCTAAATTTACACTACACGGATCCATAATTACTGATCTATAAACATTCAGGAAGTAACAATGGTAACCAGCAGATTCAAATCCGATTCTCAGATTAGTGACAGAAAACATCAGAAACATATTAAATTGAAAAACAGAATATCCAAATCCAATAATATGCAGTTATAAACACAAATTCAGCTAGCAGACATAATCAGTACTCTCATAAACAGCTAAAACTATCATACCAAATCAGTTTAAACTAATAGCCCCAAACCAAATCAGCCTCTACCAACAATAACAGATTCATTAGCAATCGAAAACTACCTTAAAACAAGTATAAATAAATTCGCATTATCTACTCAAACATCTTAAACAGGTTAACAGTTAAATACAATTTAATCTAAAAATTCGTAAAATTAAAGAGAGGAGCACCTTTGGGATATCCTTTGAGTAGTAGGCTAGCGCTGAGCTACCTATGAACCGAAACTAAAAACTCCATTCACCACTAAACCAATCGTACGAACCACCAAATAATCATCATTCGAGCCATCCACTTTTTGTGAATATTTTCCAGTTGGGAAAATATTTGATTCCAATTTTTACTTCCAATATTAAACTTAGACTATTAATTAGTCTAAATTTAATACATCAATTATTATTAATGTAAAATAGTTATAAGAATCAATTTGTAAATCAATATAAGCAGAAAAAAGTAAATCGAAGAGACACGAATGTAAAATAATTTGACTGAACTTTTATTAATATTCAAGAATTAATACAAAGCTTAAAAAGAAATACAATAATAATCCTAAAACTATTTCTACAGCATAATATTAAAGTAAAAGAAAGGATAAAATTACACTAGAAATTGGGGGTATTTATAGCCCCCCCAAGGACTTCCTTGAGCGAATATTCGGATAATCTTGGGAATATTCCTTCTTCTTCTCAGCCTTTGATCTTTATTTTCTTTCTCTGTCTTTAATCGGATGGTGGATATGATTCACAATAGCACACGGATTGCCAACGTGGCATCCGTGTGCTAGTTGTGTTTCTTTCTTGGCCTATGATTGGTGGAAATGGAATGATGAGCTGTTGAAACCAATGATAAGATGCCACGTTTCCATGCTTCTCCATACCCTCTCTTCCTAAAAACTTGAGGCTTTTATTTCTTTTTATGTGAATTAAAAGAATAAATAAAAAGCCCTAATTAAAATGGACTTTTTACTTATCTAGGGTTAGGAACAGTAGTTATTTTTGCAGGTTTGTGAAGGAGAAAATTGGGGAAGAAGGAATACATAGGAAACATCGAAATTATTTAATTGAGAGAATGAGTGGGACGTTTTTATTTATTTAGGAGATGAGTGTGTGAGTGGGTGAATTAATACGGATGGGATAAATGTGTGGTGGGGGAGAATGAATGGAACGTTTTTTTTATTTATTCAATGTAAAACAAATGAAACTGAATGGGTAAATGGACGTGTTATATACACGTTTTAATAAAAACCCTAAAAGCCCAAAACATTACTTCTTCCATTCGTTTACTGCACTAAATTGGGCTTACAACCCAAGAATAATTCATCCGTCCCATATTCTATATATTTGGGCCTTAATTTGGGCTTGTCCATGAATTATTGACTTTAAAACCAATATTGGGCTTTTCAGACCCAATAAGCTCCTGTGGGTCCCACTTGGTAAATAATCTTTCAATATTATAAAATCCATTCAAGTCGAGCTCACTTTTGGCTTCTTTGATCTTTATCATCAAACTCGTGTCGATTATTGCCGGTTTTCACGAACTTGGTACCTACACACATGAAAACAAGAAACAAGCATATCCAAGGCATATTTGATACATTATGTGCAATATTTCATTGTTATTTGATACAAATGATATGAGTAATTACACTCATATCAAATTCCCCCATGCTAAACAATTGTCGTGTCCTCACGCAATGATAAAATAAAACTATAGCTACACCATTATTCAACTTTATACTTTTTATTTTGCAAAGACATAAAATAACTTTAAGGATCATAAAAGCTCAAATATATTCATCGTCCTCGACTTTTCACTTTTCCATGCCAAGTGCAAAAACAAGATCATTGTTATTATAAGTTGGTAGACTAACACGAACTCATGTGGGCTAATTATTCACTTAGACTCCCTTATTCCTATGTGTATCTCTTATATTTTATTGTTGTCTTGAATGATCACGAGGATACATTGTTGACTTATTTCGATAATTTATAAGGCCGAAAATAAAGTGAACGATCTAATCAATAGTTAGCTAAAGGACAAAATCTTTTAAAACTGTTTCTCGGGATTTCGTAAAGTTCATATCTTAGCATAACTTGCTTCGCGATTTGAGACCTTTCTCAGACCGATATTTGGCAGTGACTTTATACTTCCAACCTTGAGAGACGTTCATGAAATAATGGTCTTCTCTTCATAATATTTCTTCACTTGAAGTTTTGAGAGATTCATACTTGGACCACGACTTCTTCATTTTTCTCCAATATTTATTTGGGATTTTGATATACAACGATCCGCCTCCTTTTTGGACTTGGCTTCATTTATCCTCATACCTTATTATGGTCTTTTTGGATAGACTTCTCCATGACTTTTGGGGAGTATTTTGCTTTTCGTCGTGTGTCTCGATCCTTCATATTGATTTTTGATAAATGAATCTTCACATCACTTGAGATCTTTAGCAATAAAACATAGCCCTCATGCCTTGTTAGCTCCTTTTTGGACTCGCCAATCTTCGCATCCCGCTTCAATAAGTTATGCCTTGGCTATGAACTCTAATCCATACCGAGCAACTTTTAAACGATCTTGGGCTACAAGCTAAGTAACTTTTCAAATCGTTCAACCTTATTTATTGCAAATAATTTTATTAGCAAGCGATGGGAGAATAGGCTTATAATTAACTCACATAAATTCCCGAAAGAATACCAAACTTATAATTGGCTCTATCATCTCTTGTTCTCCATATTGTAAAATTTCAAAAATGTGAAATGAATGGATACTTAGCCTATTAAATCAAAGTTTTGGGTTTTCAAGTCATCTATAGGATCTTGCATCTTCTTATACTTTTGCAAGTTTTAGAATTTGCGTTTTAAAGTTCCCTTGATAGACGACTTTCTAGGATCAATTATAGGAGCTTGCGAAAAGTTCTTGTTCTTAACTCGTATGAATTAAGACCTTCGCGTTTTAAAGCTCCCTATATAATAGACTAGCAAAACTTAATTCAAATATGTTAAGGAAAAGCTAAGGTTAAAAACCGAGTCGAGTCAAAAACTATTCTTATTGAAAGCCTACATTCGTGTCAAAAACACTTATTTTCTTTATTAAAATTTAAAATAACACAAAAAATTTAAAATTTTATTGAAAACTGAGAAAACAATACGTTTAGACACGACAAAAGCAATTGCAAGCGATTATATCGATTGACTCCCCCATGCTAAAACCAAACATTGTCCTCAATGTTTCTTAGCTCAAGAGTAACACCCCCTTGCTAAAACACGAAGAGTCTAATGCAAATTCCTAGCATGGAAAAATCACGCAAATCTATAAGCCGTTTATTAATTATGCCTCAAGATAAAACGTTAGTCGATAAAAATCAATGGTAAAGAGAAAGTGTGCCCCTTTTTGGCATTCAAAGAATGGAAGATCAAGTGGACCGGCAAAAACCGAACACGAGAGTCTTCAAAAATTAGGGTCATACCTAAGATCACAACACAACAAATCACGAACACGAGCTTGAAAGATCAAGCCTTATTAGGTGTTAGAAAATAGAAAGAAGATAGAATGTACTCGTTTTTGTTAACCGAGTCATGAGCTCGACTCGATCCCCGCATTCATTGGTCCTTAGGGAAAATGGTGAAAACCGGCATATTAGGATAAAATCCAACATAAAGCACGATGCCGGGGTTAAAGCTCTCATCCTCGTTGTCGGATGACAAACGAAAGGATAAAACTTTAACACAAATCTCTAACAAGAGATGGTAGTCACAAAAAATGGTATGGATGTAGCATGCTCCACGAGACAAACTCGCACCAATATGATCGAAAAATCTTTCAATTATTACATCGGTGAAAGGCCGAGATTCCCTAAATCAACGATTCCGGGATCGAATACCTCGTCCTCGGTGGAGAAAGGAATGGACAACAAGGTGTCGTCCCCCCAAGCTAATCCTAAGTCATATGAAGAACATGGTAATTGTGGTACAAAAGTCTCAACCATAGTGGTTTCAACTTGCATGACTTTGTTGACCTTTTCACTCTTATGAATGTGAATAAAGGGGTCATGGTACTCAAAACGAGTCGCACGAAAAACCCGCACATTAAGATCAAAGCGAGTGGGAAGGATAATAGGAGCAAAATTAATTTCTCCCTCCGGGTCAACATTGTCCTCATCATAAATCGGGTGATCAAACCAAGAGTCTTCATCACCGTCATTAGACTCTTCCTCAAATTCCGAAGGAATGTCTATATAAAGAAATTCATCAACCTCCTTCATAAGAAGATCATCATCACAAAGGTTGTGAGATGTAGGAGGTGTGATGTTCTCAAAATCCTCTTGAAACAATGGATTATTGTTCAATGAAACTTCAAAGAGAGGATTTGAGTAAGTCATGAAAGTGTCGTCATCCTTGTCATCAAAAGAAATATCCGACAAAGTATCGAGTGTATCACACTCGGATACAAAATCATCATTCTCATTAGAAGGCAATTCATCGGCGAATTCCTCGAGAATGGTAGGTAAAACATAAGAATCACGTTCGATCTCGAGATCGGAAACGTCTTCACTTCCCCGTGGAAGTGGATCAATGATAGCAAAAAGTTCATCGATGAACTTATCACATGAATAGTCACTAACCTTACTCGGTGTGAGGTTAGGAATCAAAGGCTCTTCAATTGAAGATTGTGCCTTAAGAACTTCAACATGATCCTTAGAAGAGAGTGAAAATGAGTCCATTTTCAAAGATTGTTCAATTAAAGCAATATCACTCTCGGGATCCAAATTCTCATTAACAAACTCACTAGCATCAAATGGCTCACTTAAGTAATCATCTATTTGTTTTTCAATCTTAGCATCCTCGTGTGGAGTGAGTGTAGATGAGGAAAGGTTACAAAATGTTTCAACAAAGCTAGCTTCTTCATTTGATTTTAACTTCCCTTTATCACAAATAGAAGTTTCCAAAGTTGGAAAAACACCTTTATCGAAAAGAACTTTTTTATCACTTTCAATTGTTTCAACAAGCTTAACACTTTTAACTTTCTTAGGAGCAAATCTTGGAATCTTTTCCGGTTTAAAAACAATGCTTTTATCTCCATAAAACAATTTAATTTCCTCTTTCCTCATATCAACTTGAATTTGAGCCGTGCATAAAAATGGTCTTCCTAGATTAATAGGCACACGAGGATTGGTCTCATAATCGACTATAGCAAAATCGGCTAAGTACAAGAAGTTTCCCACTTTCATTATGACATTTTCTGCTATGCCAACCGGTCGAGTGGTGGTTCCATTGGCAAGCTCAATGATCATACGAGTGGAACTAAGAGGTGCATAATCAATGGTCTTCCAAAGGGCTAGGGGCATTATGTTAATGCTAGCTCCTAGATCGGCTAGGCCTTTGCAAACCCCAAGCTCATTGAAAACACAAGGTATCAAGAATTGACCCGGATCTTTATACTTCTCAGGAAAGTAATCAAAGAAAACCGAGGTACTAATCACATTCAAAGTAGCCCTAGTGACTTCTAGAAAAGTTTCCTAAGGTGGAGGCTTAAACTCAATCACTTCAACTTCATTTAAATTCTCACAATCATCATAAACGGTTATGGCCTTAAGTTCTCCCTTCGGGTTTGGAATGGTATTACTAGGTAAACAACCCGAAGAAGATGACGGTTTAGACATAAATCCCTCAAACATAGAAAGCAATTTATTTTGACCTTGTTCCATATTTTGTTGCATACGACTTTGGTTTTGCTCTAGCCTTTGTTGATTAAGCTCAATCTTGTTGTTTTTCCCTTCAATCGTATTTTGAAAATCGAGTCTCAAAGTATTAATTTGCCCTTGAATGTTATTTTGGAAAGCTTTCAAATTTGCCTCATTTGACTTGATGTAACTTGACAACTCATTTTGATTATTCCCTTGAAAACCTTGATTGTTTTGATTAGCATTAAACCCATTTCCTTGATTGAAATTCCCTTGGTTACCACGGTTAAAATTATTCCCATTATTACCATTGATGTACCTATTTTGAACCGGTGGAAAACCCGGTGGAGCAACATGATTTTGACTAGGAACTTGACCGTTGGAGCCATAAGTTCTCGTCGCGGCAAAAGCAATAGCTTGATCAAACCCCGCGTTTAAACAAGCATAATTAGGATGTGCTCCACCACACGATACACAAACATTCTCAACCATATTAATCGATCCATGAGGATTCCTCCTAATCTCACTCAACAAAGTCGCAAATCCACTATCAATCTTAGAGTCCAATCTAGCAATCTCGTGATTAGATGAATTCACATTGGAAACAACCGGTGTGTTTCGTGAATATTGTGCCCTAGACTTATCCTCAATTATTCTCCACGCGTCTCTCGGAGTTTTTCTTAAAAGATTACCACCCGCGGCGGCATTTAAAGAATCTTGTTCAATCATATTAAGCCCATTATAAAAAGTATTTATTTGATGCAATTCAGAGAAATCGTGGTGTGGACATTGTCTCAACAAATCTTTAAATCTTTCCCATGCAACCCCAAACGATTCATGCACTTTTTGTTCAAATCTAGTGATCTCGTTCCTAAAGTGTGTTGTCTTAGAAGGTGGAAAGAAATAATTCATAAACTTTGACACTAAATCATCCCATGTTAAGATCGAACCCGGTGGTTTTTTCTCATACCGAGCGAGTACGGAAAAAGCATGAGCTTAATCACGTCATTCGGCACATCTTTAAATTTGAGAGTCGAGGTAATTATTAAAATTCCGTATGTGAGAATGCGGGCTATCGGTCTCATTGCCACGAAATTGGTCGGCACGAATGAGCGATATAAGACCCATCATAATCTCAAAATGATCCGCCAAAATAGCCGGCACAACGATTGCTTCCCCATACCCTTCGGTGGGTGCACGGAGCAATTCCTCCATTGTTCGGTTATCGGCCATCTCTACAACAATAGGTGGAAGCTCGGGTTCCACTATTCGTTGTTGACGATTTCTATTTCTACGAGGAATATTTTCAAGCCTATTAAAATCAATTACAAGACGAGAAGAATGTAATTGCATACACTACAAAGACGAGAATTTAGAGGATTGAAGAAAAGAAATTAGACAAGAAGAAGATTATTTTTGGTATTTTATTTGGTATTGCTCAATCAATAATGATCGATAAAAACAAGGAATAAGGATAACTACTATGGAAGTAAATTACCCTCGGTCGACTTTGAAACGATAGGTGAAAACCTAAACGTCTCGAGGTTCAATAAGTAAACAACAAAAAATAAGATTTATTACTACTTGAGTCGGCAAACCAATAATAGGTTGTCCCTCTCAATATACGCACAAGCAAGCGGGGAAACGAGGTGGCACAAAGCACTTAAAAACCTTTTTCCTTAGACGGCCTTTTATAGCACGTTGCCTTATACCCACCTTATAGTTTGTATAAATCGAGTTCAAACTTCTTATTAGTATTTATCTATTTTGCCTTTATTTTTGTTTTGGATTCGACTACAATAGCTAGGTGATGAAATCCCAACTAAGGCTTATTTGAAAGATATGTAAAATTATTGTTCTACGTAATACAATATATTATTCACAAAAAACGAGAAAATCGATACATACTATATAATAGAAAAATAACAAACTTTCCGAGGACGGAAAGGGTCTTCAAATCCACGATCAACAAATCTCCACAAAAGTGAATCGTACACAAGATCCCCGGCAGCGGCGCCAAAATTTTTGATGTGTCGTGGATAGTATAGGTGATTATTAGATACGTTATAGGGTAAATTAGAAAATTACCTTTAGGAAAAATTAATAGACTAATAATACCAATGACGAATTTAATTAAACACGTGAGTGAGTCGAGTTCGTTGTACACGAAGATCTTATGAATTTGAGACGTTTTGTTTTGATTTGGACAATTGATTTGAATTGATTTTCGGTTTTTAAACTACAAATTAAATCTACAAATTTTAAGCTATTTAAAATAAACCTAAAGTGCATGAATCGTAAACTCCGCCTATTTAAAATTCAACAATCAATTAATTATTTAAAAATAATAACACACTATTAAAAACTTAAACTAATTTAATTATCTATGAAAAATTTAATCTATTTAAAAACTATAACTTTTACTCTACTTTAAAAATAATCTAATTAAAACATCTTAAAACTAATTTACTTTAATACAATTTACTTAAAACAATTAATTTAAAAACTATTTTATATTTAATTATTAAAGTCTAATTGTAAAAATTAACTAAATAAACTTTTAAATAAAAACATTTTTATATTTTTTTTTATATTTATTATATTTTATTTATTATTTTTATTTCACTAAAAATTATTTTAATAAAAACTTTAATTAAAGAAAATGGTTGAAAACGATTTTAAAGAAATAAAACGTAACTAAAATAAATCTGCAAAAGCAGACTACAATATATAAATGAGATTTCAGACCAAATAATCAAAAGAGCACTTGGCTCAAGTGGTAACACGCTAGACCTTTAACCTGGGGGTCTCGAGTTCGAACCCCAGGAGAGACATATTTTTGGAATTAATTCCTTTTTGACAAATTACTGAAAAAGAAGTCTTAGGAAAGACTTTTGACAAGCTTATTAGCTTAAGCTGTGAGGACAACAGCTTTTGAGCTTATCAGGTTAGTGAATCTGATATGCTGAACTCTAGAGCAATTTATATCAGTAAGAAAATATAAGCAGTAACTTCCTATAACTAAGCAGTTAACAAATCAGTGAAAACAAGCAAAAAAAACTAGAATCTCAATCAACAAACCAATATAGCAGGTCTAAAAATTATAGCTATCTAAATCAAGAAAAATTCAAAAACTAAACGTAAACCAGTATTAGCTAATATCAGTAAAAATCTAGATCTAACCATATCTAATTGATTATACAGCAGGCCTTCAAACTAACATTATTAATCCAATTACCAACACAAAATTAGCACTACCATCCTAAGTTCAAGTCTAAATCCAAAGATAACCAGCAAACTTCCTTCCTAAATTTACACTACACGGATCCATAATTACTGATCTATAAACATTCAGGAAGTAACAATGGTAACCAGCAGATTCTAATCCAATACTCAGATTAGTGACAGAAAACATCTGAAACATATTAAACTGAAAAACAGAATATCCAAATCCAATAATATGCAGTTATAAACACAAATTCAGTTAGCAGACATAATCAGTACTCTCATAAACAGCTAAAACTCTCATACCAAATCAGTTTAAACTAATAGCCCCAAACCAAATCAGCCTCTACCAACAATAACAGATTCATTAGCAATCGAAAACTACCTTAAAACAAGTATAAACAAATTCGCATTATCTACTCAAACATCTTAAACAGGTTAACAGTTAAATACAATTTAATCTAAAAATTCGTAAAACTAAAGAGAGGAGCACCTTTTGGGATATCCTTTGAGTAGTAGGCTAGCGCTGAGCTACCTATGAACCGAAACTAAAAACTCCATTCACCACTAAACCAATCGTACGAACCACCAAATAATCATCATAAGAACCATCCACTTTTTGTGAATATTTTCCAGTTGGGAAAATATTTGGTTCCAATTTTTACTTCCAATATTAAACTTAGACTATTAATTAGTCAAAATTTAATACATCAATTATTATTAATGTAAAATAGTTATAAGAATCAATTTGTAAATCAATATAAGCAGAAAAAAGTAAATCGAAGAGACACGAATGTAAAATAATTTGACTGAACTTTTATTAATATTCAAGAATTAATACAAAGCTTAAAAAGAAATACAATAATAATCCTAAAACTATTTCTACAGCATAATATTAAAGTAAAAGAAAGGATAAAATTACACTAGAAATTGGGGGTATTTATAGCCCCCCCAAGGGCTTCCTTGAGCGAACATCCGGATAATCTTGGGAATATTCCTTCTTCTTCTCAGCCTTTGATCTTTATTTTCTTTCTCTTTCTTTAATCGGATGGTGGATATGATTCACAATAGCACACGGATTGCCAACGTGGCATCCGTGTGCTAGTTGTGTTTCTTTCTTGGCCTATGATTGGTGGAAATGGAATGATGAGCTGTTGAAACCAATGATAAGATGCCACATTTCCATGCTTCTCCATACCCTCTCTTCCTAAAAACTTGAGGCTTTTATTTCTTTTTATGTGAATTAAAAGAATAAATAAAAAGCCCTAATTAAAATGGACTTTTTACTTATCTAGGGTTAGGAACAGTAGTTATTTTTGCAGGTTTGTGAAGGAGAAAATTGGGGAAGAAGGAATACATAGGAAACATCGAAATTATTTAATTGAGAGAATGAGTGGGACGTTTTTATTTATTTAGGAGATGAGTGTGTGAGTGGGTGAATTAATACGGATGGGATAAATGTGTGGTGGGGGAGAATGAATGGAACGTTTTTTTTATTTATTCAATGTAAAACAAATGAAACTGAATGGGTAAATGGACGTGTTATATACACGTTTTAATAAAAACCCTAAAAGCCCAAAACATTACTTCTTCCATTCGTTTACTGCACTAAATTGGGCTTACAACCCAAGAATAATTCATCCGTCCCATATTCTATATATTTGGGCCTTAATTTGGGCTTGTCCATGAATTATTGACTTTAAAACCAATATTGGGCTTTTCAGACCCAATAAGCTCCTGTGGGTCCCACTTGGTAAATAATCTTTCAATATTATAAAATCCATTCAAGTCGAGCTCACTTTTGGCTTCTTTGATCTTTATCATCAAACTCGTGTCGATTATTGCCGGTTTTCACGAACTTGGTACCTACACACATGAAAACAAGAAACAAGCATATCCAAGGCATATTTGATACATTATGTGCAATATTTCATTGTTATTTGATACAAATGATATGAGTAATTACACTCATATCATAAGGCATGTAAGTTTTCCGAAAATTTCCTGAGATTTAGTAGGTTTGCCTATTACTGTGAGGTAGAACCATAAATAGAGCAAGTAGGAGAAGTGAGAGGAGTTGTAGTTAGTGCCTTTCCAAGGAAATTGTTGATGGAATGATTTTAAGAGCAAGAGTTGTTAGTAATTGCAACGGATGCAAGTTAAAATTTGAGTTGCTTAGTAGTAGATTGGCTGTGAAAAGCGGTTGAGTGGTCTGATAAGAGGAAGTATTGGTATTTTAGAATACGTGTAGATTTTCGCGAGTAGAACAAGGTAGAAATTTATTCCTATTTTTTATAAGAGAGGGTGCAAGGAGGACGTAGTTGAAACTGCTAAGGATGTTGTATGAACGCTTTGGGTTTACGATTATGATTTTGGCTTCGCCGATGTACTAGCAGTTTTCATGGAGTCAATAAACCGGGGGTGCATGACAATATAAAAACGAGTTGTCATCTGGAGCATCGACCACATCTTGATCTACTCAAATCTAAGAAGGAGAGTGAGGCGAATTATGAGTTGGTTTTGGAGTTGTTAGGAAAGGGAACCGGGCTTTTGTAATGGGCCAAGGACTTGTTAGGAAATTATATAAACACTTTTTATTAACTAAAAACACATCATAATCCTCTGGAGATCAAGCTTAAGTCGAAATCAATGGAGTCTATTTAGGGTTCTTCTTTAATTTTTCTTCTTTCAAAAATTCTAAGGTAAAATCTTCAATACACTTTTTAATTAAACTGTTTTTAATTCTCTTACAATCAATACATGATGGATTTGGGGTTAAGTTAATTATGAATTCTGTATTATAATGGTATAAACATGATTAGATTAATTAGAGATAATAATTATACATGGTTATGGTAATTAATTAAGCTAATTGTGTTAAATTCGTTTTTAAAAACTGGGCAAACTTTTATATCACTTGTTTTGATCATATCTAGAGTTCTACAAACCCTTATTTTGCGATCCAAGCATCCCTGAATAGATATTTGAAGTGGCTTTCAAATGCAAGAATTGAGAACTAAATTAGAGGTTGGGAGGTGGGTGAAATAGAGGATAAACAGTCGGAGGTCAAAACAGTTTTGAAATCAGTCGGGTTTAATTTAATGTTTTAAGGTGATTGGGGTACTTAGGAGTACACTTGAGCCCTCTAATGAGCATGGTAGTTGGTTTATATATTAAATAAGAGACCTGAATGGTGGCTAAGCAAATGGGTTAGGGTAAGATCCCCTAATCATAACAAACTTTTTTTATGTTCAAAATCGGTAATATGCGGATAGGCATAAGTATATATATATATATATATATATATATATATATATATATATATATATATATATATATATATCGGGGCCTTAATAGTAGCCTTAAGGTTGGGGCAAAAGGGAGGAGTTAGCTGACATATGTAAGGGCATAGAGTTTCATTTACAGCGATCATGGGTATGGTTAGTTGGGCGTTTCGCTTATAGTTTGGAGACCTAAAAACCGGGACTGTTTTGGGTAAAATGTTAACGAGACGGGTTAAGAAGTAAACTAAGTTAAGGGCTTTATAGAGGGGTGTAATGAGATGATTAGAGCATATAAATGAGGTATATATATGGGAGAAGGTTATATGTCCATCATGGGTTGATGAGCCATAGTGTTTGGTTCATGTTTTGATTGTGTGCTTTTGTTTGTTAGCTTTTTGCTAGTGCGCGGATTTTTGGAGAAGCTCAATCAGGTGAGTTTCATAGTCCCATATGTTTTAATGATTTTCACTTCCAGATGGGATGGAAGAGACACTGTATGGTTTTGTAACTAATGTTGTGAATGTTTTTATGGTTTGTGATGGACTTGTGTGTGCAGTTATGTGATTAACTACTATTTGATTCTTGATTGTGTTTATGATTTGGATCGGAGGATACGTACCGTCTCAGTTATTGTGGTTTGACTTGGTACCAAGGGGATGTTGACAAGGCGGGGCCTTGGGGAGGTACATAGATGTGTGAGCATCTATGAGACCAATGGATAATGACAAGGCGGGGCCTTGGGATTGGTACATAGGTGTATGGGCGCCTATGGTACCATGGTGTTTGGTAAGGCTGGGAGCCTTGGATTTGGTTTGGAATGATTGATCTTGAATTTTAGTTGTTAATGCATACTTGTAGCACATTGTCCATATGTTTAGTGGTTTATGGTTATTCACAGCTTATTATAATCTATTTTCTGTTGGAGTCTAAACCTATGACTCTCACCAACTTTATGTTGACGTGTTTTAGTGTATCTTTCAGGTGAGAATGTGGTTAAGCTTGAGAATAAAAGTGGCTAGCTTTGGAGGCATTAGGATTGCATTTAGAAGGAGATCCCCATTCCTTCTTAGTTTATTTCTATGTGTTTTGAATAAATGATACTTTGTGGACACCTTTATGATGTTTTGTTGTGGTAATTGTATGTCTTGGGTAAGAGGTAGGACTGTTACCTACTTGCCTAGACTCCTGCATTTTGTGGAGATATTGTCATGACATTTGTGTCACCATTTTATGACATTTCCATTTCATTTAGTTATCTCTATAGACACGCCATGTTGTGATTATATACATACGTCTTGCCCCATATTCCGCCATGTTGGGGTGTGACAGATAACACAGACACAATTGATATATACAAACATATACATCGCATGATCCATGAAAATTCGTAGTATAGCATAACAAATTTCATCACATTAAACACAATAAGATAATACATACAACGTTCATATGAAATACAATCATACATTCAGATAAAAACCTAAAGGCATGGTAGTATAGCACAGACATGTTATTCTAGGGACCCAACAACCTAGCTTTAGCTACTTGAAGATTTAGGTGTCCTGGTTGTCATAACCACTACTTCAGTGGGAGAACTAGTATAAAGCTGACTACGAAGTTCCACAACCACTTCAGTAGGCCTAGGCATTACTACAACCTCAGTAGGTGTTGGCAAAACCTCAACCTCAGTAGGTGTTGGCAAAACCTCAACCTCAATAGGTTTTGGCAAAACCTCCACCTCAGTAGGTGTTGGCAAAACCTCAACCTCAGTAGGTGTTGGCAAAACCTCAACCTCAGTAGGTGTTCGCAGAACCTTAAACTCAGTAGGTTTGAACTCAGCGGTTGCTTCCATTGCCTGAGAACAAAACACTATAAATGGAATAAATAATTTTATCTCTTTAGTTTACAGTAATATCAACTTATCAAATAAGATGAATTTTTGTAATAAGAAACCTTTCAAGTATTCTTATGAGAAAAAATTGATTAACTCCAATCAAAATTGTGTTCGTATTAGAGGCCCTAGTTCTAAGTCAAATGCATAAAGTGGAAGCTTACTATCTTAAAGTGATGAGAAATAGAGTACTTAACAACAACAACCATATCGCAAAGTATATTAGTCCACATATCGCAAGGTCTATCTATCACAAAGTATATATATCACACTACAGGATTCCATCGGAATGTAAACAAGTCATAGCACTAAGTAACCTATCGGAAAAATGCCATCGGAAAGATCTCATCGGAATGGCCCCATCGGAATGGCCCCATCGGAATGACCCCATCGGAATGACCCCCATCGGAATGACCCCCATCGGAATCAAACCATCGGAATCAAATCATCGGAATCAAACCATCGGAATCAAACCATCGGAATCAAACCATCGGAATCAAACCATCGGAATCAAACCATCGGAATCAAACCATCGGAATCAAACCATCGGAATCAAACCATCGTAATCAAACCATCGGAATCAAACCATCAGAATCAAACCATCGGAATCAAACCATCGGAATCAATCATCGGAATACTATCATTAGAATCAATCATCAGAATCCTATTATCGGAATCCTCTAGCAGAATCCTCTATCGGAATCCTCTATCGGAATCCTCTGTCAGAATCCTCTATCGGAATCCTTTATCAGAATCCTCTATTGGAATCCTCTATCGGAATCCTTTATCGGAATCCTCTATCGGAATCCTCTATCTGAATCCTCTATAGGAATATCATCGGAGTCTGGGCATATTTAACAAGGCAGATTCTTATCTTTTGATTTTTTGGGCAAACTGTTGTCCCTAATATATGATGATTCTATACGATTAATGAAGAAGAAAGGTAGATATGAGATCAATTTTAGAGAGAGAAACTAGAGAGAGAAAAGAGAGAGAAGTGTGTTAACTTGTGAAATATTAGATTAAGAGAAAATAAATGACCAACACCCTTACTAACATGCTAGGAAGGGTATTTATAGCCTTTGCTTACATGTAGCTTAATGGGCTATATGATCATGGGCCGGGCTTTCCTTTTGGGCTTTGGTTACTTATGAATGAACCTTAGCTTAAAGTTAAGCCCGTAATACACGACTAACATACTACCTATTACAACGTTCTAAAATACGATACATAATAAACATATGACCGAGCATTCTTGTTTAACTCAATATTTTTGAGGCTAACACAAACACTATGTTTTAAGCAAAACTGTTAAATTCCAATGTTTATCATGTGTATAGGAACAAAACCCCTCTATCAATCATGAGTTTTATCACTTTTAAAATCTGAAACCCTTATTCTTGATTGAACGAGATGTATTATGCGAATGGAATGATAAACAGAAGATTACACATAATTATCACATAATGACGAATTACCTTGATGATTAAACACCAGACAAATCACAATAAACGAAGATATGACGAAGTAAGATAATGGCAGCAAGTATTTAGGATGTGTTATGTGAATGAGACGAGAATGAAAAACAGGGGGGAGGAGTGTTTTGACTTAGGTCAACTTCTCAAACCAAGTTTGCCAAAATTGAAAATTGGCCCCCCCATTTTTCAAAGATGTAAAAAACTTGTAAGATAACAAGTTAACAACACATCTTCCCGACTCCATTTAAGTTACTAATACGAACACACCACTAACATTTGTATCGATATGACTTAAGGAATGTGAGGTATAACCTAAGGCCATATCAATTTCCACACAAGGCACACGTTGCACATAGGGCACACATACTAAGATTTCTTGAAAAGATATTTGAAGACCAATTCATTTTCAAAATGATTTGATATTTGCTCCCCCTCAAACGCTGACCCGTTTTCAATTTAAAGAGCTGTAGTCATTGTTTTTGAAGAGACAAATATCCATGAAAACCTTTTCCGTTTTGTGATTTTATGGAACGATTCTGGTGGCAATAAGATTTCTCTTATTTTAACAAAATAAGTGCACTGAAACGTACACTAATTTGTGTTAGACCAAGTTATAAAGTAAACTTGATCCCGTACAAAGTTTTTAAGTAAACCTTGCCCGAGAAAATTAATTCCCTTTGTGAGCCAACGATTTCAAAAGAAATACGTGACTTTAATATGAAAACCGGGTTGCAGTCAGAAATAACTACAAGCCATAATGGGCATTTTTTAAAATATTTACAACTTTCATACAGACTCTATTTATGCCACCGTGTCAATATTAATCGACATTTCTAAGGCCGTAAATATTACCGTACTAAAAGACATGCTCGATTTAAAATGAAAAATATTTTTGGATTTTCTTGATTTTATAATTTTTATGGCTTTTGTATGTTTTATATTTTTGTATTTTTCTTGATTTTATAATTTTTATGGTTTATATATATACGATAATATACAAGATCATGATAAAAGGATACTCCAGAATAGTTTACCATCACTATTCTGCAGATTCTTCTGCCAACTCCTTAAGTGTCGCTGATGAGAATGATTTCATCCCTAGTTTTTCGATCAAAAACTCGATACGTCCTCGATCTAAGGCCTTTGTGAATATATCTGCCAGCTGATACTCAGTGTTGACAAAATACAGCTCGATTACTCCATTTTCCACTTGCTCTTTGATGAAGTGGTAGCGTATGTCAATGTGCTTTGCCCGAGAGTGTTGAACATAGTTGCAGCAAAGGGCAATGGCGCTTTTGTTGTCACAGTACATCGGGATTTTGTTGAATCCAAGACCGTAGTCAGTTAATTGTGATCTCATCCGAAGAACTTGAGCACAACAACGGGACATAGCAATGTATTCAGCCTCTGTACTTGATATCGCAGCGCTTTTTTGCCTTTTGTATGCCCAACTAATCAGTCTATCTCCAAGAAGTTGCACACTGCCAGAAGTGCTACGTCGAGTATCTTGACACCCAGCATAATCGGCATCTGCATATGATATTAGTGCAATAGAGGAGTATTTCAGATACCACAAACCACGATTAAGTGTTCCTTTAAGATACCGAAAGATCCTTTTCACAACATGTAAGTGCTTTTCGGTAGGTCGAGCCTAATACCGGGCACACATGCATATAGAAAATTGCAAACCAGGCCTGCTAGCAGTCAGATAGAGAAGGGTGCCGATAATTCCACGGTAAAGTTTAGGATCGACAGCAATCCCATCCCTATCCTCATCTAACTTGGATATCTCCACCATAGGAGTATTCACTGGGTCACAGTTTTTAAAATGATATTTTTTCAATGATTCAAGAGCATATTTGGATTGATTAATGAAGATGCCTCTGGGATTTTGAGAAATTTGCAACCCTAAGAAAAATGAAATTTTTCCCATCATCGACATCTTAAAACGTGTGGACATGATTTTCTCAAAATGGTCAGACAGTCTTTGAGTAGTGGCAGCAAATATTATATCGTCAACATAAATTTGTACCAGTATCATGTCGTTGTCCTCCTTGAGAATGAATAATGTTGGTTCTACTTTGCCTTTGGAGAAGCCTTTCGAGATCAGATAAGACGATAGGAGATCGTACCACGCGCATGGATCTTGTTTCAACCCATAAAGAGCCTTCTTGAGCTTATACACGTGATTAGGATACTCCGAGTTTACGAATCCATTCGGCTGGCTTACGTAGACATCTTCCCTTAATTCACCATTAAGAAATTCTGTCTTGACATCCATTTGATAGACGATGATATTTATGTGAGCAGCATAAGCAAGGAATAGTCTAATCGCCTCCAAACGTGCAACAGGAGCAAAGGATTCTTCACAGTCAATACCCAAAGCTTGTTTGTAACCTCGAGCAACCAATCTAGCTTTGTTCTTTAAACACCACCTAACTCATCGAGTTTAACCTTATATACCCACAACAAAGTAAGGATGTCAACGTTGTTGGGTAGAGGAACTAATTCCCATACTTCTAGGCGTTGAAATTAACTAAGTTCCTCTTGCATGGCTTCAATCCAATATGATTGTGGCATAGCTTATGGCCAAGGTTTAGGTTCAATGTTAGAAAGAAATGCATCAAAGTAACAGTATAATGCATGTTCTTGTAGTTGATGGCGTGTTGAGACTGGTCGATCGACGTCACCGATAATGTTACATAGTGGGTGATCCTTTGTCCATTTTATATTGTGATTTTCAATCCTTGGTGGTCTGGAGTGAAAGATTGTAGGAGCTTCCTCTTAGTTAGACGCACCGTTAGGGTTTTCTGGTATTTGTGAACCAAAGAATGGAAGCTCTTGTAGGTGAGCAAGTTCCAAATCGTGATCATAGAAATCCTCTTTAACATCATTAGGAACGAGTGGGGGTGATGATTCGGGTGTAGTTTGAGAATTGGTGGGGGATGGTGCATCTGGTTCAATAGTAACAGTAGATGCATCGGACTGATTTCCATTTACTTGAGCAACAACTTCGGGAATCGGAGCTACTACTGCAGGTTCTGGAGAATCAATACTAGGTGGATCAAAGAATTCATCAAACATAGGTTGAAATAACTCATCCCACTCAGGCCTTGTAGGTGGTGTAAATGATGGAGAAGTAGGACTGTTAGGAGTTAATCCGGAACTAATAGCACCGGTTCCCATCTCATGAAGTGTGGGTTCAGAGCTGTGTTGCTCAGAACCCATTGTTGTCAGCTCATCAAAGTCGGCATCCAAAGTTTCTACTATCTTGCCAAGATGAAGGTTATAAATTCGGAAAGCTTTCTTTGCGGGTGAGTAGCCAATGAAGATTCCAATATCAACCTTCGGTTGAAGTTTGCCCAAATTCTCACTACTAGTATTTTGGATAACACAGTGCACCAAACACATGAAAGAATGAAATATCGGGTTTATGTCCATGAAGTAGATCATATGGAGTTTTACCATGGCGCTTACGAATGATGGAGCGGTTTTGGATATAACATACGGTTGCCATTGCTTCAGCCCATAAGAATAAAGGAGCATTCGCATAAATCAACATAGTTCTAGCAGCTTCCATAAGTGTACGGTTACGTCTTTCCACGACACCATTTTGTTGTGGAGTGCGAACAAATGAAGTTTCATGTGAGATACCTACCTCTTCATAATAATCTCGTAGAGTCTGATTAACGAACTCAGTTCCATTATAAGTTCGAATGCGGCGAACAGTAGCATTAAGACGCACTTGGATATTTTTAGAAAATTAATAATATAGTTTGGTACTTGATCCTTGTTTTCTAAGAACTTTACCCATGTAAACCTAGAGAAATCATCCACCATGACGAGGATGTATTTTCTACCACTCACACTAGCCGTACGCATTGGCCCGCAAAGATCCATATGCAAAAGATGCAGTGGTTCTTGGTTGGTGTCTTCAGCATTAGGTTTGTATGATTTCTTGGTGCTTTTCCCCAAAGAACACGCAGAACATAAATGATCCTTGTCGAACTTAAGTTTTGGAAGACCACGAACAAGCTCGTTTTTAGCCAAATGGTTAATAGCATCAAAGTTAAGATGAGATAACCGACGATGCCACAACCATGACTTGGTCTTAGATGCTTTGGAGAGAAGGCATACAGGAGAGGCAGCCATCATGTTTTAAATGGACAGTGTGTAGAGATTATCCCCTCGAGAACCTTTTAATAGATCATTTCCTAAAACATCACGAATGAAGCAAGTATGTTGTCGAAAAGCAACCTCAAGGTTTGAATCGCAAAATTGTCCCACTGAAAATAAATTGTGACCAAGTCCCTCCACATAATATACCCTTGAAATCGTAACATTCCCAATTTGATATTCACCATAACCTATGATCTTTGCAATATGGTCGTTGCCGAATTTAACCATTCCTAGAAACTTGGCGACGAAATTTCTGAGCATCGAGCGGTCTCCGGTCATATGCTTTGAGCATCCAGAGTCCAAGCACCAGAGGATGATTTGGGCCACCTGAAAATATCACCAGACGAAGACAATGTATCGGAATCTAAATGTTCCTCTGTGTTAGCAGGTACAGATATATTTATCTTAGATTTGCTATCAGAAGAATTCTTAGGCTTCCAAATTTGTTTCCTAGATGCTGGCTTAGATTCTAGTTGTCTAATAACCTGAGGTACTTCTTCACTAGTAGGCACAATAGTGGATGCAGACCTAGTTAAAGGGCGCTTTTTCCATTTCTTAGTGCTGGAGTTCCTATTTAAAGGACGATGAGACCTAACTTCAGTAGATGTGATCCTAGTTAAAGGGCACTTAGTTCCATTTGTTGTAAAGGTCCTACTAGTGGGTTTCCATTGCCAACCAACTTGGGTGAATTTCTTCCCTGTTGGAATCCATTCAAGAGTTTTCTTAATGTCATACATTTCATTCACGTGATCAACAAGGCATAAATCATGACGCTGAGAAAACATGCATTCAATATAATTCCAACATCTCAAATTAGAATTCACATTTTGCTTAGACGTCTGCATAGAGGCAGAGCCTTTTGTCTTAGGTACATGATTCTTTTTATTTAAAACTGAAATAACATTCCTAGGGTAAACTTCTACTTTCTTCTTCGCAGTCCTACTAGTGGAAGGCTTGATCCTATCTTTCTTGTCTTGAGATCCTTTAGCCTTAGTAGACATAATTACTCCTGTAGAAGCCAAGGGAACATTAATGACCTATTTTGATTTTGCCTTGATGGGTGTGTTTAAAACAGGCTGAGCTCCTGGAGTCTTATTGAATGGAGTTATGGCAATAGTGGGGGTTTGTTGCTTAGGTGGTGCAGAACCCGGTTGTCCTATGTAAGTCAAATGCTCTAAGCATTGTTGAACCTTCTCTATGTAAGAATGAGCAGAGTAATAGTGACTATTTGAGGGATTTAGTTCATAAAGATCATCTACAACATCCCAAGCAAGATCAGCGTGCTTAATTGCATGCTCCACATATAGCTTATATGATAAAGGATTGTTCTTATGGTACGGGTTCTTAGTGATCATCACCTGTTTTGGAGCACTAGAGGACGGTGCAGAAATTATAGCTAGAACTTCTTGTCCATTGAGTTGAAGTGTCTCCTTTAAGTCAACCAAAACCATGTTTTTCTCTATGAATTGCATGTTTAAGTCAGAGATTTCCTCACACTTTTGGTTCAGTTTGTCAACAAGTGACTTTTGCTCTGTCGCATTACAAGCGAAGCGTTCTTCTAATGAACCATAAATATGTGAAAAACCCTGCTTTACTTTATCAAACTCCCCTAGCATAGAAGTAATTCTATTTTCTAGGGCATGGTTTTTAACCTCTACGGCCTCTAGTTTCACTTTCTCTTTTAGTGACTCTCTTTTAAGTCTCATGATTTCATCTTCTAATGCCTGAACCACCTGAATCATCTTGTCACTAGTCTCAACGGTGTTTTCAAAATCATTTGTTTTTTATAGAGTTTCATTTTTAGATTGATTTTCAATTTCAAGAGATATACAATGTTGTTGAAGCTCATCAAAACGTTTTGAAAGTGAATTATAAGAATCTTGAAGCTTTAAGAATTCAACGTTAGATTCGTGACAAGAATGATTATCTACATTATTCACAGGTTCAACAATATTCAAAGAGAGATCATGCACATCATCACATTTATTCACAGCAGATGTCATCTCAAAAGCATATTCAATAGTAACAACTTGCATCACTTCGAGAGACACTATATGCTCCAAGAATCGGTCATATTCGGACAAAATATTTTCTTTCTCAATTAGATGTTGCTCATAAGCATCATCCATTTCATAGAAAACTTTTCGAACTTCAGCCACTTCAAAGTTAAGATTGTCCCCAAAATCTAGAAGACCTTCTTTAACATTGTTTACAAACGGAACGATCTCTTTCTCAAACACCATTTTCATGTGTTCGAAAGCCCATTCTCCAGCGGTTTGAGCCGTTGAAGTCGTACATTCGTTGATGACCTTGTCAAATCCGGTAAGGTATCGCCTAATCTCTTTCAAGCTTAGCAATACTATACTCACCGGTGGAAGTTCCTTTGGAACTTCCTTAGGTTCGTTCGGATTGACAAGTGTAGGAAATATACTAAGGCTTTCTCTAGTAGACATGAAAGTTGGTGTATGGATAAATTCCTTTTGTATGTTAAAGCGAATTCTAAGATCCGTTTTTGCATTCTTTGCATTAAGCTGTGCATAATCATACTTAGGATATGTAAAAATAACTTTTGACCGATTCTCTTCATGTAGTGATAAATTATCGGATTCATTCGGAAACTCAATTGAATCTAATACCAAACCTAACTTGGTTGCATCGTAAAGTCGTGGGTTGTGGTTAAATGCTTGCTTTGCATACCCTGGGTTAGGTGGTAAGTCTATTAGACGTGATAGAGTGAATTCCTTAAAAGATGAATGAAACAAGTGTACTAAATGTGAAGCAGAGTATTATTTTAAAAGCAAAACTTCAGTCTTTTTAACTTTCTCAGACTCCTTAATTTCTGTTTCAACCCTTTTAGACTCGAGAATTTCGAAATCCGTTTGAAGTTTTTGAAAATTATTAACGACTGACTCTTTTTGTTTAAGTTCTTTTGAAAGATTTGCTCTTAAACTTTGAATTTCTAGCAAGTTATCCATTTGACTTTCCTAAACCTATCAAATTCTGGATTGGTTAAGGTAGTGGTCACTGGAGTTAATTCCAAGGTGTTAACCTTTTTCTTATACAAAGCAAGCTCGGCTGATAGTGTCTGATTAACACCGAGGGTTTCAAGGACCGCATTGTTCATTTGGCCATGCAAAGATGCCGACACCATAACCATATCTTGTTGAGCAGACGAGTTTGTAGACGTAATAGCTCCCGGTTGTGTTTCACTCAAAGTCTGAGGACATGCATTGATATTGCTATCATTGATTGTCTCCTCGTTTGAATTACTAACCACCGGAGGCTGTTCCGGATACTTCGACACTTGCTCAACTTGATAAGGTACAATACTAGTATCATTTGTAGTATTTAGTACCTCAGAGATTGTGTCAGCTCCATAAAGTGAAAGATTTGCCATGAGAGCTTCCTTGGCGGTATTTTGATCATCACAGTCTGAATCGTATGCATCAAGATCATCTCATTGGTATGCTGCATTGTTGGTAGAAGCTACTGTGAGTCCTTCAGTATCCGCAACTCCTAGATCTGCTAGGAATTCCAACTCTTCTTCATCGAGCTCTCGACCTTGTGCTTGAGCATTCACCAAGTATATCTTTTCCTGAAACCATGTGCCATCCCTCTTCCTCTTAGGTTTCTTTCACTCCCGAGCCATGTTTCCTTCCCCTTTGTAGTTATAACAGTTGATCATCTTCATTTTGCCAGTGTTATTTACCCTTGTAGCAGTGTTGAATGGACGTGCACCAGTATTGGATGAACTTGGTCTCCCCTGAAGTGGATGCACAGTAACTCTGCCATCTTGGATTGTATCTTGTTGACGAGAATTAGAAAAATTCCTCAACTAATTGTTTATTGGATATGGTCCTCTGTAACCTCTTTTGTTCAACGCTTGAGTGATGTAAGTAGACATTTGAGCAAGTATATCAGTAGGATTATCCCCTTGTCTAAACTCAAGAACTGAAATCTCATCATCACAATAGAATACTGGTGTTGGTTGAGCTACAAACACATTTGAAGGAGTACTGCCATGTTGTGAGTAATGGGGTTAAGGAACCTCATGTTGTTGGTAAGTGATGGCAGGGTTTATTGGAGGTTAATAAGGTGAGTATGGTTGTGAAGCATAAGGTAAATGATGTGAGTCTCCTTGTGATGATATTGCTGGTTGCTGGTATTGTTGCTGATATGATGTAGGCGGTAGTGGTAAGATCGAATACTATGGAAAGCTTGGAGTCTGGAACATGGGCTTGTGATAAGATTGTTGTCCCATAGCATACGGAGTGTTGTTGTATGACATTGTTGGATGATTTGCCATTAATGCCAGTGGTTCGGAATAAGATCCTTGAGACATGCGTTTCTAGAGCACATGCTTCTCATGTTGCTGCAAGAAAGCATAAAGCTGATCTAAATTTGATTTGTGCAAATCCCGAATCAATTTAACATCAGTGACATATTGGCTCCATTCTTGGGGTAACGTGTTCAAAAACTTGGTGTTGATTTGAAACTGAGCAATTGTAAGATTATACACGTTCAAAACATTCATCAACGTAGTGAAGCGCCAGTAATAGTCATAAAGAGTTTCCCCGGGAATGTATGAGAACCTATCAAACAAATCATAGAGTTGACACTCTCGTTCCTGCTTGGTAAGTGAAGTCCCTTGTAACAAAACTGCTAAGCGGTCCAAAGTTCCTTTGCTACCTTGTAATTGCTTACCATACGATAAATATCGGGTGGAAGAGCTTGCTTTTTGGTTTGCAAGGCTTTGTCATCCGCATAGGCAATGATTTTGTTTGCATCCGTTAGTTCATGAAATAGCCTTGGCCTAGTCACATTGTCGATAGTTATCTCACCAAAATCAAGTGGTCGTTGCTCAATGGATTGAACCATGAGTTCCCACTAGGTCTACCCATAATATAAGACAAGATGCGACCTTTCCATGCTTCAAAAATCTCTTTGATAAGAAATGGTGGACGGGTATCGGTACCCGAGATAATAGAAAGGTCAGTAAGCGATGTCATTGTTGGCATGTATGAATGTGAATTCATTTTATGATCCCTTAATAAAGATTACCAAAATGATCGAGCAATGAAATAAGGTTATGTGTTTTAATGTTATTAAAACAAAGATGTTGTTATCTTTATGTTGTGTGTTTTTGTGAAAGTTATAAAATTGAAAAATCCTCTAAGTTGTGCAAATACTATCTCAATACCCAAATTAATTCAATCTCAATGTGAAATCTAAAAATCGTCGTAATTCTCAAACTTAAGCCGTCGGAATACCAAAAACTCGAACCTGTCGGAATACAACCAGTCGGAATACAAACAGGATGTGATCGGAAAACCCCTGTCGGAATGTGATCGGAAAACCCCTGTCGGAATATCTGAAAAAGTATCGGAATAACATATGGTAACACCTATCAGAATGGGTATAGGAAAATCCGTCGGAATAACAATCGGAAAACCGTCGGAACGCGTTTCGGAAACACTATCGGAATAACTGATCACCAAAAACTGTCGGAATAATGATCGGAAAATCGATCGGAATGCTTAAACCCTTTTCCGATGGAAGTTATCGGAATAACTATCAGAAAGTTAAACCCTTTTCCGATGACACCTGTCGGAATAACGGTACTGTTTCGAGATTTTGAGGTAAAAAATGAAATTTTAGACAAGAAATTCGTGATTTGAACCAACCCAAAGCACCCAAATCTCTACCAAAACTATTTAGAAGATATATGGATCACTTGGAATAACAAAAACACGAAAAAATCTTGAAACTTGGGTAAAGATCAATCAAAAACACATGAACACACTAAAGTAAGCATGAACAACACAAAACCAAACTCTATTTCATCCCATGGCTCTTGATACCAATTGTAGAAGTATGATAATCTTTGATTTATCAAGAGGGTTGTTGTTTCTAGTGAGAGAAAGTAGAGAGAGATGAGAGAAAATGTAAAAGTGTTATTACTAAAATGAAACAAGCAACACCCCTTTCCATGGTGGAAAGGGGTTTATATACCCAAGTCCCTTAGTGGACTTGGGCCTCCGGCCCATGAACATGCTCATGGGTCGGCCTAATGTAAACTTTAATTAAACTTATACTACGAGCCTATAACTATATTGTTGGAGTGACCGAGACTTTCTAAATACAAAAACGTATTTCCAACACCAACACCAATCTTGCCAATTCTTTAAAGTTGAGGGTCCTTTTTGTAACTTTGATAAACTTTAGGGACCAAACTTGTAATTATGAATATACAAGGGTATAAAGTGTCAATTCTTCAATGATGAAGGACCTTTCTGGTACATCTTCAATTCTTCAAGGACTTTTTCTTGGAAATTCAACACTTGGGCCCGGTTCATTGTGCGGCTTCTTTTCCCGTGTTCGTTTTTTATTGTTTCTTGTGATCTTTTGTCATTTTCTTGATATTCGTATCTAAAATACACATTCAACAAACACAATCATATATATGGCACTTTTTATGATATTTTCATCGTTTTAAGCTCGTTTTGGACGATTATCGATTCTTAAACAACCTATATTCTCCATACTTAATCAGCATTTGATAGATTATCCAACCCCGAGCAATCTTAGTTATTGGTGGGGGTAGACTATGTATAAAAGCAGTCTCATCACTCCCCCATACTAAACCATTGTCGTGTCCTCACGCAATGCTAGAATAAAGTATCTAAGCATCTCCAAATTTCCTTTTTATCAACTTTTATTGAAATGTAAACTTACTACACTACTTGCGTTTAAGACATAATGTATGATTTTCATCGCAAAATGGGACGTTTAGGTTCATAAAACAAGAACACGTGAATGCTTCGTTAGAAATAATTTTGTCATCCTCGATTTTCACCTAATTCCATGCTAAGCGTGTAACGAGATCATTGTCATTATAAGTTAGTAATGCTTACAATACTCATATGCCCTAATCACGTACTTAGACTCCCTTGATCCTAATTGGTATCTCTTATATTTTATTTTTGTCTTAATGATCACGAGGATACATTGTTTGACTTATGAGATAATAGAGATTAAGGTCCAAAAATAGAGTCATAATGGTGTAACCAAAACCATCGAATTAATAACCTCTCTTAATAGACAACGATGTCAAAAAATTAAGTCAACAAAAAGGATCGATAAACACGATTTTATAACGGTTTTGAACATGAGACTTATTACCATGAGTTTTATGACCCAACTCATCATCGGTAGCTTTGATTATCATGGCTTACCTCCATCTTTTATTCAAATCCGCCATGGAGCTTTTAGTATGTCTTCGGTCTTGCCCTTGTCTTTTATTTAACCTCGCCATGAGGTGTTTATTATGACTTGACGTATATCCTCACGCTAAGGCGAATTTTGGATCTTTAAGGCTTTGAGATTTAAGACATTCACTTTCAATTTTTCATAGACTTTTCGGCCTTGTGAGCTTGAAATTTTTGCTTGATTTAGGTGAAGAGGAACTTACAAATAATTAAGCCTTTAATTATTCGGGTTGCCAATACTTCAAAACTGTGACGCTGGCGATACCTTCATGTTTTCCCAATTTAATTACATGGAAGCTACTAGAAAAGACTAGAAACCAACAATCAAGACTAAACCGCTAAGCCAATATTTATTAGAAAAATATATATACAAGCGAAGGGAGAATAAGCAAACAATTAGAACACATGAGTTTTTGAAAGAATACGAGTACTCTACGTTTAGCATAGTAACTTATAATTAACTCTATCATTTCTCGTCCTCATTTAAGAGATTTAGCCAAATAAAAGTTAAGGAATCGAAGCTAAGTGCTCAACACGCACGGTCGAGTCAAAAATTACTCTTATTCTCGCCATCAGAAAATCTACATTCGTGTCTTTAAACACTTATGAAAACATGAGAAAAAATTTAAAATTTGTCCATTTTTAGCCTTATTTGTAACAAAACGATAATAAAAAAAGATAAACTTTGGAAAGCGTGAAGGTTTAGCAAGGCAAGTATCTATTCACCCCCCCCCCCTATACTAAAGTTGAACATTGTCTTCAATGTTTCAAGTCTAAAGGTAAGATACGCCCATACTAGAGACGAAGTCGAATGCCTAATCTAGCATGGAAAGGGTGGAACCATTAAATCTATAGCCGTTTATGAAGTGTGCTAAAAGACCTAAGGTTAGAACATCAAAGGATATATCGTTTGGATATCGAGAAATTATTCCAAGCAAATAATCGAATGCTCAAGTAAAACGAACACGAGAGGCTCCAATCGTGAAGATGATGATCTAAATAACCACAATTCACAAACAACCACGGAACAACGAGTTGGAAGGGCACAAATCCCCTCACATTAGCTATATTAGAAAGCAATAATATGTACATGGATAAGCATGGGATCTCCCCCATGAGGCACCTTGTTTTTTAAAACCGAGTCATGAGCTCAACTCGATCCCCTCAATACTAATTATCATTGGGTAAGGTGACTTGGTCGAGGTCGTCCAAAGAAGGGACTTCCCTACCAAAGTAGTGATTAACCCGATGAACATTCACCTTGAAGTTAGGACCATCATTTTGAAGTTAGAACATTCACACTTGGGTGATGGTACGGTCTGGACCAACGGGATTTCAATTTACCAGAAATTTTTTTCAATCTCGAGTTAGAAAGCAACACTTGATCCCCAACGTTAAAAACCTGGTTTTTAATTTTAGAATCATGAAACTTTTTAGTTTTCTCTTTGTAAATCAATGAATTTTCATAAGCAATGTCCCTCAATTCATCTAATTCATTTAATTGCATTTTCCAGTGTTTTCCCGTGGTCTCCATGTCATCATTATAATGCTTTAGGGCCTAATAAGCTTTGTGTTCGAGTTTAATTGGCAAGTGACAATTCTTCCCATACACGAGCTTATAAGGAGTGCACCCAATGGGCGTCTTATAGGCAGTACGAAAGGCCCATAAAACATCGTCTAACTTATCCTGACCAAGATTGTCGGTTCTCTCCTATCAATCTTTCCAAGATCCTTTTCAAAGCTCGATTTGAAACATCGACTTGCCCACTCGCTTGTGGGTGATAAGTCGTATAAAGCCGATGTGTAACCCCATATTTCCTTAGATCCTTATCAATGTGACACCCCAGGTAAGGTCAAAATATGTGGAAATATCAATGGAGATGTCATAAGGGTGGATCGATTGCATATAGTCCATAGAGCATAAGATAGAATTTAGTTAAATCAGATTACATGTTTATTCAAACAAATTAATTTAAACAAGACAGTAAATGATTGTTTTCGTTTCCCAAATAGAACCCCTGACGAGTCCTATTATACAGATTTCTAAGATGCTAGAGACCATGCACACACCACGTACTAACTTCATATTCATGTGCAAAACATACTAACGGGTCAACATAAAGTTGGTGAATTTACAGATTTTAACAATTAAGTAGTTTGGACATACAATAATCATAGAAGTAATAATACACAGAGCATTATTACTAAAATGTAAATAACATTTGTTTATTATTAGAAACTGAAGCTCAACCTTCCATAGTCCTCAACAGATGAGGACGTAGTGTCTTACAAAAAGACACCCATTCCAGTTCCAACATGGTATACGTCTGTTGTCCCGGCTAAGGCACAGTGAGCATGACTCACCCAGACGGGGATGGTCAATCCCTAATAGATCTATTTATAACATTCGTACGATTTACAATAATTTAACAATTTCAACAATAAGCAATCATAACCCAATTTATACAATTCAGTTATGTCCAATATATGTGTGCATGTTTTCTTTCCCAAAAGGGAAAGTTTTATCAAAGTTCATATGGGGCTGTAAACTCACCTGGGAGTAGGCAATTGCTTTAACACGGGTATCCAATTAAAGCTCACACCAAGGTTATGCCTAATCAGATAGTACAGTCTTAATAGATAGTTCAAATAACATATATGTATGCTTATACGGATTTTATTCAGTTTATTCATACTATGGTATTTATCTAAATAACCATAGTTCAAGTAGCATCAATATCCATTTAACTTATTTATATAAGTTTCATTTCTAAGTTCACATCAAATGTTTAACTATTAATATTAGTTAGCATACATGTATTTATAGTAATCATTCAATTTTACAATTAAGTTTACATTTAAGTAAATATAAAAGAAAATGTTTCACTTAAGATATTAATCTATGTTTATAGTACTTGTATCAATAACATCCCGTTAAATTTTATAACCACGTTCTATATTTAAGTAAACATAAGGGGTTTTACTTATAATATATTTACGTAGTAACATTTAATTTAATTAACGTTCACATAATTTTATTTCTTAAAAGTATATGAGTACATGTATTAACAATACTTATTCATAATTGTTTATACAATTATTTCCTAAAGTAAATATAAATATTTTATATAAAAAAATATTATTTATTTAACTTTAAGGTTTCCATAAATTATTTTATAATTTATAAAATAATTTAATCTTTAGAATTTATACCTTAATTCTTATGGTCTAAGTATTTTAATTATGTTTTATTATAATTAAAATAGATTTTAGGGTTAGGAAATGTTTCGGAATATGGCAGAACTAGTCCTTCCATATGTTAAACAAGTATAATCTTTCGGATTTTTCATATATAGTACCTAGGGCTTGTTAATGTTTCGGCCTTTGGCAGATTTAGTCCCCTAGTGTTATCTATGTCTTGAAATTTTACTGAAATTACAAAAACAGCCCCTAGGGCTTCTTTAAGTTTCGGAAATTTACAAAAGTAGTCCTTAGGGTTTCAAAATGACAAAATAACTTTTAGAAACTTCCCAAAATGGTCCCTAGGGTTTAATTCGCCACGGATAGTAATTGTTAAACCCTAGACTTTTGGATATTTATATTTTCAGTCCTTGTGCTTACTAGTTTAGCAAAAACAAGTTTTATAAGTTACGGTTTTAGTCCTTAATTTTTATAAATTGACATTTTCATCCAAAAAGTTTTTGTAAGTTATATTTTTATTATAAAAAAAAATTATTTAACATTCAATGGGCTCCTTAAATGGGCTAAACATCTGATGGGATATTTTAGTGGGCTTAGCTATATTTTTAAGTCCTTTAATTGGTTAAATGGGCCTAAGTGTAATCTTAAGTCCATTAAGTTTTGAATTAACATATCATGTGCTTAAATAGTCCATTAACACTACTTTACATTTTTATGTAAGTTTTTAACTTGGGATATTCTTATAAGCTTATCTTTAGTGTATTCATATTTAGTTTTGAATCTAAAATGAAAGAGTAAAACTTATGCATTGTTTTATGTGATGTACCAATTTAGATCTAGGTATGTTACAAGGTTTTATACAAGTTATAAGTTCTAACCATGAGCTTAAGACCCACGGCTATGATTACTATAGTTTATTAAGCTATGTCAAGTCTTGTTTTAAGATTGCATTTACTTGCAAGTGTTTCAATATTAAGATCTAGCTATGTATATAATAAGAAAACAAGTCAAAGTCCATGTACACCACATATAGCTTAGGTTAGTCATTTAATCTTGGTATTTTCAAATACGATTTTTAGCTAGTTTCATGTTTACCATTTAACCACAAACCTAGGTTCCACATATACATGCATGTATACTAAAAGATCATCTAAGTAGACATATAACATTTTTGTGATTTTCAATAGTCCATATAACATATAATGATATGTATCCCATCATTTAAACTTAGCACATAAATCACGTATTCATTTATTATATATGCCGTGACCTTCTAGGTCATGGTTTTCATGGTTCTTGAGTTACACATGTTTATTTCATAAGATCTATGATTATTTATTAACCAGAGTCCCATAAAGTAAGATTTGTAACCCTTGCTACACTAAGTTTATCAAATGTTTTTATATGGTTTTCGAATCAAGTTTAAACATATAGTGCTAATTATAGATTTCTTATTAAAAGATTTTTAACCATGTTTAATGGTACACAAAAATAGGCCGTGACCTTTAAGGTCATGGCTATTACCAAATCTTGATTTTTAACAAGTTATTTACATGTGTTTATAGATGGATGATGATGCATGCAAGTGAAAATGAAGAAACATAAGGAGTATACCTTTCTTGCCTAAAAGTTACTAAGGGACATCTATGTGAACAAAGAGGTTAGAGATCTATTCAAGATGATGAGGGAGACTCAAATTATCAACCAAGTCGTGACCTTTTAGGTTCGGCTAGGGCTTGGTATAATACTTCCAAGGATGATGATTATGCTACCAATATATTTATGATTACTATGAGGCAAAGATCTAGTAGATCTAGTGAACAAAGTTGGATTTTTGGTGGCTTATAGCCGAATTGTTTGAGAGAAAAAGGGAAGGGAGAGTGAGATCTAGTTGAGAGGGAATGTGAAGAGTATGTGTATGTGTGTTTTCGGCTAAAAGGGGAGAGAGAGATGCAAGTAAGGGTGTGAACAACTTGGTAAGAACAATAGTGCCAAGTGTTGACACTTGTGTTCCCAAGGCTTGACACATGGGTTCCCAAGACATCTCTTCACCTTCCACCTAAGGAATGCGTGTCATTCTTAGCCAAGGGGGAGATGGGCTCAAGTTGTGGGCTTGTGTTGGGCTAGCACACAAGGTAGTGGACTTTGGGCTAGTCCAAAGTATATATATATGTTTATAATGTACACATACATATATGTATGTAGTACTACCTCATACAACATTTTTCCCATAATTTGTTTGAGTGTTGGGCATATATAGCTGTTGTAACTTTCAATACTTGTGATCCTAGTCTTATGTACCAAGTTTAGTTATGCATAATATTTCCATAGCAAAGTAGTTGTAGAAGTATAAGTACATAGTGATCAAATTCACACACAACTTATAGATGTACAATACATGAGTGATTATTCTAGGATTTATGGGTGAATCTTATTACATGAAATCATGGTAAAATCAAGCATTTTACAGCACCACCCCGTTATTTTAGCTTTGTCCTCAAAGCTACTAAAACGTAGTTATCTTTTAAGTGAAAAGATGAGGGTGTTTGGCTTTGAAGATGTCTTCTCGTTCCCAGGTGTACTCGGGGCCTCTCTTCGAGTCCCATCGTACTTTAATTAACGGGATGTGATACATGCATTTTTAATGGGTTCAGATTATGTCTCTCGATATCCTCTCGAACTGATCTCGGCCTTAAGTGGAATGATTTGTTCTTGGTTACTATAAAGGAGTTGGTTTGTTTATCTAATTTTAAACTAATAAAACTTAAATGCAAATGACGTTGAGTAACTTAAAACTTTGGAAGATTAACTAAATTGATAAGTTAAAATTGAGTGCTTGAAAACATAAAGGAAGGATTAGAAAATTACTTTGAAAACTTAATTGACTAATTGCTTAAAAACTTGTTCTATCGGAATGTTGAAAATTATTACTATCGGAATACCTAAAAGTCAAAAGCATCGGAATGCACAAAATAATGGTCCATCGGAATGTCTTTGTTAACCACCATCGGAATGCTAAACTGTCGGAATGTTCAAGATGCAAGCTGTCGCAATGATGCTGTCGGAAAGTTTCTAGATCGGAATGTTGCAAATAAAATTTGGCCAGAGTTTCGTTTAGAAAAGAAACCTAAACCCGTCGGAATGTGCGATCGCAATATGCGATCGCAATCCCAGATCGGAATAGGGGTAACTTACAACCTATCGCAAAGTAAAACCCCTCTTGGGTTATTGCGATACCAAACCAAGGATGATCCGTCGGAATGTGTTAAAACCCCTCTTTTGCGATGGAAGGAATCTTGTTCCGAAATTGGTGGAAAGCTAAAAACTCAATAAGCAAAAGCAATAAGCCAAGGGATTCGAACTTGAGCACTTCAAAAGGATTAAATTTAATAACTTTTGAAAACAAGAAACTTTAAAACTTAATAAACAAAACTTTTCAATGATTAAAACTTATAAGAAATCCGAAATCAATAAGCTTGAACAAACAATAAGCCAATAAGCATGGAGAGCTTATGGCTTATTCACGTAGAGCTTAAAAAGACTAGAAAGATCAAACTTTATTCACGAACACATCCACAATCCCAACCGTATGGTTTTAACAATCGGATCAAGGATTTGACAAATGAAGAAAAGTAGAAAAAGATTAAGGAACTTAAAAGCATAAACTTGATTAATGAAATCAAAAGTACAAGAAAGCTTGAATTAAAAGATGAAATCAAAAGAAAAGTTTTGTGAGAGAAAGTATGGAACTTTCTCTCTCTAAAACTAGAGAGAAAATGAAAACTAAAAACTAGCTAAAAACTAAGTGTGTCAAATTTTGTGAGGTGAAGGCTTTATATAGGCGTGTGTATAGTGTTGATGGGCTCTTGATTGGGCTTTGATTCGGGCTTCTTTTTCTTCTTTCTTCTTAAGTCTTCACGCGTCTTTTAAATAAACGTTTCCGACTTGGATTTGAGAAGTGTCGGTGAATAATTCCAACTCGTCCTATAATATTTTATTTAATAGACTCGAGTTCTTCGACATATATGAATCTTCCATCTTTGGCTCTATTCTTCGATAAATCTTCAAATAGGCGCAATGACTTCAAATCTTTTGCATCTCTTGGACAATAGACTTCGTCTTGAGTCTTTTTCCTTTGATAAAACACGTGCAATCCCATGTTTTCTTTAATATTCATCCGGTCGACTCTGAAAACACAATAAACACAAAAACCACGCATAATTCCAAACAAATGATATTAAATACGTGTTTTGGTCTTGTTTTAGCCCGATTTAAGTGGTAAAAGGATGGGTGTTTCCACACCTATCAAATCCCCTACACTTAACCATTGCCATGCCCTCGTGCAATGCTTAGTGACAAAGCATATTTACACTTTCCTCATAATCAATCAACCTTGGCCTTATTAATATACTACTAAACGAAAATGAAAATACTAAGAGAAATTTAAAACTTTGAAGCAAACAAAAGGATGGAAATACCTTGCAAAGAGATCGAGGACTTACATTAGGGCTTTGGTGCTACGAAGATTTATCATCCTCAAGTTTCACGTTCCCCATACTAAGCTTAAAAACGAGATCATTGTCATTATAAGTTAGCAATTCAAACACTTACACACATGGCTTAATTAAATGCTTAGACTCCCTTATTCCTAGGTGTATCTCTTATATTTTATTTTTGTCTTAGAATGATCATGAAGATGCATTTTTGGACTTATTTCGATAGCTATTTAGGGCTGAAAGCAAAGTAGGACGATTTGATCAATAGTTAGCTAAAGGACAAAATCTTTTAAAACTGCTTCTCGGGATATCAAAAAGTTCATATCTTGGCATAACTTGGTTCACGATTTGAGACCTTTCTCGGGCCGATATTTGGCATGTACTTCATACTTCATATCTTCGAGAGACGTTCTTGAGATAATGGTCTTCTCATCATAATAGAGTTTCTTCACTTGGAGACTTTTGAGAGGTACTCCAACTTTGTTGACCACGACTTCTTGATTATTTCTTCAATCTCTAATTGGGATTTTGAGATACAACGATCCGCCTCCTTTTCGGACTTGGATCTATTTATCCTCATACCTTGTTAGGGTCTTTTCGGATAGACTTCTCCATGATCTTTATGGGAGTTGATTGCTTTTCGTCGTGAGCCTTGATCCTTCATATTGACTTTAGGAATAATGCTTTTCACATCACTTTGGACCTTCAGCAATAAAATTGAATCCTCATGCCTTATTAGGGCCTTTTCGGACTCGCCAATCTTCGCGCCCCGCTTCATAAGTTATGCCTTGGCTATGAACTCTTATCATTACCGAGCAACTTTTAAACGATCTTGGGCTAGAAGCTAAGTAACTTTTCAAATCGTAAGACCTTACTTATTGCAGATAAATTATTAGCAAGTGATGGGAGAATAGGCAAATAATTACACCAAGTGAGCTTGCGCAAGAACACCGACTTATAATTGACTCTATCATTTCTCGTCCTCCACAGTTTAAAATCTCAAGTAATGAGACTCGTGGACACTTAGCCTAATAAACCAATTAAGGCCTATATGGTTAAGGATACTAGCTAGAATAAACTTGGATAAGTCTATTCGGGTTGAGTCAAAATAAACACAACGGGCCTAATTTGTCAAAGACTTCTAAACTAGCTACACCACTTTATTAATATTTTTGACTTTATTGTGGAATATATACATATGAAAGCAACGCTAAAAATTTTAAAATTACAACTAAATGGCCAAAGTTAATAAAAAATTTGAAAAATGTTGAAAAATAGGATTTTCCGGTTAAATGAAGGCATTTTCATGGAGAAGTCCACTTAAAACTTCGATAGAAGTCCCCCCTACACTTAAGATAAACATTGTCCTCAATGTTTAAGCATGTGGGAAAAGTCTCCCCTACACTTATGACATTTTGCACGTTGGTTAACTCAAGTTAAGGAAGAGACGACTAAAGTGAGCAATTTCAAATGTGAGTATGAAGAAAATTGAATCACGATAGTTGAGAGATAGAACCGGATTTCGGATAACACGGGAGTACGGTTCTTCAAAGGTTCCAAGAGTGCACTTATCCCTGTAATCACATCACCACAAAAATACAAACACCTATGTAGGTCCCCCCTACACTTAGGAGGTTAAAACGTAAAAGGATAGATACTCGGGTTGCCTCCCGAGGAGCGCTTGTTTTTGATGACCGAGTCACGAGCCTGACTCGACCCAAAATTAGTTCATGGGGAACGTGGTGAGGGATGGAATCATCTCTTGAGAGATGTCCTCACCAAAGTACAGCTTCAGACGCTGGCCATTCACCTTGAAATTGGGCCCATTTGGCTGAGAAAGCTCAATGGTCCCATACGGAAAGACGTTGGCGACGGTGAATGGACCAGACCAACGGCTCTTCAACTTGCCAGAGAAGATCTTCAACCGAGAGTTGAAAAGCAAGACTTGATCACCAACGTGGAACTCTCGGTTCTTGATTTTTGCGTCATGGAGGATCTTCGTCTTCTCTTTGTAGATCAGCGAGTTCTCATAAGCTTCATTCCTTAGTTCGTTGAGCTCGTTGAGTTGAATCTTGCGATGATCACCGGCTTTGTTGATGTCGAAGTTAGCCCACTTTAAGGCCCAGTGCGCCTTATGCTCCAGCTCGATGGGAAGGTGGCATGCTTTCCCGTACACAAGACGATAAGGTGTACAACCGATCGGGGTCTTGTAAGCAGTACGGAAAGCCCACAGAGCATCATCTAATTTATCGGCCCACACGGCACGATGCTCTCCCACAGTACGCTCCAAAATTCGCTTCAATCCACGATTGGATATCTCGGCTTGCCCATTGGTTTGGGGATGATAGGCGGTGGAAAGACGGTGAGTGACACCATACTTGGCCATGACTCTTGCAAATTGATCGTTGCAAAAATGAGTCCCGCGGTCACTGATAATAGCACGAGGGACGCCGAATCGAGCGAACAGCGATTTCAAAAAGTTACAAACCACCCTTGCATCATTAGTAGGCAAAGCTTTGGCTTCAACCCACTTGGAGACGTAGTCAACGGCAACAAGGATGTATTTGTTTCCTTTAGATGAAGGAAATGGCCCCATAAAGTCGATACCCCAAACATCAAAGATTTCACACTCTTGAATGAAATTCTGAGGCATCTCATCTTTATGTGTGATCGTGCCTTGTTTCTGGCAAGCATCACATTTTTTAACCATATCGTGAGCGTCACGATAAATGGAGGGCCAATAAAATCCTGAATCAAACACTTTTCTGGCGGTGTAGTTGGGACCAAAGTGACCACCAGTGGGTCCTTTGTGGCAAGCATCAAGGATTTCGAAAGCTGCCGGTCCATCAACACATCGGCGAATAATCAAGTCAGCACATTGTTTGAAAAGATACGGGTCATCCCAGAAGTAAGTCTTTATGTCTTTGAAGAACTTCTTCTTTTGCTGGGATGTTAACCCGTCAACGAGGATTCCACCCGCTAAGTAGTTTGCAATGTCTGCAAACCACGGGGTTTCGTCAGCAGTCGAGTTGATAGACATTAAGGTCTCCAGGGGAAAAGAATCGTTGATTTCTTTGTTCGGATGATCCCCCTGGTAAGGATCCTCAAGTCTACTGAGATGATCCGCGGCTAGGTTTTCTGCTCCTTTTTTATCGCGAATTTCGATTTTAAATTCCTGGAGCAGCAAAACCCAGCGAAGAAGTCTTGGTTTGGAATCTTGCTTTGTCAACAAGTACTTCAGCGCGGAATGATCGGTATACACGATGGTGGTGGAAAGGACAAGATAGGGGCGGAATTTCTCAAAAGCATAGACAACAGCTAAAAGCTCTTTTTCGGTTGTCGTATAATGCAATTGTGCCCCAGTCATTGTCTTGCTAGCGTAATGGATTGGTTGGAAGTGTTTGTTCACTCTTTGTCCAAGAACCGCTCCAATAGCAAAATCGCTAGCATCGCACATCAACTCAAAAGGCAGCTCCCAATTAGGGGTAACTAAGACGGGTGCCTTAGTAAGCTTATCCTTAAGTGAGTCAAAGGCTTTAAGACACTCTTTGGAGAAGATAAAAGGAGTATCTTTCTCCAAGAGGTGGGTCATCGGGCGAGCGATTTGAGAAAAATCTTTGATGAATCGACGGTAGAAGCCCGCATGACCCAGGAAACTTCTCACACCCTTCACTGTTGAAGGTGGAGGCAACTTTGCGATAACATCGACTTTCGCACGGTCAACTTCAAGACCGGCTTTGGAGATTTTGTGTCCTAGGACGATGCCTTCTTTTACCATAAAATGGCATTTTTCCCAATTCAGAACTAGGCGAGTGTCTTCGCACCGCTTGAGCATACGTTCCAAATTGGCAAGGCACGTAGAGAATGAATCGCCATAGACCGAGAAGTCATCCATGAATACTTCCATAGTGTCTTCCACCATGTCATGGAAGATAGCCATCATACACCTTTGGAATGTCCCAGGAGCATTACATAAACCAAAAGGCATGCGTTTGTAAGCAAATGTTCCATAGGGACAAGTGAATGTGGTCTTTTCTTGGTCCTTGGGATCGATGGGAATTTGGAAATACCCGGAAAAACCGTCTAAGAAGTAGTAATAGTCATTACCAGCTAGACGCTCGAGCATTTGATCCATGAAGGGAAGAGGAAAGTGGTCTTTTCTCGTGGCATCATTGAGCTTGCGATAATCAATACAAACTCTCCACCCAGTAACGAGACGAGTGGGAATCAACTCGTTGTGGTCATTGGGAACAACGGTTATTCCGCCCTTCTTGGGCACACAATGGACGGGACTTACCCACGGCGAATCCGAAATAGGGTAGATCAAGCCGGCATCTAGAAGTTTGATAACCTCTTGTTTGATGACGTCATGAATTTTAGGATTAACCCTTCTTTGGTTCTGGATTGTGGGTTTGAAGTCATCTTCCATGAGAATCTTGTGAGTACAAAAGTTCGGATCAATTCCGCGTATATCGGAAATTTTCCAAGCAATTGCTTTCTTATGAGCTTTAAGCACAGCGATGAGTCGGGCTTTCTCTTCATCCTTCAAATCCTTAGCAATGATGACGGGCGACTTCTGCTCCTCTTCGAGGAATACATACTCAAGATGGGGTGGCAACTCCTTAAGTTCCAAATCCGGAGGATTGTCGACGGGAGGCGTAGTCGAAGTCGGAGTCTCGATAGCAATAATAGTGGGAGATGGAGGGGAAGGATTGTCTTCTCTGAGGAGGTTTGCAATGAAACTGAGATCGTCATCCCAAGTGGCAGTAGAATCGTCATTGTCTTGCTTCACATCTTCCAAGGTGGCTTCCAAATCTTTCCAAAGGAAATCACTTTCTCCAAATATAGATAGTGATGAGTCGATAGAGGAAACGGTCTCAACATTGGGAAGAGAGGTAGGAATGTTTTTACAAGCATCCTTGAAGTGTTCTTCACAAGCCTCATCAAGAACGTCAATACAATTAACATTCTCGTAAGAAGAAGGATGTTTAGATAACTTTCACATGTTGAAGACTACTTTATCGTCACCCACTCTCATGATAAGCTCACCGGCTTCAACATCAATGAGAGTGCGACCGGTCCTCAAGAATGGACGACCAACAATGAGTGGCACACGGGGGTCCATCTCGTAGTCGACGACAACAAAATCAGCAGGGAAGGTGAATTTGTCGACTCCTACAATGACATCTTCGGCTATCCCCACTGGATAAGCAACCGTACGGTTAGCTAATTCCAAAGTCATTTTGGTGGGGACTAGCTCTGGGAGAGATAATTGCTTCCAAACACTTAGAGGCATGAGATTAATACTGGCACCTAGATCGGCTAGGGCCATGCAATTCTCTACTCCCGGGAAATTGCAAGGGATAAGGAAACGACCCGGATCACCAAGCTTGATTGGCAATTTCCTTAAGAGCACTGCAGAGCAGTTCTCATTAAGTTGGGTGTTGGCGAGATCGAGGAGCTTTTCCTTGTCGCTCAGAAGATCTTTAAACATTTTCGCGTACTTAGGCATGTGAGCGAGAGCCTCAGCGAAGGAGATATTGAAATTCAGTTGTTTAAACATTTTAAGAAAGTTAGAAACCTGAATATCGTCCTTGCTTTTGAGCTTCTCTTTCCTCAACCTAGATGGATAAGGTATGTTGGAAGAAGAGGAAGGCTTTGGGATGATAGGATCACTCACATCCTTGGGTGGAGGAGGGGTAGAAGGAAGAGGTGGAGAAATTGGGGAAGGAGAAGGGTGAGGAATAGGAGCAGGTGACTCGTTCTCCTTAGTCACAACCACCGGTGGAGGTATAGGAAGCTCGGGTTCCTTGGTACCTTTACCACTGCGAGTGGTGATTGCTTTCATCTCCCCTCGTGGATTCGCAACGGTGTTACTCGGAAGAGTACCCGAAGAAGAGGGTTGATTACCTTGGAAAAAACTAGCCATCATGTTCCTCAAGTCATTCGTTTGACTATCCATAGTGTTTTCATATCAGCTCTTAGATCATTCCCTTGTTTCATCAGATCTGCTTTCAAGTTGCGCACTTCCTGTTGGAGGTTATCCACGATCACATCGTTAGTCCTCATGTAGGTTCCAATGTCTTGATGCGATGCGGGGGTTTGGTTGGAAGGAGCAGTGTATGCGGGTGGTTGATAAGCAGGTTGCTGGTAAACTTGGTTGTTTCGTTGTTGTGGTTGTTGCTGCTTATGAGGAGGGATGTATGGTGTGCGAGTTTGTTGTTGTTGAGGAGGGCGGGTGAGGTTTTGTTGTTGGTTGTGGTTGTTAGAATTAAAACCAGGTGGTGAGAGATAGTTGTTAGAACGGTAGCTAAGCAGGTTGCGGTCACCTTGAGGTTTTGCTTGATAAGCAGGTTGAGTATAGGTGCCATATGCTGCATTCACATTCTCAGCAGGGTAGTCTTGGGTGGCGGTACAAGTTGTGTAAGTGTGAGGACCACCGCATATCTCACAAGGTTGGCTGACAGCGTTCACTTGAGCGTTCTTGGCGTTGTTGCTGTTGTTGTTGCTGACGGTGTGGGTGACAAGCGATTCAAGAAGCGTGGTGATTTTGTCAAGTCGCTTGTCGCTGTCATTAGTGCTAGCACTAGCAACATTGGTCCTAATGCTCTTGGTTTGCACACGAGACTTGTTCTCAATGATATCCCAAGCAGCATTGGAAGTCTTAGCCAATAAATTACCCCCCGAAGCACTGTTCAGTGAATCTTGGTCACTCATGCTTAAACAATTGTAAAAAGTATTTATTTGATGAACTTTGGTAAAACCATGTTGTGGGCATTTTCTTAAAAGATCTTTAAAGCGATCCCAAGATTCACTGAATGACTCGTCGTACTTTTGTTCAAAGGTTATAATCTCATTCCGCAAAGCGGTAGTACGAGAGGGTGGAAAAAAGTAGTTGATAAACTTTGTTTCCAAATCCGTCCACGAGAGAATACTCTGTGGCGGTTCCTTAGCAAGCCAATGCCGGGCTTGTCCCTCTAAAGAAAAGGGAAAAAGTTGTAACCTTATCACTTCTTGTGGAACACCATTGAACTTGACCGTGTTCGTGAGTTGTAGAAATCTCTTGATGTGATCGTGTGGGTCATCAATGGTTCGTCCAAAGAATGGTTGAGCTGAGACCATCTGGATAAAGCCTGACTTGAGCTCGAAATTGTTGGCGGCAATTGGTGGTATAACAATTGGATCCGTGTTGCCATCAACATGAGCTTGCAGCAGTTCAATCATTGGGCGATTATCCGGAAGTGGCTCATTGTTGTTGTTATTGTTCATGTTGTTGAAGGGCGGATTGTTGTTGTTATTATTGTTGTTCGGAGGTGGTATGTTATTGTTGTTTTGTACACCCGCCATGTCTACGTTATCGAGAGGCTCGGGCTCTTGATAAGACGTGGATCGAGTGCGCATACACCTGCAAAAGAACGAACAAAGAAAAACAAAGCAAAAATATTTTTGGTTTTTATGTTTTTTTTTTTTTTTTTTTACTTTTTAGGATTTTTGAAAATTTTATATTTTTTAGTGTTTTTTTTTTTTTTTTTTTTTTTTTTTTTTTTGAAAATTTTTATGAAAAAGTAACGTTCACGGGGAACGGATCCCAAAATCCAAGTTCTACAAAAAACTTTTGATCTTAACGAGAAGAGCCGGCAGCGGCGCCATTTGATACATGCATTTTTAATGGGTTCAGATTATGTCTCTCGATATCCTCTCGAATTGATCTCGGCCTTAAGTGGAATGATTTGTTCTTGGTTACTATAAAGGAGTTGGTTTGTTTATCTAATTTTAAACTAATAAAACTTAAATGCAAATGACGTTGAGTAACTTAAAACTTTGGAAGATTAACTAAATTGATAAGTTAAAATTGAGTGCTTGAAAACATAAAGGAAGGATTAGAAAATTACTTTGAAAACTTAATTGACTAATTGCTTAAAAACTTGTTCTATCGGAATGTTGAAAATTATTACTATCGGAATACCTAAAAGTCAAAAGCATCGGAATGCACAAAATAATGGTCCATCGGAATGTCTTTGTTAACCACCATCGGAATGCTAAACTGTCGGAATGTTCAAGATGCAAGCTGTCGCAATGATGCTGTCGGAAAGTTTCTAGATCGGAATGTTGCAAATAAAATTTGGCCAGAGTTTCGTTTAGAAAAGAAACCTAAACCCGTCGGAATGTGCGATCGCAATATGCGATCGCAATCCCAGATCGGAATAGGGGTAACTTACAACCTATCGCAAAGTAAAACCCCTCTTGGGTTATTGCGATACCAAACCAAGGATGATCCGTCGGAATGTGTTAAAACCCCTCTTTTGCGATGGAAGGAATCTTGTTCCGAAATTGGTGGAAAGCTAAAAACTCAATAAGCAAAAGCAATAAGCCAAGGGATTCGAACTTGAGCACTTCAAAAGGATTAAATTTAATAACTTTTGAAAACAAGAAACTTTAAAACTTAATAAACAAAACTTTTCAATGATTAAAACTTATAAGAAATCCGAAATCAATAAGCTTGAACAAACAATAAGCCAATAAGCATGGAGAGCTTATGGCTTATTCACGTAGAGCTTAAAAAGACTAGAAAGATCAAACTTTATTCACGAACACATCCACAATCCCAACCGTATGGTTTTAACAATCGGATCAAGGATTTGACAAATGAAGAAAAGTAGAAAAAGATTAAGGAACTTAAAAGCATAAACTTGATTAATGAAATCAAAAGTACAAGAAAGCTTGAATTAAAAGATGAAATCAAAAGAAAAGTTTTGTGAGAGAAAGTATGGAACTTTCTCTCTCTAAAACTAGAGAGAAAATGAAAACTAAAAACTAGCTAAAAACTAAGTGTGTCAAATTTTGTGAGGTGAAGGCTTTATATAGGCGTGTGTATAGTGTTGATGGGCTCTTGATTGGGCTTTGATTCGGGCTTCTTTTTCTTCTTTCTTCTTAAGTCTTCACGCGTCTTTTAAATAAACGTTTCCGACTTGGATTTGAGAAGTGTCGGTGAATAATTCCAACTCGTCCTATAATATTTTATTTAATAGACTCGAGTTCTTCGACATATATGAATCTTCCATCTTTGGCTCTATTCTTCGATAAATCTTCAAATAGGCGCAATGACTTCAAATCTTTTGCATCTCTTGGACAATAGACTTCGTCTTGAGTCTTTTTCCTTTGATAAAACCCGTGCAATCCCATGTTTTCTTTAATATTCATCCGGTCGACTCTGAAAACACAATAAACACAAAAACCACGCATAATTCCAAACAAATGATATTAAATACGTGTTTTGGTCTTGTTTTAGCCCGATTTAAGTGGTAAAAGGATGGGTGTTTCCACACCTATCAGGATGCGGCTACGTTTCAACTTCTTGGTCGTTCTCTCCATGATTTCCACTGGTGTCTCGGCGTATTGGAGTTGGTCATCGATATGGACCCCCTCTAAGGGCATAACCAAAGGTTCCTCTGCGTAGCACTTCTTTAGATTTGACACATGGAAGGTGGGGTGTATCCGACTTAACTGTGGCGGCAATTCTAAATGGTAAGCCGCTTCCCCGATCTTGGCTATCACTTTGAAAGGACCCACATACCGTGGATTAAACTTTCCCCGCTTTCCAAATCGTATAACTCCCTTCCATGGTGATACTTTTAACATGACGTGATCTCTTACTTTAAACTGTACGGGTCTGCGTTTCTGATCCGCGTAGCTCTTTTGTCGATCACGAGCAGCTTGCAATCTTTTCTTTATAAGAACAATTCGGTCGGTAGTCTCCTGAATCAATTCAGGCCCAGTGAGTTGGAACTCGCCTACCTCTTCCCAACATACAGGAGAGCGACATTTCCTTCCATAAAGGGCTTCAAAATGGGCGGCCTTGATACTGCCGTGGTAGCTATTGTTGTAGGAGAACTCAATCAAAGGTATATGCTCGACCCAACTATTTCCAAAATCTATCACACATGCTCTTAGCATGTCTTCTAGAGTTTGGATGGTTCGCTCACTCGGACCATCCGTTTGGGGATGATAGGCGGTGCTCATATCTAGTTGGGTTCCCAAGGCTCGTTGGAGAGCCCTCTAGAAGTTGGATGTGAATCTGTTGTCCCTGTCACAGATTATTGAGACTAGCACCCCATGTTTGGTTACAATTTCCTTAAGGTAGGTCCTTGCCAACTTGGATAAGGAGTCAGATTCCTTAATGGGTATGAAATGAGCAGACTTGGTGAGTCAGTCGACTATCACCTAAAAGGCATCATAGAGATGATTTCCGGAGTTTGGTAACAAAATCCATGGTGATGTTTTCCCATTTCCATTCAATTATCTTAGGTTGTACCAGTAGACCGGATGGCCTTTGGTGTTCTGTTTTGACACGTGCGCATGTCAGACATTTCTGAACATAAGTGGTGATGTCAGCCTTCATATTTGGCCACCAATACAATTTCCTCATATCTTGATACATCTTTTCCGATGCCGGATGTATTGAGTATTTGGATTTATGTGACTCGTGCATGATTATGTCCCTCAGATTCCCGTAAAGGGGTAACCAAATCCTCCCGTGTAAGCAAAATATTCCTTCCGCCCTTGGTTCCAGTTTCTCATTAGAGAGGTCAGTTCGGAGCATTCCTCCTATATCTTCTTTCCAGAGGTTTTCGGGTTTCTGTGCTTGGGTTTGTGCTTCAAGGATTTGCTTGGGCAGATCCAGGTTGATGGTCATGGTTAGGGCTCGAACCCTCATGGGTGGGTCTTTATCCTTACGGCTCAGTACATCAGCAACTACGTTTGCTTTACCTGGATGGTATTTGATTTCACAATCATAATCTCTTAACAGTTCGATCCAACGACGCTGCCTCATATTAAGCTCTTTTTTATCTAATATGTGTTGCAGGCTCTTGTGGTCGGTGTACACTGTACATTTTGTTCTGTAAAGATAATGCCTCCAAATTTTTAAGGCAAAGACTACTGCTCCAAGTTCTAAGTTATGGGTAGTGTGGTTTTTCTCATGATTCTTTAATTGCCTAGAAGCGTAGGCAATCACTTTCTTTCTTTGCATCAACACTGCTCCCAGTCCTTTATATGAGGCGTCACAATATACCTCAAAGTCATCATTGCCCTCGGGTAAGGATAGGAGAGGCGCACTACACAACTTCTGTTTTATCAATTGGAAAGTTGATTCCTCCTTTTCTCCCCAATTAAATTTTACTCCTTTCTGAGTGAGTTTTGTCATTAGTTTGGCTATTTTGGAGAAGTCTTCGATGAATTGGCGATAGTATCCGGCGAGTCCTAGGAATTGGCGGATCTCCGTTGGTGATTTGGGAGATGCCCAACTCTTGACGGATTCAACCTTTGCAGGATCTACGTGAATACCATCGCTGTCAATGACGTGTCCTAGGAAATGGACTCTGGTTATCCAGAACTCGCATTTGGAAAATTTTGCATATAGATGCTCTTCCTTGAGTATTTTCAGTACTTGGTCCAGATGCTCAGCATGCTCCTGCTTGTTCTTGGAGTAAACAAGTATGTCGTCAATGAAGACTATTACGAATTTATCCAAATAGGGTTTAAACACTCGGTTCATGAGATCCATGATTATTTCCGGTGCGTTTGTCAACCCAAAAGGCATAACTCTAAATTCGAAATGACCATAACGAGTTCTGAAAGCTGTCTTAGGAATGTCTTCTTCCTGGACTCTCAGTTGATGGTATCCAGAACTCAGATCAATCTTAGAATACATGCTTGATCCCTGGAGTTGATCAAACAAGTCATCAATGTGAGGTAAAGGATAGCGATTCTTTATCGTTAGTTTGTTCAATTCTCAGTAATCGATGCACATTCGAAAAGAACCGTCTTTCTTCTTGACAAACAGAACAGGGGCTCCTCATGGAGAAGAGCTAAGCCTAATGAATCCTTTGTCTGATAGCTCCTGGAGTTGTTTGGCCAGTTACTTCAATTTTGATGGTGCTAGACTGTAGGGAGCCTTAGCTACAGGTGCTGTCCCAGGATATAAATCATTTTGGAACTCTATCTATCGTACTGGGGGCATACCTGGCAGTTCCTCAGGAAATACTTCGGGAAAATCTCGGATAATTGGCACGTCCTCGATTCAGATCTCCTCAGGTTTGTCTTTTTCCTCAACTTTGGAGATGTGTGCTAGGAAGATAGGGCATCCTCTGGTCAAGTACCTTTGTGCTTTGGGGCAGGAAATGACACTAAGTCTAGTGTTGATTATATCAGGGTTACCATCCCCTCGTGTAATCCAGGTTTCATCTCCCCATGGTATACGGACCAGTTTTTGATCACATAATATGACTGCATGGTACTTCGACAGCCAATCCATGCCAGTGATGACATCAAAGCTACCAAGAATTACTGGGATCAAATCGATGTTGAACGGGTGGTTGGAGAGGTTTAAAGTACAACCTCGAATAATGGTGTCAACCGTCACAATTTTTCCGTCAGCTAGTTCTACTGTATAGTAGGAGTCTAAGACTGATGGAATAATTTCCAATACTCTTCTAAATTCTGTTGAGATAAAGCTTCGATCTACCCCGGTGTCAAATAGGACAGATGCATATCGTTGGTTTAATAGAAATGTACCGGTGACGATGTTGGAATTTGGATTGGCTTGGGCATTGCCAGTCATGTATACTTGTGATGGGGTTCCTTTGTTGTCCTCCTTCCAGTTGGACAACTTGGGACAATCAAGTCTTACATGTCCAGAGGTCCCATATTTGTAACATACTCCAACTTTCTTTGGCTCATGATGACTTTCACTTACGGGGCTTTGGTTCCCTTTACATTGCTTTCTAGCATCATGATGGTAGTCGCATTTTAAACACTTAGGTTTGGATCCTAAGTATTTCTTGTTGCACATGTTTATTTCATGAGATCTATGATTATTTATTAACCAAAGTCCCATAAAGTAAGATTTGTAACCCTTGCTACACTAAATTTATCAAATGTTTTTATATGGTTTTTGAATCAAGTTTAAACATATAGTGCTAATTATAGATTTCTTATTAAAAGATACTTAACCATGTTTAATGGTACACAAAAATAGGTCGTGACCTTAAGGTCATGGCTATTACAAAATCTTGATTTTTAACAAGTTATTTACATGTGTTTATAGATAGATGATGATGCATGCAAGTGAAAATGAAGAAACATAAGGAGTATACCTTTCTTGCCTAAAAGTTACTAAGGGAGATCTATGTGAACAAAGAGGTTAGAGATCTATTCAAGATGATGAGGGAGACTCCAATTATCAACCAAGTCGTGACCTTTTAGGTTCGGCTAGGGCTTGGTATAATACTTCCAAGGATGATGATTATGCTACCAATAGATTTGTGATAACTATGAGGAAAAGATCTAGTGAACAAAATTGGATTTTTGGTGGCTTATAGCCGAATTGTTTGAGAGAAAAAGGGAAGGGAGAGTGAGATCTAGTTGAGAGGGAATGTGAAGAGTATGTGTATGTGTGTTTTCGGCTAAAAGGGGAGAGCGAGATGCAAGTAAGGGTGTGAACACCTTGGTAAGAACAATAGTGCCAAGTGTTGACACTTGTGTTCCCAAGGCTTGACACTTGGGTTCCCAATACATTTCTTCACCTTCCACCTAAGGAATGCGTGTCATTCTTAGCCAAAAGGGGGAGATGGGCTCAAGTTGTGGGCTTGTGTTGGGCTAGCACACAAGGTAGTGGACTTTGGGCTAGCCCAAAGTATATATATATATATGTTTATAATGTACACATACATATATGTATGTAGTACTACCTCATACAACATTTTTCCCATAATTTGTTTGAGTGTTGGGCATATATAGTTGTTGTAACTTTCAATACTTGTGATCCTAGTCTTATGTACCAAGATTAGTTATGCATCATATTTCCATAGCAAAGTAGTTGTAGAAGTATAAGTACATAGTGATCAAATTCACACACAACTTATAGATGTACAACACATGAGTGATTATTCTAGGATTTATGGGTGAATCTTATTACATGAAATCATGGTAAAATCATGGATTTTACAGCACCATCCCATTATTTTAGCTTTGTCCTCAAAGCTACTAAAACGTAGTTATCTTTTAAGTGAAAAGATGAGGGTGTTTGGCTTTGAAGATGTCTTCTCGTTCCCAGGTGTACTCGGGGCCTCTCTTCGAGTCTCATCGTACTTTAATTAACGGGATGCGACTACGTTTCAACTTCTTGGTCGTTCTCTCCATGATTTCCACTGGTGTCTCGGCGTATTGGAGTTGGTCATCGATATGGACCCCCTCTAAGGGCATAACCAAAGGTTCCTCTGCGTAGCACTTCTTCAGATTTGACACATGGAAGGTGGGGTGTATCCGAATTAACTGTGGCGGCAATTCTAAACGGTAAGCCTCTTCCCCGATCTTGGCTATCACTTTGAAAGGACCCACATACCGTGGATTCAACTTTCCCCGCTTTCCAAATCGTATAACTCCCTTCCATGGTGATACTTTTAACATGACGTGATCTCCTACTTTAAACTGCACGGGTCTGCGTTTCTGATCCGCGTAGCTCTTTTGTCGATCACGAGCAGCTTGCAATCTTTGCTTTATAAGAACAATTCGGTCGGTAGTCTTCTGAATCAATTCAGGCCCAGTGAGTTGGAACTCGCCTACCTCTTCCCAACATACAGGAGAGCGACATTTCCTTCCATAAAGGGATTCAAAAGGGGCGGCCTTGATACTGGCGTGGTAGCTATTGTTGTAGGAGAAATCAACCAAAGGTATATGCTCGACCCAACTATTTCCAAAATCTATCACACATGCTCTTAGCATGTCTTCTAGAGTTTGGATGGTTCGCTCACTCTGACCATCCGTTTGGGGATGACAGGCGGTGCTCATATCCAGTTGGGTACCCAAGGCTCGTTGGAGATCCCTCCATAAGTTGGAGGTGAATCTGTTGTCCCTGTTAATAACTAGATTTTTGCCAGGTAAAAAGATTCGTTTAAGTATGTCTCTTCGAATTGAATAAGGAGTTTAGTGTGCGACTCAGTCGTTCTTGGTGAAACAAAAGTTGTGTCGTTGTAGTAAAATTTAAAGTACAAAAACGTTAAAAGTAAATTACGGTAATTTAAATCTAAAACTAAAAGTAAAATAAAGGGCGAGAATTTAAAAGCGAGACTAAAAGTAAATGGTACTTAATTAAATCTAAACTAATTAAAAGTAAATGTTGCAAATAAAAAACGTTGAAAAGTAAATCTAATTAAATGACTTAAAATTAAAACGTGACGGAAAATTAATCAATTTAAAACTTAAAACTTAACAAAAATAAACAAACAAAGTGCATTCCATCGCAATGCGATCGGAATCCTGTCGCAATGTCACCTAAAGGAATCCAATCGCAAAACTGATCGCAATCACCTATCACAATAACAAAAACAAACCTGTCGCAATGATCCCAATAGCAAAACGCGTCGCAATGCAAAACCCTTATGCGATGCACCTATCGCAATACGGGTCGGAATACCAAAACCCTTATGCGATGCAGTGATTGCAATGTGGATCAGAATACCCCGTCGCAATGGGGTTAACCTTTGCGATGGCTATTGATTCGAAATAAGCAAATCTAATAAGCTAACTTGAATAAGCACAAACCAAATCTTGATTAAAAAGATATAAAACGAGACAATAAGTAACAAAGTTAAAGACTTTTTAAGACACGAAATAAGAAAAAAAACAATAAGAAAACTTTAAGAAAAATGAAACTTTTTAGAAAACTTAAAAAAAAGCAAATAAGCTAAGTACAAAACAAGCCAATAAGATTGTCAAACTTATAGCTCATCTCATACAAAAACTTAGATGAAAATAAAAAGATAAACTTTTTATTAAAATAAGCAAAGAGATTAAGCAAAAGCTTGCTTAATCCGAATTTGTAACAAACCAAAAACAAGAAAAGTAGGATGAGAATGATGAAAAGAAACTTGATCAAAGGTAAATGAAGATTAAAGCAACAAAATTAAAGAACACTTACTTGGAATTAAAAGGTATTAAAAGTGCAAGACAATGTATTTAAATTAACATGAAAAGTAAATGTGCAAAAATTAAAGATGGAAGAACTAGTGTCACTCTAGCCAACCAAATGAAAATTGTTTATCTAATGACTATTTATAGGGGGGATTAAGGAGTGCTTAGGAAGCTTCCTCCCCTCCTTCATTTTCTCTTAATTGCACCATTAGGTCCTTAAGCCTTTAATCTTCTTTAATCTTGGACTTTAATGACTTTTGGCTCGGGATTTCTTTGAACTCGTCTTTAATTTTCTTCATAAATAAGACTCGAGTTCTTCGGCTTTAGTAAACTTCCGTCTTTCATCTTTTTCTTCAATAAAAGCCCGTGAATGCCCGTGTTTTCTCCACTTTTCACCTTTTGCGTCCTAAATCACAACAAAAACACAAACCACGCATAATTCTGACATAAATGACATAAAATATACGTTTTGGCTCGGTTATTATTGTAATTAAGTGGTAAAAAGGATGGGTGTTTACACACCTATCAAATCCCCTACACTTGACCATTGCAATGTCCTCATGCAATGCATTAGTTACAAAGCACGTTTACAATTTTCATCAAAATCAATCCACCTTGGCCTTTATTAAAGAGATAGAAAACTATAAACATTCAAAGTAAAGAAAATAATGAAATCAAAAATCATACCTTCGGGTTTTGGAAATGCTGTGAATGATCATCATCCTCAAGTTTTCACTTTCTCCAAACCAAGCTTAAAAACGAGATCATTGTTATTATAAGTTAGCAAACTAACACGAACTCATGTGGGCCAATTACTCATTTAGACTCCCTTATTCCTAGGTGTATCTCTTATATTTTATTGTTGTCTTGAATGATCACGAGGATGCATTGTTAACTTATTTCGATAGTTATTTAGTCCGAAAATAAAGTGAACGATTTAATCAATAGTTAGCTAAAGGACAAAATCTTTTAAAACTGCTTCTCGGGACCTCATAAAGTTCATATCTTGGCATAACTCGCTTCGCGATTTGAGACCTTTCTCGGACCGATATTTGGCAGCGACTTCATACTTCAAACCTTGAGAGACGTTCATGAAATTATGGTCTTCTCTTCATAATAGGAATTTCTTCACTTGAAATTTTGAGAGATTCTTCATATATGGACCACGACTTCTTCTTTTTTCTCCAATCTTTATTTTGGACTTTGATATACAACGATCCGCCTCCTTTTTGGACTTGGATCTATTCATCCTCATACCTTGTTAGAGCCTTTTCGGATAGACTTCTCCATGACTTTTGGGGAGTTTTTGCTTTTCGTCGTGTGTCTCGATCCTTCATATTGATTTTCGATAAATGATTCTTCACATCACTTGGGATCTTTAGCAACAAAATATAGCCCTCATGCCTTGTTAGGGCCTTTTCAGACTCGCCAATCTTCGCATCCCGCTTCAATAAGTTATGCCTTGGCTATGAACTCTAATCCATACCGAGAAACTTTTAAACGATCTTGGGCTAGAAGCTAAGTAACTTTTCAAATCGTACAACCTTATTTATTGCAGATAAATTTATTAGCAAGCGATGGGAGAATAGGCTCATAATTAACTCACATAAATTCCAGAAAGAATACCAAACTTATAATTGACTCTATCATCTCTCGTTCTCCATAGTTTAAAATCTCAAGGAATGAGACTCGTGGATGCTTAGCCTATTAAATCAAAGTTTTGGGTTTTCGAGTCGCCTATAGGATCTTGCAAATTCTTAGACTTTTTCAAGTTTAGAGATCGCGTTTTAAAGTTCCCTTGATAAACGACTCTCTAGGATCAATTATAGGAACTTGCGAAAAGTTCTTGTTCTTAACCCGTGAGAGTTAAGACTTTCGCGTTTTATAGCTCCCTATATAAAAGCCTAGCAAAACTTGATTTAAACACGTTAAGGATACTAGCTAGAGTAACTTAGATAAGTAAACTCGGGTTGAGTCAAAAGATTCACAATGTTTGAAAATTAAAACCACTTTATTAAAGATTTATTCTAACAAGGAAAGAAAAAAACTATACAAAGGGAAAAACTAATAGGCCAAAATAGATTAAAAATTTTGAAAAATGTCGAAAAAATTGATTTTCCGGTTAAAATAAGGACAAATACAAGGAAAAGGCCACTTAACTTCGACAGAAGTCCCCCCTACACTTAACATAAACATTGTCCTCAATGTTTAAACATGTGGGAGTAAACTCCCCTACACTTAGGACATTGTGCACTTTGTTTAAATCTCGCTAAGGAAAGGACAACTAAAGAGATTCCTATTTTAATATTGAGAAATATAAAATACTGAATCGAAAAGAGTTTAGGATAGAACCGGGAGAATGGGAACACGGAATCACGGGTCGTCAAGAATCATCAAGAGTGGATCATTGAGCGCTCGAATCCCTGATTAAGCGAGGAGAGGAAATAGCAAACACCAACGGGTCTCCCCTACACTTAGGATAAAGCAAGCGAAAAGATAGATACATGGGTTGGCTCCCAAGAAGCGCTTGATTTTTGATTACCGAGTCGTGAGCCTGACTCGACCTTGATTACCATAGGAAGAAGCATGAAAGATATCCATCGGGATCAAATACATAGTTTTCGTCCATCAAGTAGCACAAGCTTAAGGCGAACAAGGTAAGCCAAAGAAGAGTAGGCAAGGTTCCCTTAAGTTGTGATGGAGTACGGTGGAAGCAAGGGTGAGGTGGTGCAAGCATGTCTTCAATAGTTCCAAAGATTTTTCCTTTTATTTCATCAGGTGGATACTGAGAAGGCTGCAGAATATCGATACCGGGGTCGAACACCTATTCCTTTAAGGGAAAATAGCACTCAGGCTCAGTAGAATTTGAAGATGATCTGAGAAGAAAATGCACAACCTCGTCCTGAGAAGGTGGACAAAGAGGTGTTAAATCATACGTGCTGCGGATATTGGTGTCGACCGGTTTCTTCTCCTTTGAAAGTATTTTCTTCAAATCCAAAGTAGGATCAAGACGATAATCTTCAAAATCTAAAGGAGGAGCATCACTCTCATGAGGGAAGTAAGTGTTGGGAAACGTAGAGAAGTCTTCCTCAAAAGAGTAATCATCCAAAGTAGGATTAAGCATGGATGACGGAGGATCTTCATCATGTGAAGAATCACTCGAAAGAGTATCGGCCTCATCAAAATCATCATATGTGGGCAGATCGGGATACTCAGAAGTAAGGTCATCATAATCATCCGAATCTGAGCTAGAATCATCATCATCGGCATCGAAGATCGGTGGAGAATCATAAATGGGTGAAGGGTCTAAATTGGAGAGAGAATCACCCACATCATCTTGAAAAAGTGGATTATCAATGCAAGAGTCGAATAGAGGATTGTTGTAGATGACAAAATCATCGAGCACATTAATCATATTCACTGATTCTCGTCCAAAGGATTTGCTTGTAAGGTTCCCCATTTTGAACACGTGTGCATCATCCCCGACTCTTAAGATTAACTCACCTTCGGCAACATCAACTAAAGCTCGTCCGGTTCTCAAGAATGGCTGATCTAGTATTAAAGGAATACGAGGGTCCATTTCATAATCAACAACGACAAAAATCGACCGGGAAAGTAAATGTGCCAACTTTGATGAACACATCTTCGGCAATACCAACGGGGTAAGCAAGAGTGCGATTTGCAAGTTCAAGAGTCATCTTTGTTGGAGTAAGGTCGGGTAATGATAGTATTTTCCAAACACTCAAAGGCATAAGATTAATACTAGCCCCGAGATCAGCTAGGGCAATAAATTCTTCGGTTTTGTTGAAAATGCACGGCAACACAAAATGACCAGGATCTCCAAGCTTTTCCAGAAGTTCTTTAAGAATAACTGCAGAGCATTTTCATTTAAGCGTGTGTTGGCGAGCTCAATCAACTTCTCCTTCTTGTTAAGCAATTCCTTGAATGCTTTGACAAATTTCGGCATGTGGACAAGTGCTTCAACAAGGCTCATGTTGATGTTCATTTTAGAGAGCATCTTCAAATAGCTTGACACTTGACAGTCATTCTTGGTTAGCTCGTTGGTCTTGCCTAGCCGTGAAGGATATGGGATATTGGGTTTGGGTGGTGAAGGTGAAGGTGGTAAAGGTTGAGATGTTGAAGGGTTCTTCTTGGGAACATCGTCATGACGAGGCGGAGACGGTAATGGTGCACTAATACTAGGTGTAGGAGGAGTAGGGATAAATGGTGGTGGAGGAGGTGTAGATGATGGGGGCGGGATCGGTGGTCCTACTATGGTGACTCCACTACGGGTAGTAATAGCACTCACATTTTCTCGTGGATTGGTGACGGTGTTTGAAGGTAGAGAACTCGAAGAAGAGGGTTTAGCGGCGGGTAAGAAACTAGCAAGCATAGTCTTCAAATCATTTGTTTGATTGCTGAAGGAGGATTGGATATTATCGCGAAGCTCGGATCTAAGGTCATTTCCTTGCTTGGTAATATCTCCTTTCATATTGATAATTTGGCTCTGTAGATTCTTGATTTTCTCAACTTGGGTTCTCATGATGGTTTCAACATCGGGGTTAATGGGTGGGGCTTGTTGGGCGGGTGGGTGATAAGGTGTAGAAGCTCTTGGTGGGATTTGGTTGCTTCTATTGTAGTTGTTGGCGGGGTTTTGGTTTTGAGGAGAAAAACCGGGTGAAAGGTAGTTGTTTGATCGGTAACTCAGCAAATTTCTATCCCCTTGAGGTCGAGCTTGGTAATTTTCCGGTGAATAATTACCATAAGCTGCATACACATTTTCCGGATTTCCTTGAGTAGAAGGACAATCGGTGTATGAGTGTGGACCGCCGCATGTTTCACAAGAAGGTGCAACCGCTTTAACTTGTTGTTGTTGGTTGGAAGCGAGAAGCAAGATATTATTGTTCATTTCGGTCATCATGCGGGTGAATTCGGTCATATCAGGGCTTGCTGAGGTAGAAGAAACATTGACTCTCGGGTTGTTCCTTGAAGAAGCGGAGGAATCCCAGTTTTTGTGGTGAGTAGTCATGTTCTCAATTAGCTCTCTACACTCCTCGGGTCTCCTTTTCATAAATGTGCCACCGGCGGCTGCATTAATCGTATCACGATCTCGAAAAGTCAAACCATTGTAGAAAGTATCAATTAAGGTCACAGGGAGCATGTGGTGGTTTGGACAACGATCAATCAAAACATTATATCTTTCCCAAGCATCAAAAAGAGATTCATCAGGTTCTTGCATGAAACCGCTGATTTGATTGCGAAGGCTCGTGACCATGGATGGTGGAAAGTAGCGCGACAAAAAGCGTTGAGTCATGTCATCCCAAGTATGAATTGAATTCTTCGGGAGACGATCAAACAATTTCTCGGCGTGATGTGATAAAGTGTGTGGGAAGAGTTGTAGGCGAAGAACATCCATTGTGGCACCGGGCAACTTCATGCTCTGGGTGATTGTAATGAACTTGTCGAGGTGTTTGTTGGCATCATCATCAGGCATTCCTCGAAAAGGATTTGTTTGCACTTGCTGAATCATGTGGTGCTTCAACAAAAACTCCGGAGCCGTGATTTGCATCGGCGCAATAGGTCCTCCTCGGCCAAACATGGTAGGTTGACAAAGTTCCTCCATTGTCCGAAGATCGGGCTGTGGAAGAACATTGGTGTTGTTATTATTGAGGTGCGGTGGATTATTGTTGTTGTTAACACCGGCCATACTTAAATCTTCTCGAGTCTCGGGCTCTCGATAATTAGAAGATCTAGTACGCATACACCTACAAAGGCAAAAGAAAACAAAACCAAACGCAAAGACAATATATACACAATAAAAATAAAATCTTTTTGGATTTTTGAAATTTTTAATTTTTTTGGTTTTTTAACAATTTTAAATTTTTTTATTTTTTTTTTTGGTTTTTTCAATTTTTTTAGGCAAGAAAAATAACGCTCACGAATGAACGGATCCAAAAAAGCAACGCGTCTTTCACAGAAAACCGTTAATCTTTACGAAAAGAGCCGGCAGCGGCGCCATTTAATAACTAGCTTTTTGCCAGGTAAAAAGACTCGTTTAAGTATGTCTCTTCGAATTGAAAAAGGAGTTTAGTGTGCGACTCAGTCGTTCTTAGTGAAACAAAGGTTGTGTCGTTGTAGTAAAATTTAAAGTACAAAAACGTTAAAAGTAAATTACGGTAATTTAAATCTAAAACTAAAAGTAAAATAAAGGGCGAGAATTTAAAAGCGAGACTAAAAGTAAATGGTACTTAATTAAATCTAAACTAATTAAAAGTAAATGTTGCAAATAAAAAACGTTGAAAAGTAAATCTAATTAAATGACTTAAAATTAAAACGTGACGGAAAATTAATCAATTTAAAACTTAAAACTTAACAAAAATAATCAAACAAAGTGCATTCCATCGCAATGCGATCGGAATCCTGTCGCAATGTCACCTAAAGGAATCCAATCGCAATACTGATCGCAATCACCTATCGCAATAACAAAAACAAACATGTCGGAATGATCCCAATCGCAAAACGCGTCGCAATGCAAAACCCTTATGCGATGCACCTATCGCAATACGGGTCGGAATACCAAAACCCTTATACGATGCAGTGATCGCAATGTGGATCGGAATACCCCGTCGCAATGGGGTTAACCTTTGCGATGGCTATTGATTCGAAATAAGCAAATCTAATAAGCTAACTTGAATAAGCACAAACCAAATCTTGATTAAAAAGATATAAAACGAGACAATAAGTAACAAAGTAAAGACTTTTTAAGACACGAAATAAGAAAAAAAAACAATAAGCAAACTTTAAGAAAAATGAAACTTTTTAGAAAACTTAAAAAAAAAAAAGCAAATAAGCTAAGTATAAAACAAGCCAATAAGATTGTCAAACTTATAGCTCATCTCATACAAAAACATAGATGAAAATAAAAAGATAAACTTTTTATTAAAATAAGCAAAGAGATTAAGCAAAAGCTTGCTTAATCCGAATTTGTAACAAACCAAAAACAAGAAAAGTAGGATGAGAATGATGAAAAGAAACTTGATCAAAGGTAAATGAAGATTAAAGCAACAAAATTAAAGAACACTTACTTGGAATTAAAAGGTATTAAAAGTGCAAGACAATGTATTTAAATTGACATGAAAAGTAAATGTGCAAAAATTAAAGATGGAAGAACTAGTGTCACTCTAGCCAAGCAAATGAAAATGATTTATCTAATGACCATTTATAGGGGGGGTTAAGGAGTGATTAGGAAGCTTCATCCCCTCCTTCATTTTCTCTTAATTGCACCATTAGGTCCTTAAGCCTTTAATGTTCTTTAATCTTGGACTTTAATGACTTTTGGCTCGGGATTTCTTTGAACTCGTCTTTAATTTTCTTCATAAATAAGACTCGAGTTCTTCGGCTTTAATAAACTTCCGTCTTTCATCTTTTTCTTCAATAAAAGCCCGTGAATGCCTGTGTTTTCTCCACTTTTCACCTTTTCGTCCTAAATCACAACAAAAACACAAACCACGCATAATTCCGACATAAATGACATAAAATATACGTTTTGGCTCGGTTATTATTATAATTAAGTGGTAAAAAGGATGGGTGTTTACACACCTATCACCTGTCATAGATTATTGAGACTAGCACCCCATGTTTGGTTACAATTTCCTTAAGGTAGGTCCTTGCCAACTTGGATAAGGAGTCAGATTCCATAATGTGTATGAAATGAGCAGACTTGGTGAGTCGGTCGACTATCACCCAAATGGCATCATATCCCCGAGATGATTTCGGGAGTTTGGTCACAAAATCCATGGTGATGTTTTCCCATTTCCATTCAGGTATCTTAGGCTGTACCAGTAGACCGGATGTCCTTTGGTATTCTGTTTTGACACGTACGCATGTCAAACATTTCTGAACATAAGTGGCGATGTCAGCCTTCATGTATGGCCACCAGTATAATTTCCTCATATCTTGATACATCTTTTCCGATCCCGGATGTATTGAGTATTTTGATTTATGTGACTCGTGCATGATTATGTTCCTCAGATTCCCGTAACGGGGTAACCAACTCCTCCCGTGTAAGCACAATATTTTGTACGCCCTTGGTTCCAGTTTCTCTTTAGAGAGGTCAGTTCGGAGCATTCCTCCTATATCTTATTTCCAGAGGTTTTCGGGTTTCCGTGCTTGGGTTTGTGCTTCAAGGATTTGCTTGGGCAGATCCAGGTTGATGGTCATGGTTAGGGATCGAAACCTCATGGGTGGGTCTTTATCCCAACGGCTCAGTGCATCAACAACTACGTTTGCTTTACCTGGATGGTATTTGATTTCACAATCATAATCGCTTAACAGTTCGATCCAACGACGCTGCCTCATATTAATCTCTTTTTGATCTAATATGTGTGGCAGGCTCTTGTGGTCGGTGTACACTGTACATTTTGTTCCGTAAAGATAATGCCTCCAAATTTTTAAGGCAAAGACTACTGCTCCAAGTTCTAAGTCGTGGGTAGTGTGGTTTTTTTCATGCTTCTTTAATTGCCTAGAAGCGTAGGCAATCACTTTCTTTCTTTGCATCAACACTGCTCCCAATCCTTTATATGAGGCGTCACAATATACCTCAAAGTCATCATTGCCCTCGGGTAAGGATAGGAGAGGCGCACTACACAACTTTTGTTTTATCAATTGGAAAGCTGATTCCTCCTTTTCTCCCCAATTAAATTTTACTCCTTTCTGAGTGAGTTTTGTCATTGGTTTGGCTATTTTGGAGAAGTCTTCGAGGAATCGGCGATAGTATCCGGCGAGTCCTAGGAATTGGCGGATCTCCGTTGGTGATTTGGGAGATGCCCAACTCTTGACGGATTCAACCTTTACAGGATCTACGTGAATACCATCGTTGTCAATGACGTGTCCTAAGAAATGGACTCTGGGTATCCAGAACTCGCATTTGGAAAATTTTGCATATAGCTGCTCTTCCTTGAGTATTTTCAGTACTTGGGCCAGATGCTCAGCATGATCCTGCTTGTTCTTGGAGTAAACAAGTATGTCGTCGATGAAGACTATTACGAATTTATCCAAATAGGGTTTACACACTCGGTTCATGAGATCTATGAATATTGCCGGTGCGTTTTCAACCCAAAAGGCATAACTCTAAATTTGAAATGACCATAACGAGTTCTGAAAGCTGTCTTAGGAATGTCTTCTTCTCGGACTCTCAGTTGAGGGTATCCAGAACTCAGATCAATCTTATAATACATGCTTGATCCTGGGAGTTGATCAAACAAGTCATCAATGCGAGGTAACGTATAGCGATTCTTTATCGTTAGTTTGTTCAATTCTCGGTAATCGATGCACATTCGAAAAGAACCGTCTTTCTTCTTGACAAACAGAACAGGGGCTTCTCATGGAGAAGAGCTAAGCCTAATGAATCCTTTATCTGATAGCTTCAGGAGTTGTTTGGCCAGTTCCTCAATTTTGATGGTGCTAGCCTGTAGGGAGCCTTAGCTACAGGTGTTGTCCCAGGATATAAATCATTTTGGAACTCTATCTGTCGTACTGGGGGCATACCCGGCAGTTCCTCAGGAAATACCTTGGGAAAATCTCAGACAATTGGCACGTCCTCGATTCTGATCTCCACAGGTTTGTCTTCTTCCTCAACTTTGGAGATGTGTGCTAGGAAGATAGGGCATCCTCTGGTCAAGTACCTTTGTGCTTTGGTGCAGGAAATGACACTAAGACTAGTGTTGATTATATCAGGGTTACCATCCCCTCGTATAATCAAGGTTTCATCTCCCCATGGTATACGGACCAGTTTTTGATCACATAAGATGACTGCATTATACTTCGACAGCCAATCCATGCCAATGATGACATCAAAGCTACCAAGACTTACTGGGATCAAAACGATGTTGAACGGGTGGTTGGAGAGGTTTAAAGTATAACCTCGAATAATGGTGTCAACCGTCACAATTTTTCCGTCAGCTAGTTCTACTGTATAGTAGGAGTCTAAGACTGATGGAGTAATTTCCAATACTCTACTAAATTCTGTTGAGATAAAGCTTCGATCTGCCCTGGTGTCAAATAGGACAGATGCATATCGTTGGTTTAGTAGAAATGTACCGGTGACGATGTTGGAATTTGGATTGGCTTGGGCATCGCCAGTCATGTATACTTGTGATGGGGTTCCTTTGTTGTCCTCCTTCCAGTTGGACAACTTGGGACAATCAAGTCTTACATGTCCAGAGGTCCCACATTCGTAACATACTCCAACTTTCTTTGGCTCATGATGACTTTCACTTGCGGGGCTTTGGTTCCCTTTACATTGCTTTCTAGCATCATGATGGTAGTCGCATTTTAAACACTTAGGTTTGGATCCTAAGTATTTCTTGTTACGGGTTGTGGGAGTAGTATCATTAGTTTGCTCAATGTTTTGTCTTTTGGAAGATCGCCGAGGCTGACTGATACACGGGTTTTTATATGGGTTCTAATTTTGTCTCTCGATATCCTCTCGAATTGATCTCGGCCTTAAGTGGAATGATTGTTCTTGGTTACTAAAAAGGGGAGTGGTTTTCTATCTACTAAATGTTAAATGCTTAAAGATGTAAACCTAAACTTAAAAAGTAATTGAATTAATAATAATTAACAAAACTTTGAATTAAAATCAAACTTAAATTAAGAAACTATGAGAAATAGTAAGAAAGACAAAAAGAAACAGAAACAGTAAATAAAATTAAAAGAAATTTGATTCGGAAGTTTTAACCTTGATTCGGAACTATTGATCCGGAACTTTTCACCCGGAAGTCTTCATTCGGAACTTTTAGAAATCCTTCACTCGGAACTTTCTTCGGAAGATTGGTGCGGAAGTTCACCCGGAACTTCGTTCGGAACTTGTTGATCCGGAAGTTCGTCCGGAACTTTTGGTCCGGAAGTTTATTCGGAAGAAATGGAAATAAAACTCATTCGGAACTTTTCAAGAAAAACTCACTCGGAACTTAAACAACAAACGTTCATTCGGAACTTTTCACTCATTCGGAACTTTTGAATCATCCGGAACTTTCAGTTCATTCGGAAGTTTAAAAGATAAAAATTGATTCGGAACTTTTGAAACAAAGACTCATTCGGAACTTTTAAAGGACATATTCATTCGGAACTTGGGTGTTCATCCGGAACTTTGGTGTTCATCCGGAACTTTGGTGTTCATCCGGAACCTGGGAACACAGATACAATAACAAAACCTCGAAGAACAAGGGAGACGAATTTAATCAAAAATCAAACTAAATACTCAAAAAGGTTTTACCAAATTAACCACAAATCATCTAATAACCATAAGCAACAAATCCCAACAATAAAAACACAAATTCAACAACTTCTTAAAGATCAAATCAATCAAATAAAAACTTGAAAACTTGAATAAAAAGATGATGATGGACAAGATGAAATGGAAAGATTAAACAAGAACTTGTATTGATGATTACTGTTTTAACAATCACAAAACAAAGATGAAAATTACAAGATTAAAAATCATAGATTAAGATCACCAAACACCCTAGTGGTGTTGGTGATGATACGAACTAAAAGGGAGAAAAAGAAGGAGGAGAGAAGAAAAACTAAAAAACTAACTGCCTAAATGTGTGAGGGGATGGGCTTTATATAGCCTTGTCTTTTGGTTGGTGAGTGGGCTTTCTCCCGTTCTTCTTGTCTTCTCGTCTTTTCAGAAAAGTTGACGTTTTCGATTCTGATTCGGGATTTGTCGTCGATTAAATTCAACTCGTCTTTTAATTTCTTCGTTTAATAGACTTGAGTTTCTTCGACTTATGTAAATCTTCCATCTTTGGTCCTTTTCTTCGATAAATCTTCGAATAGGCCCAGTGACTTCAAATCTTTTGCATCTCTTGGACAATAGACTTTAACTTGAGTCCTTTTCTTCGGTAAAACCCGTGCAATCCCATGTTTTCTTCAATATTCATCCGGTTGGCTCTGAAAACACAATAAACACAAAAACCACGCATAATTCCAAACAAATGATATTAAATACGTGTTTTGGTCTAGTTTTAGCCAGAATTAAGTGGTAAAAGGATGGGTGTTTTCACACCTATCAAATCCCCTACACTTAACCATTGCCATGCCCTCATGCAATGCTTAGCGATAAAGCAAATTTACACTTTTCTCATAATCAATCAACCTTGGCCTTATTCAAATACCACTAAACAAAAATTAAAATACTAAGAGAAATTAAAACTTTAATGTAAACAAAAGGATGGAAATAACTTGCAAAGAAACCAATTACTTACATTAGGGCTTTGGTGCTGCGAAGATTTATCACCCTCAAGTTTCACGTTCCCCAAACTAAGCTTAAAAACGAGATCTTTGTTATTATAAGTTAGCAATTCAAACACTTACACACATGGCTTAATTAAATGCTTAAACTCCCTTATTCCTAGGTGTATCTCTTATATTTTATTTTTGTCTTAGAATGATCATGAAGATGCATTTTTGGACTTATTTCGATAATTTATTTAGGCTGAAAGCAAAGTAGGACGATTTGATCAATAGTTAGCTAAAGGACAAAATCTCTTAAAACTGCTTCTCGGGATATCAAAAAGTTCATATCTTGGCATAACTCGGTTCACGATTTGAGACCTTTCTCGGGCCGATATTTGGCATGTTCTTCATACTTCATATCTTGAGAGACGTGCTTGAGATAATGGTCTTCTCATCGTTCATAGAGTTTCTTCACTTGGAGACTTTTGAGAGGTACTCCAACTTTGTTGACCACGACTTCATGATTATTTCTTCAATCTCTATTTGGGATTTTGAGATACAACGATCCGCCTCCTTTTCGGACTTGGATCTATTTATCCTCATACCTTGTTAGGGTCTTTTCGGATAGACTTCTCCATCATCTTTATGGAAGTTGATTGCTTTTCGTCGTGAGTCTTGATCCTTCATATTGACTTTGGGAATAATGCTTTTCACATCACCTTGGATCTTTAGCAATAAAATGGAATCCTCATGCCTTGTTAGGGCCTTTTCGGACTCGCCAATCTTCGCGCCCCGCTTCATAAGTTATGCCTTGGCTATGAACTCTTATCATTACCGAGCAACTTTTAAACGATCTTGGGCTAGAAGCTAAGTAACCTTTCAAATCGTACGACCTTACTTATTGCAGATAATTTATTAGCAAGTGATGGGAGAATAGGCAAATAATTACACCAAGTGAGCTTGTGCAAGAACACCGACTTATAATTGACTCTATCATTTCTCGTCCTCCACAATTTAAAATCTCAAGTAATGAGACTCGTGGATACTTAGCCTAATAAACCAATTAAGGTCTACATGGTTAAGGATACTAGCTAGAATAAAATTAGATAAGTCTATTCGGGTTGAGTCAAAATAAACGCAACGGGCCTAATATGTCAAAGACTTCTAAACTAGCTACACCACTTTATTGAAATTTGACTTTATTGCGGGATATATACATATGAAAGCAACGATAAAAATTTAAAAATTACGACTAAATGGCCAAAGTTAATAAAAAAAATTGAAAAATGTTGAAAAATGTGATTTTCCGGTTAAATGAAGGCATTTTCATGGAAAAGTCCACTTAAAACTTTGATAGAAGTCCCCCCTACACTTAATATAAACATTGTCCTCAATGTTTAAGCATGTGGGAAAAGTTTCCCCTACACTTATGACATTGTGCATGATGAGATGGCATTTATACATGATCTCATCGTTCTTTTCGGGCTTTAAATACACTAAAATGTCATAAAATACCATATATATGCTTGTGTTTGTTTACTTGTGTATTTTAGGTATGGATATCGTGAAAAAGACAAAAGATCACAAGATACAAGGAAAAACGAACACGAGAAACGAAGCCGTACAAAGAACCGGGATCTAATCATGGAATTTTCAACAAATACCCTTGAAGACTTGAAGACAAAACAAGATTGATCCTTATTCTATGAATAAATGACACTTAAAACCCTTGTATATTGATAATTACAAGTTTGGTCCCTTAAGTTTGTCAAATTTGCAAAAAGGTCCTTCAACTTTGAAGAAATGGCAAGAATAGTCCTTCAACAATTTCAAATTGCCAATTATGGTCCCTCATAAAGTGGAAGACTCATTGAAGACCTTTGAAGATCATCATTGTCCAAGTTCAGCCCTTGAAATATCACAAAGTGTCAAAAATAATCCTTTGAAAATCATTTGGAAAGTTTTGTGCCAAAAGTGTCATATGGTGAAACTTATTTACAAAGGATACCAAGTTTTAGGGCTGGAAAACATTATATGCACAAAATATCAAAAGAGAGGGACGAATTGTGTGCAAGTGGAAAGATTCAAAACTAAAACGCGCCTAACACATTCCCTTCCCCCAAATTCGGATTAAAATGGTTACTGTACACTTTTTACATGCCCAGAAATTACCTTCATTAAACCTGGGTAAATTTTCAATTAAACCCACACACACTTAATTCACACATGCCAAAACCAAACCCACTCCCAAAAACCTTCATCCCAAGCATGTGTACCAAACCCCCAATTCCCCATTCCACCAATAGCATCATTCCTTTGTCCCCAAGGAAATGACGTGTCCACAATGAACGTCCAAGATGAAAGGCTTCCTCCCAACGCATAAATGAAGGGTAGAGATCAAAAAGGACAGCTCACCACTCAAAACCGTTCAAGGGCATATTTGGGATTTTCTTAGTGATTAGGGTTTAGTTATTTGGATTCTAGATCCTTCTTAGCTCAGTATAAAAGAGGCCCCAACCTGTGGGTGACCCTTTGTTCCAGTTTTAAGCATAAAATCCTTGTAATCCCTTTTTTATGAAATTAAAGTTTGGTGTTTGTTTAAGTCATTGTAATTCCTTTTAATGTTTATAAAAAGTTGAGTGTTGGGTTTATGCTTGATTCTGAGTTCCATGCTAAATTTGGTTTAGTGAATTTGTGTTTCAAAAAGTGTTTAAGTTTTCTGAAATTTTGAAGAATTTTGGAGAAATCTGTTCTAGGTTTGGTGTTAATAGTTAATGATATTGGTGATTTCAGTGATAATAAGACGTTTTAAGAAAGTTTAAAAAGTTTTGGAAAGGATTTAAGAAGGAAGAAAGAAATCAGTTTAATATATTATTGCATATTGGTGTGTTTTTCTTTGTTTTGTGTTCAAGCAGGTGAAGAAGGTGTTGATCCAAGGTTCTGCACCAGCCCCAGCTGGTAGGGAGGTGGTTAAGCAACCACTAGGACCCTTGGATGTAAGGGTCCTAAGGTAAAATCCCTTTACCTTGTTATAATTTCAGAAAAGTGGTGGTTTGGAGTGATATGCATGATTATGTGATTTTTGTTGTTATAAGTTACTGGAATTGTGCTCTTTGATGTTAGTATGCATGTTAGAATAGCATTGAACCATTTTGAATAGCTTTGAAAAGGTTTTGAGTTGAAAATCTTGGATTTAGATATTTAAAAGGGTGTTTGGCATTAGGTTTTAGCAGGGCACTTTGCTTTGTTTTGTATTCAAAAACGTGTTAGCTAATTTGTTTAGGGTTGAGTTAAGTTTATTAGATAGTTGTTAGCAAGTTTAGATTAATTTGGAAGTTGGTTTAAGAGTTCAAGAAGAAAAGTGTGTGTAAAACCTGCATATCATCTTTTTGCTTGAGTTTTCATACAAAATTGTGTTGGATCTTTAAAATCTGTTAAGTAAAGGTGATATTTAAGGTTTGATTTTGTTTTATTGCTATTTGGAGTTTGTGTTTACTTAATCTTGGAGTCTAAAGATCACTAGATTGCTAGAAATCAGTCACTAAGTCCACTGTTATAGCTTTTTCATCACAGAAACTGCATATGCATTTGTGTGCTACTGTTTTGTGATTTGGTGTGCCAAAGTGCTTTACTCCTGTTGTTTGTGACTTCTTGTGCTCAAAGGAGCACAAGAGTGCCCCCTTGTCCATAATAAGCACCAAAGAAACACACAGCCAAGACCTCTTGGCATCCAGTTTGCACAAGTGTGCACATCACACTTGTTCATCATTGCTCAAGTAATTCTGTCACGTTTTTGGATCTCTACTAACTTAATCTTGGCATAAAAGGTAATTTGAAGTTGGTTTATAAGCATTACAAGTGTCAGAGTTGGTTTGGAAAGTTAAAAAAAAAAAAAAATATATAAAAGTGATAAAAAGGGTTGCTAAGATTCGAACCCCCGTCTCCACTCCCACACACATCAGACATAACCATTGCGCCCTTGGGTCTTTTACTGACCAAGGGTGCAAGGTTAAATCCCTTAACCTGTTTTTCTTTTGTCTTATTTTAAATAAGCCGTAGCATCTTAGCTTATTTCCAGCTTATTCGTTTGACTTATTTGGTTTTTGTTATTTTTCCTAGGTTAGTTATAGGGTTAGAGATTTTTCAAAAGTGGTTTCAAAATTTTCCTTTTATTAGATTATTTTTTAGAATTTACTTAATATACGTTTTTTATAAAATCAATAAAAAATACCAAAAAGAGTTTTTATTTCTAGAAAAAATAGTTTCTAGTTTTTAAAATATATTTTTGAGGTTTACATCTAATTTTGGTTTCAAAAACATTTATTTTTAATTTTATATTATTTTAAGGTTTTTTATAAACTTTAAGGATTTTTATAAAATTATTAAAAAAGGTTTAGAAGCTCTAATTAGTGTTTTTCTCTTAGTTATATTATTTAGGATTTTTAGAAAATTTTTAGAATAAATTTTATAAACTTTTTATTTTTAGTAATATTTTAATATTATTTTATTATTAAATTTTCAAATTTTTATTTTTCTTTCTTTTTCATTTTTCTTAATTTCTTTATCATTAATTAGGAGTATTTCCATTTTTAGAATATTTTTCTACCTTTTAGATTTATTTTTATAATTATTTTAAGTTTAATTAGGTTTTTATTATTTTAAATCATTTTTAGAGTTTTAAAAATAGTTTTAATAGGTTTTAATTTTTAGAAAATTACTTTTTAGTCTTCTAATAATATAAGTTAAGTGATTATTCAATAAAATCATATTTTAGGCATTTGAATTAGTTAAATTTAATTTTAGGGCTTTAATTAGCATTTAAAATTAATTATTTAATTAATAAAAGGTTTTAAAATATCTTTGTTGGATTTTTATCTTTATTTATATTATTATTGACTTGTTTTAGTCTTTTTAATCTTTTCTTGATATTTTGTTTTTGGTTTTAATAATTTTTAATTTTTGTGGTTTTTCTACGGCTTTACGTTTTCGTCGTAATTTAATTTTAACGTAACCGTCTTTCATCTTCTCATCCCCATTCTCTTAATATTAATCTCAAATAACTACAAGTTAATTCACAATACCATACCTCCTTGGGAAACGAACCTCTTCTCTCTTTTAAGTGATTGGGTCATTAGTGTTGATTTTTCCTAAAATCATCACTCGATACTTACCGCTCATATACGTTCTTTTGTTTTCCTAAACAAGAGTCGTATTTTACCACAATCATTTTGGCGCCGCTGCCGGGGAGGTGTGTCGTGTTTTAGTTTGGAAAATTTTGTTTTTGATATTATCCATAAATAGTATTTGTGTTAAGTGGAACTCCCTTAACACGTATTATCGGTTTTCTTGGTTTTTCTTTGTGAATATTATTAATATATTGTATTAAGTATCACAATCAAAATACAATATCTCCAAAAGTGTGAAAACACAACCTTAATTGGGATTTGATCTCCTAATTATTGTATTCGAATCTCAAACAAAAAGAAAAGGCAAAAATAGATAAATACTTTCGTGAAGCTCGATTTTGAAAGATACGAACTATAAGGTGGGTATAAGGCGGGTATTATAAAATATACCCTAAGGAAAAAGGCTCTTAAGTGCTTCGCGCCGCCTCGTTTCCCCGCTTGCTTGTGAGTATTTTGAGATTGAAGGCTAATCGAGGGTTTTGCCGCCCAAAGTATTAATACGTATACTATATTTGCTTGGTTTTCTTTGTGATTAAACCCTCGTGAACAATTTGGTTTTCACCAAAGTTCTAAAGTCATTAGAAGGCGTTCACTCCACGTGATCGTTTTTATTCCTTTGAGGCTTCTTTAATCAAGAGTTTGATTCGAGGAGAGATTTTGTAGATTGTTGTCTACGAAGATACACCAAAATCCAAAAAATTAAATATCATCAAAAACACAAAAAAATTGAAAATCCACAAAACAACCAAAAAGAATCTTCTTTGCTCACCTCCCATTCTTCGTGTAGTTTATGATCACTCGTAATCAAGCTAAACGAGCTCGTAAACGTCTCCAAAAGCAAGCAAATCAAGGATCGTTGATTGTTGAAGAACCTCCAATTGTTGAACCTATTATAGAACAAGAAGTCGTCATGGCTAATCGTACTATGATGGAGTTGCTACAAGCACCCACCGAGGGTTTTGGAGAGGCCATTGTTATTCCCGCCATCCTTGCGGAGAATTTCGAGATTAAGACGGGTTTAATGTCGATGTTGCAAGCAAATAAGTTTCGAGGACACGAGAAAGACAACCCGCATTACCACATTAGGAATTTCAACCGTCTCACCGCCACTAGCAAATTCAAAGATGTTCCACATGACGCCATTAAGATGATGTTGTTTCCATACTCGTTGGATGGACCCGCAAAAATTTGGCTCGAGAAAGAACCGCCAAATTCGATTTTGACATGGGCCGATCTCGTTTCTAAGTTTGTGAACAAGTTTTTTCCACCATCTAAAACAACACACTTAAAAAATGAGATTTCACGATTTGTGCAACGTAATAATGAAAGTTTTTCAATGGCATGGGAACGATTTAAAGAGATGTTACATGAATGTCCTCACCATGATTTTTCGGAATTGCATCAAATTGATACATTTTATAATGGGCTTAATGATCATGAACGAGATTATTTAAATGCCGCCGCGGGTGGTAATTTTTTGTGCAAGACGACAAATGAGGCTTTACAAATCATTGAAAATCGATCTAAGGTTTATAGCCCTCTTAACACACCGAGTGTTGCCAATATGGGTTCGTCATCTTCGTCACAATCGTCTCGTAGCATTAACGCCTTACATGATGAAGCTAATGAGGAAAATCGGTTTTTTGATAGATTTGCTAATCTAATGTCCCATTGGAAGGCTCAAGAAGCTTCCAATTCCGCTTCGGTTAAAGCGGTTGCTAAGAGTTGTTTATCGTATGGAGGAGCTCATGATCTTTCCGAGTGCATTACCGCGGATGGTAACACTTCGAGTGCTTATGTAGCAACGGGAACTTACAACCAAAACGGCCAAGGTTCCCGCCAAAATCAAGCTCCACCAAACCAAAATGCTAATAATTATCGAAACAACAACCAAGGTAATTACCAAGGCAACACACGCAATTACAACAAAGGGAATTATCAAAGTGGGAATGGACAAATCTCTAATCAAAACCAAAACCGTGATTTTCAAAACACTACACAAGGTTTTCAAAATGCTCACACGAAAAATTTGCAAGGAGAATTTTTAGATTATGCAAAAGCAAATGATGCTAAATTTGATAACATGCAACGTGAGATGATTAGCTTAAGGTCCGAGTTGAAAAACGAGCTTAAAAATGAACTTGCTAATGAACTTAAAACTCATGCAAATAAAATGGAAGGAAATGTCCAACGTCTTCAACAAAACCAACAAAAGATGGAATTAGGACAACATGAGATTAAGCAAGAGTTATTGAAAGCGGATGCTAGGCAATCAAAATTTGAGGACCGTATGGCTAAGATGTTTGAAGCTATCATGTGTAAGCCCTCTTCTTCGGGTGGTCTTCCTAGTGATACCATTAACAACCCGAGGGGAGAATTGAAGGTTGTTGCTACACGAAGTGGTAAAACTTTCAAGGAACCAATCTCTCGTCCAAGTACTTCTACGGAGAAGGAAATCGAGAAAGAACCCGAGGTGGTGGTCGAAAAGGAGCACATTACAATCCCACGAAGTACCGCTCAAACCACACCTACGGTTACACCAATACCAATTGTGGAACCCGAGATTCCAAGGCCGTCGCCTAATGACCAACCCACACCACCTTTACCTTACCCTTCGAGACGAAACAAAGAGAAAGCACAAGAAAGGAACAATTATCAATTTGAGCTATTTATGAAAATGTTTCGTGATTTGCATTTTAACATAAGTTTTGCCGATGTTTTAATCATGATGCCTCGATTCGCCGCAAACTTCAAAAGTATGCTAAACAACAAAGAGAAGTTACAACAATCGTCTAGTTGTTCATCGGTTTTTCTAAGCCGCATACCACAAAAAGTCGATGATCCCGGTAAATTTTTGATTCCGTGTGCTATACAAGATATGGAGGAATGCTACGCCTTGGCCGATCTTGGCGCTAGTATTAATTTGATGCCTCTCGAGATTTTCAAATCGCTTTCGCTTCCGGCTCTTACTCCTTCGAACATGTCCATCGAGATGGCCGATCATTCTACGATCATGGCATGTGGAGTAGCCGAGGACGTTTTCGTTAAAGTCGGAAAGTTTTACTATCCCGTTGACTTTATCGTTGTAGACATTCCCATCGATCGAAAAGTTCCTCTCATTTTGGGTCGTTCATTTTTGGATACATCACGAGCACTTATCGATGTTCATGCTCGTAAAATCACCCTTCGTTTCAATGAAGAAGAACTTGTCATCAATGCAACACAAAACTCCAATTTTTCTCATGTATATTCTATTGCAACTTTAAACCATGGTGACTCGACCAATGTCATTTGCAAAGAATTTTCACCAAGAGTTTTAGGGAATGTCGCCAAAAACAATTTACCATTTCCTCCGCCGGTGGAGGTTATGAGTGCAAAGCCTACAAAGAAGAAACCATCAATACTTGAATCGAAAAATTCTTCGCCTCATCTCGAACATTCATTCTTGAAAAGTGTTGATAAATTGCCGGTTTCTACGGAAGATCTTTCGGATGATGAATATGTTGGCCCCGATGGGGAGGTTTTCTTCGTCGATAAACGTTTTGAGAACTTGCCACCACCAAAACCAAAACGGTTTCAAAATGTGAGAATTTTTAGTGTGACTAACATCGACTTAGAAACACCAAATATTTTCAACATAATCAACAAGGGTTTTCATAAGGAGAGTTTAAAAGATAACAAAGAAAAAGATCTTAAATGTGATTTAATTGATTTTTCTACAAATCTAACTCCGTCATCACCACGTGCTTTGAGTACTACAAACTCGTCTACTCCTTTTGACGATGTTTTGTGTGGTTCTAGTATGGGGGAAGCCCCTTATGTTCCCTCATCCTTGTCCACCGAGGACGAGATATTCGATCCCGGAATTTCATGTAAAGGGAAATCTCGGTCTTCCACCGATGCAATAAATGGAAACTATATCTATTTGCTTGGTGCGAGTCTACCTCGAGTAGCTCAAACGTTTGTCTTACCAATGGTCCCACCCTTCTACTTCTCTTCTATTTTCTTCAAACTCTTTGAGTTTATGGCACATGTTGGAGTGGTGTTAATTTGTTTTTCCAATGGAAACGAGAACGCCATCTTCGACCCCGGTATTTTACATCACCTAAGGACTTAGTCCTTTTTACCGGTTGCTTTTCGGGCCTTGTTTATCATGTAAGCCCCATCAAAAATTGACCACACCATGAAATCCCTAAATGTTCACATTTTGAGGGGATCGAGTCGAGCTCATGACTCGGTAACCAAAAACGAGGTGCCTCGTGGGGGAGATCCCATGCTTATCTTTATGCTTTTTATTCACTAATAAGGGGACTTGTACCCTTCCAACTCGTTGTCTCGTGGTTGTTTGTGATTGTGTTATCTAGATCATCATCATCATCTACGATTGAAGACTCTCGTGTTCGTTTACGTGAGCCTCCATCGTTCGTTTGAAGAAGTTTTTCACGAATCCATGACATATCCTTTATTGTTCTAACAATTATCTTTTAGCATAATTAATAAACGGCTTTAGATATATTGTTGATCACCCTTTCCATGCTAGATCCTAAGCACTCGACTCTTCGTCTCTAGTATGGGGGTGCTCCACCTATTAGACTTGAAACATTGAGGACAATGTTTACTTTTAGTATGGGGGGGTGAATAGGTACTTGCTTTGCTACGCCCTCACGTTTTCCAACTTTCAATGTTTTGTTTTGCTAATAAGGCTAAAAATGGCCAAGTTTTAAAATTTTTCTTAGTTTTCATAAGTGTTTTTAAGACACGAATGTATATTTTCCGATGGGTAGAATAAGAGTTAATTTTTGACTTGATGGGCATTTGGAGCCATTTACATTCCTTAACCCGCTCAATTCAAGTTTTGCTAGACTTTTATATAGGGAGCTTTAAAACGCGAAAGTCTTAATTCATTCGGGTTAAGAACAAGAACTTTTCGCAAGTTCCTATAATTGATTCTAGAAAGTCACTTATCAAGGGAACTTTAAAACGCATTCTCTAAACTTGAAAAGTCCAAGAAAGTGCAAGATCCTATAGGTGGCTTGAAAACCCAAAACTTTGATTTGATATAGTCTTAATAAAAGCTAATCCAAATTTGGCTTAATTTTGACTTGCATGGCTAAGTATTCACGAGTCTCTTTAATTAGAGGTCTTTAAATAGTGAAGAACGAGAAATGATAGAGTTAGACAAGTGATCATGCTAAACGTAGAACATGAAAGTGTTCTTTCAAAAACTCATATGTTTTTAATTGTGGCTTTTTCTTCCCATAAGATCAATGCATTAGGAATAAAACATAATTGCAATAAGTAAGGTCGTACGATTTGAAAAGTTACTTAGCCTCTAGCGCAAGATCGTTTAAAAGTTGCTCGGGGTTGAATAGAGTTCATAGCCAAGGCATAACTTATTGAAGCGGGACGCGAAGATTGGCGATCATCCAAAAAGGCCCTAACAAGGCATGAGGAGCTCTATTTTTGCTAAAGATCCAAAGATGATGTGAAGTATCATTATTCCAAAATCAATATGAAGGATCGAGACACACGACGAGAAGCAATTACTCCCCTAAAGAATGGAGAAAGTCTATCCAAAAAGACCCTAACAAGGTATGAGGATAAATATATCCAAGTCCGAAAAGGAGGCGGATCGTTGTATATCAAAATCCAAAGTAAAGATTGAAGAAAAATGATGAAGTCGTGGTCCTATATGAAGAATCTCTCAAAAACGTCAAGTGAAGAAATTCCAAATATATGAAGAGAAGACCATAATTTCGAGAACGTCTTCCCAAGATTTGAAGTATGAAGTACATGCCAAATATCGGTCCGATAAAGGTCTCAAATCGTGAAACGAGTTATGCCAAGATATGAACTTAAGGAGATACACGAGAAGCCGTTTTAAAAGATTTTGTCCTTCGGCTAACTATTGATCAAATCGTGCTACTTTGCTTTCGGACTAATAACTACTCAAATAAGTCAATATGAATCACTTGTGATCCATGACAATTAGATAAAAAATGCTAGTAACCCATTTCCTTTTATAATAACTAGGATTGCGGGGAGAAAAAGTATTACACAATTTGAACGTATGAGTAGTGTTAGCATTGTGACTTGTACCAACAATGATCTTGTTTTTGCACTTAGCATGGAATGTATGACAATCAAGGATGACGAAGTTTACTCTAAGGGACATTAACTTGTTTCTATTCTTTGACCCTAAAAGTCACATTTTGGTGATGAAAATCATACATTATGTCTTTACACATTCTCGTAGTATGTTGCAAGTCTTTTACTCTTCAATAAAGGTTAATAAAATTGAACTTTGGTGATGCTTAGATAATCTATTCTAGCATTGCGTGAGGGCACGGCAATGGCTTAGTATGGGGGAGTGATGAGATGGCATTTATACATGATCTCATCGTTCTTTTCGGGCTTTAAATACACTAAAATGTCATAAAATACCATATATATGCTTGTGTTTGTTTACTTGTGTATTTTAGGTATGGATATCGTGAAAAAGACAAAAGATCACAAGATACAAGGAAAAACGAACACGAGAAACGAAGCCGTACAAAGAACCGGGATCTAATCATGGAATTTTCAACAAATACCCTTGAAGACTTGAAGACAAAACAAGATTGATCCTTATTCTATGAAGAAATGACACTTAAAACCCTTGTATATTGATAATTACAAGTTTGGTCCCTTAAGTTTGTCAAATTTGCAAAAAGGTCCTTCAACTTTGAAGAAATGGCAAGAATAGTCCTTCAACAATTTCAAATTGCCAATTATGGTCCCTCATAAAGTGGAAGACTTATTGAAGACCTTTGAAGATCATCATTGTCCAAGTTCAGCCCTTGAAATATCACAAAGTGTCAAAAATAATCCTTTGAAAATCATTTGGAAAGTTTTGTGCCAAAAGTGTCATATGGTGAAACTTATTTACAAAGGATACCAAGTTTTAGGGCTGGAAAACATTATATGCACAAAATATCAAAAGAGAGGGACGAATTGTGTGCAAGTGGAAAGATTCAAAACTAAAACGCGCCTAACACATTCCCTTCCCCCAAATTCGGATTAAAATGGTTACTGTACACTTTTTACATGCCCAGAAATTACCTTCATTAAACCTGGGTAAATTTTCAATTAAACCCACACACACTTAATTCACACATGCCAAAACCAAACCCACTCCCAAAAACCTTCATCCCAAGCGTGTGTACCAAACCCCCAATTCCCCATTCCACCAATAGCATCATTCCTTTGTCCCCAAGGAAATGACGTGTCCACAATGAACGTCCAAGATGAAAGGCTTCCTCCCAACGCATAAATGAAGGGTAGAGATCAAAAAGGACAGCTCACCACTCAAAACCGTTCAAGGGCATATTTGGGATTTTCTTAGTGATTAGGGTTTAGTTATTTGGATTCTAGATCCTTCTTAGCTCAGTATAAAAGAGGCCCCAACCTGTGGGTGACCCTTTGTTCCAGTTTTAAGCATAAAATCCTTGTAATCCCTTTTTTATGAAATTAAAGTTTGGTGTTTGTTTAAGTCATTGTAATTCCTTTTAATGTTTATAAAAAGTTGAGTGTTGGGTTTATGCTTGATTCTGAGTTCCATGCTAAATTTGGTTTAGTGAATTTGTGTTTCAAAAAGTGTTTAAGTTTTCTGAAATTTTGAAGAATTTTGGAGAAATCTGTTCTAGGTTTGGTGTTAATAGTTAATGATATTGGTGATTTCAGTGATAATAAGACGTTTTAAGAAAGTTTAAAAAGTTTTGGAAAGGATTTAAGAAGGAAGAAAGAAATCAGTTTAATATATTATTGCATATTGGTGTGTTTTTCTTTGTTTTGTGTTCAAGCAGGTGAAGAAGGTGTTGATCCAAGGTTCTGCACCAGCCCCAGCTGGTAGGGAGGTGGTTAAGCAACCACTAGGACCCTTGGATGTAAGGGTCCTAAGGTAAAATCCCTTTACCTTGTTATAATTTCAGAAAAGTGGTGGTTTGGAGTGATATGCATGATTATGTGATTTTTGTTGTTATAAGTTACTGGAATTGTGCTCTTTGATGTTAGTATGCATGTTAGAATAGCATTGAACCATTTTGAATAGCTTTGAAAAGGTTTTGAGTTGAAAATCTTGGATTTAGATATTTAAAAGGGTGTTTGGCATTAGGTTTTAGCAGGGCACTTTGCTTTGTTTTGTATTCAAAAACGTGTTAGCTAATTTGTTTAGGGTTGAGTTAAGTTTATTAGATAGTTGTTAGCAAGTTTAGATTAATTTGGAAGTTGGTTTAAGAGTTCAAGAAGAAAAGTGTGTGTAAAACCTGCATATCATCTTTTTGCTTGAGTTTTCATACAAAATTGTGTTGGATCTTTAAAATCTGTTAAGTAAAGGTGATATTTAAGGTTTGATTTTGTTTTATTGCTATTTGGAGTTTGTGTTTACTTAATCTTGGAGTCTAAAGATCACTAGATTGCTAGAAATCAGTCACTAAGTCCACTGTTATAGCTTTTTCATCACAGAAACTGCATATGCATTTGTGTGCTACTGTTTTGTGATTTGGTGTGCCAAAGTGCTTTACTCCTGTTGTTTGTGACTTCTTGTGCTCAAAGGAGCACAAGAGTGCCCCCTTGTCCATAATAAGCACCAAAGAAACACACAGCCAAGACCTCTTGGCATCCAGTTTGCCCAAGTGTGCACATCACACTTGTTCATCATTGCTCAAGTAATTCTGTCACGTTTTTGGATCTCTACTAACTTAATCTTGGCATAAAAGGTAATTTGAAGTTGGTTTATAAGCATTACAAGTGTCAGAGTTGGTTTGGAAAGTTAAAAAAAAAAAAATATATATAAAAGTGATAAAAAGGTTTGCTAAGATTCGAACCCCCGTCTCCACTCCCACACACATCAGACATAACCATTGCGCCCTTGGGTCTTTTACTGACCAAGGGTGCAAGGTTAAATCCCTTAACCTGTTTTTCTTTTGTCTTATTTTAAATAAGCCGTAGCATCTTAGCTTATTTCCAGCTTATTCGTTTGACTTATTTGGTTTTTGTTATTTTTCCTAGGATAGTTATAGGGTTAGAGATTTTTCAAAAGTGGTTTCAAAATTTTCCTTTTATTAGATTATTTTTTAGAATTTACTTAATATACGTTTTTTATAAAATCAATAAAAAATACCAAAAAGAGTTTTTATTTCTAGAAAAAATAGTTTCTAGTTTTTAAAATATATTTTTGAGGTTTACATCTAATTTTGGTTTCAAAAACATTTATTTTTAATTTTATATTATTTTAAGGTTTTTTATAAACTTTAAGGATTTTTATAAAATTATTAAAAAAGGTTTAGAAGCTCTAATTAGTGTTTTTCTCTTAGTTATATTATTTAGGATTTTTAGAAAATTTTTAGAATAAATTTTATAAACTTTTTATTTTTAGTAATATTTTAATATTATTTTATTATTAAATTTTCAAATTTTTATTTTTCTTTCTTTTTCATTTTTCTTAATTTCTTTATCATTAATTAGGAGTATTTCCATTTTTAGAATATTTTTCTACCTTTTAGATTTATTTTTATAATTATTTTAAGTTTAATTAGGTTTTTATTATTTTAAATCATTTTTAGAGTTTTAAAAATAGTTTTAATAGGTTTTAATTTTTAGAAAATTACTTTTTAGTCTTCTAATAATATAAGTTAAGTGATTATTCAATAAAATCATATTTTAGGCATTTGAATTAGTTAAATTTAATTTTAGGGCTTTAATTAGCATTTAAAATTAATTATTTAATTAATAAAAGGTTTTAAAATATCTTTGTTGGATTTTTATCTTTATTTATATTATTATTGACTTGTTTTAGTCTTTTTAATCTTTTCTTGATATTTTGTTTTTGGTTTTAATAATTTTTAATTTTTGTGGTTTTTCTACGGCTTTACGTTTTCGTCGTAATTTAATTTTAACGTAACCGTCTTTCATCTTCTCATCCCCATTCTCTTAATATTAATCTCAAATAACTACAAGTTAATTCACAACACCATACCTCCTTGGGAAACGAACCTCTTCTCTCTTTTAAGTGATTGGGTCATTAGTGTTGATTTTTCCTAAAATCATCACTCGATACTTACCGCTCATATACGTTCTTTTGTTTTCCTAAACAAGAGTCGTATTTTACCACAATCAGTGCACGTTGGTTAACTCAAGTTAAGGAAGAGACGACTAAAGTGATCAATTTCAAATGTGAGTATGAAGAAAATTGAATCACGATAGTTGAGAGATAGAACCGGATTTCGGATAACACGGGAACACGGTTCGTCAAAGATTCCAAGAGTGCACTAATCCCTGTAATCACATCACCACACAAAGAGAAAGACCTATAGAGGCTCCCCTACACTTAGGGGGTTAAACACTAAAAGATAGATACTCGGGCTGCCTCCCGAGGAGCGCTTGTTTTTGATAACCGAGTCACGAGCCTGACTTGACCCAAAATTAGTTCATGGGGAACGTGGTGAGGGATGGAATCATCTCTTGAGAGATGTCCTCACCAAAGTACAATTTCAAACGCTGACCATTCACCTTGAAGTTGGGCCCATTTGGCTTAGAAAGCTCAATGGTGCCATAGGGAAAAACATTGGCGATGGTGAATGGACCAGACCAGCGGCTCTTCAACTTGCCTGAGAAGATCTTCAACCGAGAGTTAAAGAGTAAGACTTGATCACCAACGTGGAACTCTCGGTTCTTGATTTTAGCATCGTGGATCATCTTGGTCTTCTCCTTGTAGATCAATAAGTTCTCGTAAGCTTGATTCATCAATTCTTGTAGCTCGTTGAGTTGAATCTTGCGAAAATCACCAGCTTTGTTGATGTCGAAGTTAGCCCACTTCAAGGCCTAGTATGCCTTATGTTCCAGCTCGATAGGGAGGTGGCAAGCTTTCCCGTACACAAGACGATAGGGCGTACAGCCGATCGGTGTCTTGTAAGCAGTACGGAAAGCCCACAGAGCATCATCTAACTTATCGGCCCACGCGGCGCGATGCTCTCCCACAGTACGTTCCAAAATTCTTTTCAATCCACGGTTGGATATTTCGGCTTGACCGTTTGTTTGAGGATGATAAGCGGTGGAAAGACGGTGATTGACACCATACTTCGCCATGACTCTTGCAAATTGATCGTTGCAAAAATGAGTCCCGCGGTCACTGATAATAGCACGAGGAACACCAAATCGAGCAAACAATTGTTTCAAGAATTTACAAACCACCCTCGCGTCGTTAGTGGGTAAAGCCTTGGCTTCAACCCATTTGGAAACGTAGTCAACAGCGACAAGGATGTATTTGTTGCCTTTAGAAGAAGGGAATGGCCCCATAAAGTCGATGCCCCATACATCAAAGATTTCACATTCTTGTATGAAATTTTGAGGCATCTCATCTTTATGTGTGATCTTGCCTTGTTTTTGGCAAGAATCACAATGTTTAACCATCTCGTGAGCATCACGGTAAATGGTGGGCCAATAGAATCCCGAATCAAACACTTTTTTGGCAGTGTAGTTGGGACCAAAGTGACCACCGGTGGGTCCTTTGTGGCAAGCCTGGAGAATGTCCAAAGCGGCCGGTCCGTCAACACATCGGCGAATAATCAAGTCAGCGCATTGTTTGAATAGAAAAGGGTCATCCCAAAAGTAAGTCTTAACATCGTTCAAGAACTTCTTTTTTTGTTGGGATGTTAACCCTTGGATGAGAACACCACCCGCTAAGTAGTTTGCAATATCCGCAAACCACAGGGTGCCATCGAGATTGAGATCTATAGACATTAAGGTCTCAAGGGGGAAAGAGTCATTGATCTCTTTGTTCGGATGATCCCCTTGATATGGATCCTCAAGTCTGCTCAGATGATCCGCGGCCAGGTTTTCAGCTCCCTTCTTGTCACGAATTTCAATGTTGAATTCTTGAAGGAGTAAAACCCAACGAAGAAGTCTTGGCTTAGAATCATGCTTTGTCATCAAGTAATTCAACGCGGAATGGTCCGTGTATACAATAGTGGTGGAAAGGACAAGATAGGGGCGGAACTTTTCAAAAGCATAGACAACAGCTAAAAGCTCTTTTTCGGTTGTCATATAATGCAATTGTGCCCCCGTCATTGTCTTGCTAGCATAGTGGATTGGTTGGAAGTGTTTATTCACTCTTTGGCCCAAAACTGCACCAATAGCAAAGTCGCTAGCATCGCACATCAACTCGAAAGGCAGCTCCCATTAGGGGTAACTAAGACGGGTGCCTTAGTAAGCTTATCTTTAAGCAAGTTGAAGGCTTCAAGGCACTCTTTAGAAAAGATAAAAGAAGTATCTTTTTCCAAGAGGTGGGTCATCGGGCGAGCGATTTTAGAGAAATCTTGAATGAAATGACGATAGAAGCCCGCATGACCCAGAAAGCTTCTCACACCCTTCACGGTTGAAGGTGGAGGTAATTTGGCTATGACATCTACTTTAGCACGGTCGACTTCAAGACCGGCTTTAGAGATTTTGTGTCCTAGCACAATGCCTTCTTTTACCATAAAATTGCATTTTTCCCAATTTAGAACAAGGCGAGTGTCTTCGCACCGCTGAAGCATACGTTCCAGATTGGCAAGGCAAGAAGAGAAGGAATCCCCAAAGACCGAGAAATCATCCATGAAGACTTCCATGGTTTGTTCAACCATGTCATGGAAGATAGCCAACATGCACCTTTGGAAAGTCCCGGGGGCATTACATAAGCCAAAAGGCATTCTTTTGTAAGCAAATGTGCCATAGGGACAAGTGAATGTTGTCTTCTCTTGATCTTGGGGATCGATGGGTATTTGAAAATAACCCGAGAAACCATCAAGAAAGCAGTAATATTCATTACCCGCTAAACGTTCAAGCATTTGGTCCATAAAAGGTAGAGGGAAATGATCCTTTCTCGTGGCATCATTGAGTTTGCGGTAGTCTATACAAACTCTCCACCCACTAACGAGACGGGTAGGAATCAACTCGTTGTTTGCATTGGGCACAACGGTGATGCCGCCTTTCTTAGGCACACAATGGATTGGACTAACCCATGGTGAATCCGAAATAGGGTAAATCATACCCGCATCAAGAAGTTTGATAACCTCTGTTTTGATGACTTCATGGATTTTTGGATTCACCCTTCGTTGGCTTTGAATTGTAGGCTTAAAGTCGTCCTCCATGAGAATTTTGTGTGTGCAGAAGTGAGGATCAATTCCACGAATATCAGAGATTTTCCAAGCGATAGCTGTTTTATTCTTCTTAAACACGGCGACAAGTCGGGCTTTTTCTTCTTCTTTTAGGTCCTTTGCGATGATGACGGGCGACTTCTCGTTATCTTCAAGGAAAACGTACTCAAGATGAGGAGGTAGGTCCTTAAGCTCAAGAGTGGGAGGATCCTCAATAGATGGTGAAACTAACGATGGATCATCATTAGTCGCCTTTTTAGGAGAAGGAGGATCAATAGCAGTAACCGTCGGGGATAGAGGAGAAAGATTGTCTTCTTTGAGAAGGTTTTCAATGAGGCGAAGATCTTCATCCCAATTGGTAGTAGAATCGTCATTGTCTAAAGTCACATCTCCCATGGTGGCTTCCAAATCTTTCCAAAGGAAATCACTTTCTCCAAATAGAGATAGTGATGAGTCGATAGAGGAAACGGTCTCAACATTGGGAAGAGAGGTAGGAATACTTTTACAAGCATCTTTGAAGTGTTCTTCACAAGCCTTATCAAGAACGTCAATACAATTAACACTCTCGTATGAATAAGGCTGTTTAGAAAGCTTTCCCATGTTGAAGACGATCTTATCGTCACCCACTCTCATTATAAGCTCACCGGCTTCAACATCGATTAGAGTGCGACCGGTCCTCAAGAATGGACGACCAACGATCAATGGCACACGAGGGTCCATGTCGTAGTCAACAACGACGAAATCAGCAGGAAAAGTGAATTTGTCGACTCCTACAAAGACGTCTTCGGCTATCCCCACTGGATAAGCAACCGTACGGTTAGCTAATTCCAAAGTCATTTTGGTGGGGACTAGCTCAGGGAGAGATAATTGCTTCCAAACGCTTAGAGGCATTAGATTAATACTGGCACCTAGATCGGCTAGGGCCATGCAATTCTCTACTCCCGGGAAGTTGCAAGGGATGAGGAAACGACCCGGATCACCAAGCTTGGTTGGCAATTTCCTTAAGAGCACTGCAGAGCAATTCTCATTAAGTTGGGTGTTGGCAATATCGAGGAGCTTTTCCTTGTCGCTCAGAAGATCTTTAAACATTTTTGCATATTTAGGCATGTGAGCGAGAGCCTCAGCGAAGGAGATATTGAAATTCAGTTGTTTGAACATTTTAAGGAAGTTTGAAACCTGAATATCATCCTTGCTCTTTTGCTTCTCTTTCCTCAACCTAGAAGGATAAGGTATATTAGAAGAAGAGGAAGGCTTTGGAAGAATAGGGTCACTCACATCCTTGGGTGGAGGAGGGGTAGAAGGAAGAGGTGGAGAAATTGGGGAAGGAGAAGGATGAGGAATAGGAGCAGGTGACTAGTTCTCCTTAGTCACAACCACCGGTGGAGGTATAGGACACTCGGGTTCCTTTGTACCTTTGCCACTGCGAGTGGTGATTGCTTTCATCTCCCCTCTTGGATTCGCAACGGTGTTACTCGGAAGAGTACCCGAAGAAGAGGGTTGATTACCTTGGAAAAAACTAGCCATCATGTTCTTCAAGTCATTTGTTTGGCTATCCAACGTATTTCTCATGTCGGCTCTCAAATCGTTCCCTTGTTTGACCAAGTCTGCCTTAAGGTGGAGCACTTCTCTCTGAAGATTTCCCACTATCACAACGTTAGTCCTCATATAAGTTTCCACTTCTTGGTGAAGAGCGGTGGGTTGGTTGGGAGGAGCATTGTATGTGGGTGGTTGATAAGCAGGTTGCTGGTAGACTTGGTTGTTTCGTTGAGGTGGTTGTTGCTGATTGTGAGGAGGGATGTATGGTTTTCGAGGTTGTTGTTGTTGTTGAGGAGGGCGGTTGAGGTTTTGTTGTTGGTTGGGGTTGTTTGGAGGAAAACCGGGTGGTGAGAGGTAGTTGTTGGAGCGATAGCTAAGAAAATTACGGTCACCTTGAGGTCTAGCTTGATAAGCAGGTTGAGGATAGGTGCCATATGCCGCATTCACATTCTCAGCGGGGTAGTCTTGGGTGGCGGTACAAGTGGTGTAAGAGTGAGGACCACCGCATATCTCACAAGGTTGGCTGACAGCATTAACTTGAGCGTTTTTAGCGTTGCTGCTGTTGGTGTTGCTGACAGTGTGGGTAACAAGCGATTCAAGAAGCGTAGTGATTTTGTCCAGTCGCTTGTCGCTGTCATTAGTGCTAGCACTAGCGACATTGGTCCGAACACTCTTGGTTTGCACACGAGATTTATTCTCAATGATGTCCCAAGCAGCATTGGAAGTCTTAGCCAAAAGATTACCCCCCGAGGCACTGTTTAGTGAATCTTGGTCACTCATGCTTAAAACATTGTAAAAATTATTAATTTGATGTACTTTGGTAAAACCATGTTGTGGGCATTTTCTTAAAAGATCTTTAAAGCGATCCCAAGATTCACTGAACGAATCATCGTACTTTTGTTCAAAATTTATGATTTCATTCCGCAAAGCGGTAGTACGAGAGGGTGGGAAAAAGTAATTGATAAACTTGGTTTCCAAATCCGTCCACGAGAGAATACTCTGTGGCGGTTCCTTAGCAAGCCAATGACGGGCTTGTCCCTCTAAAGAAAAGGGAAAAAGTTGTAATCTGATAACCTCTTGTGGAACACCATTGAACTTGACCGTGTTAGTGAGTTGCAAGAATCTCTTGATGTGGTCGTGTGGATCATCAATGGTACGTCCCAAGAATGGTTGAGCGGAGACCATCTGGATAAAGCCTGATTTTAGCTCAAAATTGTTGGCTGCAATTGCTGGTATAACAATTGGATCAGTGTTGCCATCGACATGAGCTTGCAGCAGTTCAATCATCGGGCGATTATCCGGAAGGGGCTCATTGTTGTTGTTATTGTTCATGTTGTTGAAAGGTGGGTTGTTGTTGTTATTATTATTGTTTGGAGGTGGTATGTTATTGTTGTTTTGTACACCGGCCATGTCTAAGTGATCGAGAGGCTCGGGCTCTTGATAAGACGTGGATCGAGTGCGCATACACCTGCAAAAGAACGAACAAAGAAAAACAAAGCAAAAATATTTTTGGTTTTTATGTTTTTTAATTTTTTGTATTTTTGAAAATTTTATATTTTTTAGGATTTTTTTTGAAAATTTTTATGAAAAAGTAACGTTCACGGGGAACGGATCCCAAAATCCAAGTTCTCACAAAAAAACTTTTGATCTTAACGAGAGGAGCCGGCAGCGGCGCCATTTGATACTCGCATTTTGTATGGGTTCTAATTTTGTCTCTCGATATCCTCTCGAATTGATCTCGGCCTTAAGTGGAATGATTGTTCTTGGTTACTAAAAAGGGGAGTGGTTTTCTATCTACTAAATGTTAAATGCTTAAAGATGTAAACTTAAACTTAAAAAGTAATTGAATTAATAATAATTAACAAAACTTTGAATTAAAATCAAACTTAAATTAAGAAACTATGAGAAATAGTAAGACAGACAAAAAGAAACAGAAATAGTAAATAAAATTAAAAGAAATTTGATTCGGAAGTTTTAACCTTGATTCGGAACTATTGATCCGGAACTTTTCACCCGGAAGTCTTCATTCGGAACTTTTAGAAATCCTTCACTCGGAACTTTCTTCGGAAGATTGGTGCGGAAGTTCATCCGGAACTTCGTTCGGAACTTGTTGATCCGGAAGTTCGTCCGGAACTTTTGGTCCGGAAGTTTATTCGGAAGAAATGGAAATAAAACTCATTCGGAACTTTTCAAGAAAAACTCACTCGGAACTTAAACAACAAACATTCATTCGGAAATTTTCACTCATTCGGAACTTTTGACTCATCCGGAACTTTCAGTTCATTCGGAAGTTTAAAAGATAAAAATTGATTCGGAACTTTTGAAACAAAGACTCATTCGGAACTTTTAAAGGACATATTCATTCGGAACTTGGGTGTTCATCCGGAACTTTGGTGTTCATCCGGAACCTGGGAACACAGATACAGTAACAAAACCTCGAAGAACAAGGGAGACGAATTTAATCAAAAATCAAACTAAATACTCAAAAAGGTTTTACCAAATTAACCACAAATCATCTAATAACCATAAGCAACAAATCCCAACAATAAAAACACAAATTCAACAACTTCTTAAAGATCAAATCAATCAAATAAAAACTTGAAAACTTGAATAAAAAGATGATGATGAACAAGATGAAATGGAAAGATTAAACAAGAACTTGTATTGATGATTACTGTTTTAACAATCACAAAACAAAGATGAAAATTACAAGATTAAAAATCAAAGATCAAGATCACCAAACACCCTAGTGGTGTTGGTGATGATACGAACTAAAAGGGAGAAAAAGAAGGAGGAGAGAAGAAAAACTAAAAAACTAACTGCCTAAATGTGTGAGGGGATGGGCTTTATATAGCCTTGTCTTTTGGTTGGTGAGTGGGCTTTCTCCCGTTCTTCTTGTCTTCTCGTCTTTTAGAAAAGTTGACGTTTTCGATTCTGATTCGGGATTTGTCGTCGATTAAATTCAACTCGTCTTTTAATTTCTTCGTTTAATAGACTTGAGTTTCTTCGACTTATGTAAATCTTCCATCTTTGGTCCTTTTCTTCGATAAATCTTCGAATAGGCCCAGTGACTTCAAATCTTTTGCATCTCTTGGACAATAGACTTTAACTTGAGTCCTTTTCTTCGGTAAAACCCGTGCAATCCCATGTTTTCTTCAATATTCATCCGGTTGGCTCTGAAAACACAATAAACACAAAAACCACGCATAATTCCAAACAAATGATATTAAATACGTGTTTTGGTTTCGTTTTAGCCAGAATTAAGTGGTAAAAGGATGGGTGTTTTCACACCTATCACTGACTACGAGTAGTTCTAGTCGACTTCCGCTTGTTGTCCATTTGTCTTTCGGACATGATGTGAGCTCGCTTGTTAATCAGCTCTGTCGCGAATTCCATTGCACCTTTTATGGTAGTGGGTTGTGAAGCTAGCACACTGTCATGAATGTTGTCAGGGAGTTCGCTGACATACTTCTCAATCTTGTCACTCCTTAGAGGGAACATTCTGGTGCACATCAAGCTTAACTCTTGAAATCTTTGGTTGTACCAAAGGATATCATTGTTCTCACACTTGAGATCCCACAGCTCGACTTCTAACTTCTTCATTTCTCCTCTAGGACAATAGTTTTCAGTCATTCTTTCCTTGAGGTTGGCCTAAGTGAGAGCATAGGCAGTATCTTGTCCAAGGATGGCGACCACAGAGTTCCACCAAGTAAGGGCGTTCTCAAGCAGAGTGCCTGTCGCAAACTTAACTCTGTTTTCGTTAGCACAACCGCTGATGCGGAAAACTGTCTCTAGTCTTTCAAACCATTGCATCAATTCAACAATTCCTTATTTTCCTCGGTAGTATGAGGGTTTGCATTTCAAGAAGTTGGGGTAAGAACAACCCCTGTTGTAGTTTTTCTGTGCATGTTGTGGTTTGATTCATTGCTCATATTAAATTCTTTGGCTGCCATAGCTGTCAAAATGCCTTCACCAATCATCTCTCTGAGTTGGGAAGTGGTAACATTATGAGTAGCTTCAGGAGCCTCGGTGTGAGCGGTGTTGGGAGCGATTGCATTATTGGGGTTTGAACGCGTAATCACCATTTGTCTATAATCATACACAAAATGGGACTATTAGTTCAAACGTTAGTGCTAGTTTTATATTATTTGCAAGGGATGATTTCATGAGTAAAATTCATAACAAATTTGGATAACCTGTCAGGATTTCATAATATAATACTTTGCACAAAAGATATAACATAAGAGAATGATTGCATGTAAATTTCCATAAGGAATTAAAACATTCATCGAGCATATCAAATCCGGGACAGAGACTTAGCTAGCCTTGTCCTGGGTAGTGGTACACATAGTCTTAAGTACATCAAATCCCAAAAATGCATGCCAGAAAAGAAAGGTACAGCACATGAATGTATCAACAAAAGCTTGAAAAGAAATAAAAGTACGAAGGTCTCATATTATGATAGATGGGATACAATCCGTAAGCTTGTCATGATGTACAAGAAATCCGGTACATCTATACTAGTCTTGCCTAGATGATCCACTAGGTATGGATGGTGCTGATGGTGTTGATGAAGCCGGTGGAGCTACAAATGCCCTTCGGGAACCCTGCAATGCCCGAATCGTCGCTCGGGTCTCCTTGAGCACATGGAATGCTGTCAGCAAATGAGTCCGGATTCTATTGGTGGCTCCTCGGAGATGAGTCATCTCTGCTGTAATCCCGTCTTGTCGGGCGGTGGCGAGATCACAAAAGATGGACACCGATTGCTCCTGAGCAGATAAGGCCGTATGGGTCTGATGCTGAGGACCCTCCATGACCTGGATACGTTGGTGAAGACGACGTTCTCCTCTACGAGCCATTTCAATGCATTATTAGTCTTAGCCTGGACACCCTTAGTGGCCCGGGCTTCTTTTCTCATGGTGCGAGAGAAAGTGTCAATACGATCATGGATGACGGTGTAGCCTTGTTGGCCGGCTATCAGTAGATTGCGGAGGTCCGATATCTCTTCCTCCTGGCGTGCAACCAGTGCAGCAATCTGAGCCTGAACGGAATCAACATGACTCGCTCTAGAGCCTTCACCAGTCTCATAAGTAGAGACGGGTACGGACCCGGAGAAATAGTCTGATGATAAGAATGGAGACACGGATGGTGCTAGGCTAGGAAAAACCTGGTCCTCTTCCATAGAGGTCGGGGCCAGTATAGTTGATGCGGTGGTAGGAAATGGGTCCTTTGGGAGTACAGCCTCGATAGCTGGGTCATCCTCTAAATATAAGGCTGGTAGCTATCCATACTGCGCCGATCGTGGAGATGAACAAACAACTGGGGTAGGAGTTACTCTGGGTAGAAGATTCGTAGATGTAGTAGGCGAAGTCATGGTGCTTTGAAATAGTGTTATTTTAAGTTTGAAGTGAGTATAAGTTTACAAACAAAGAACAATATTATTTAGATTACATGCTTTATGAAATATATCCCTTTTAAACAATTAGTAGAATGTTTTAAGGTTACAAATATTTATACTTTTACATATATATGTATTATCATGTAAGTAGTTCATTTATCAATTAGTAAGTGTGAAGTTTAGTTTAATATTACTCATATTCTCATTTCAGTATTTTACTATGTAGTGTAAAAATTTTCAAGTTTAACGCGTCTAACATATAGCAATACCTTACTAAACAGTATTAATAATCAAGTGTAGTAAACATATATATATATATATATATATATATATATATATATATATATATATATATATATATATATATATATATATATATATATATATATATATATATATATATATATATATATATATATATATATATATATATATATATATATATATATATATATATATATATATACAATTAGTTCACATAGCATAAAATGCCCTAAGATCTATATGCTTAACTAAGACGGTCCCATAATAAAATCCCAAAAAGAGTTTTATAAGTTATAGTCCAGTTTTAAATAAAAGAAAAATCATTTTATTTTTATTTTATTTAAAAATTTATCTGGTTCTCTATAACTAATGCTCTGATACCATTCTCTGTGACACCCCGGGTAAGGTCAAAATATGCGGAAATATCCACGGAGATGTCACAAGGGCGGATCGATAGCATATAGTCCATAGAGCATAAGATAAAATTTAGTTAAATCAGATTACATGTTTATTGAAATAAATTAATAAAAATTGTTTTAAACAAGACAGTAGGTGATTGTTTTCATTTCCCAAATAGAACCCCTGACGAGTCCTATGATGCAGATTTCTAAGATGTTGGAGACCATGCACACACCACGTACTAACTTCATATTCATGTGCAAAACATACTAACGAGTCAACATAAAGTTGGTGAATTTACAGATTTTAACAGTTAATTAGTTTGGACATACAATAATCATAGAAGTAATAATTCACAGAGCATTCTTACTAAAATGTAAATAACATTTGTTTATTATTAGAAACTGAAGCTTAACCTTCCATAGTCCTCAACAGATGAGGACGTAGTGTCTTACAAAAAGACACCCATTCCAGTTCCAACATGGTATACGTCTGTTGTCCCGGCCAAGGCACATTGAGCATGACTCACCCAGACGGGGATGGTCAATCCCTAATAGATCTATTTATAACATTCGGGCGATTTATAATAATTTAACAGTTTCAACAATAAGCAATCATAACCCAGTTTATACAATTCAGTTATGTCCAATATATGTTTGCATGTTTTCTTTCCCAAAAGGGAAAGTTTTATCAAAGTTCATATGGGGCTGTAAACTCACCTGGGAATAGGCAATTGCTTGTTTAACACGGGTATCCAATTAAAGCTCACACCAAGGTTATGCCTAATCAGATAGTACAGTCTTAATAGATAGTTCAAATAACATATATGTATGCTTATACGGATTTTATTCAGTTTATTCATACTATGGTATTTATCTAAATAATCATAGTTCAAGTAGCATCAATATCCATTTAACTTATTTATATAAGTTTCATTTCTAAGTTCACATCAAATGTTTAACTATAAATATTAGTTAGCATACATGTATTTATAGTGATCATTCAATTTTATAATTAAGTTTACATTTAAGTAAATATAAAAGAAAATATTTCACTTAAGATATTAATCTATGTTTATAGTACTTGTATCAATAACATCCCGTTAAATTTTATAACCACGTTCTATATTTAAGTAAACATAAGGGGTTTTACTTATAATATATTTACGTAGTAACATTTAATTTATTTAACGTTCACATAATTTTATTTCTTAAAAGTATATGAGTACATGTATCTACAATACTTATTCATAATTGTTTATACAATTATTTCCTAAAGTAAATATAAATAATTTATATAAAAAATATTATTTTATTTAACTTTAAGGTTTCCATAAATTATTTTATAATTTATAAAATAATTTAATCTTTAGAATTTATACCTTAATTCTTATGGTCTAAGTATTTTAATTATGTTTTATTATAATTAAAATAGATTTTAGGGTTAGGAAATGTTTCGGAATATGGCAGAACTAGTCCTTCCATATGTTAAACAAGTATAATCTTTCGGATTTTTCATATATAGTACCTAGGGCTTGTTAATGTTTCGGCCTTTGGCAGATTTAGTCCCCTAGTGTTATCTATGTCTTGAAATTTTACTGAAATTACAAAAACAGCCCCTAGGGTTTCTTTAAGTTTCGGCATTTTACAGAAGTAGTCCTTAGGGTTTCAAAATGACAAAATAACTTTTAGAAACTTCCCAAAATGGTCCCTAGGGTTTAATTCACCACGGATAGTAATTGTTAAACCCTAGACTTTTGGATATTCACATTTTCAGTCCTTTTGCTTACTAGTTTAGCAAAAACAAGTTTTATAAGTTACGGTTATAGTCCTTAATTTTTATAAATTGACATTTTCATCCAAAAAGTTTTTATAAGTTATATTTTTATTATAAAAAAAATTTATTTAACATTCAATGGGCTCCTTAAATGGGCTAAACATCTAATGGGCTATTTTAGTGGGCTTAGCTATATTTTAAGTCCTTTAATTGGTTAAATGGGCCTAAGTGTAATCTTAAGTCCGTGAAGTTTTGAATTAACATATCATGGGCTTAAATAGTCCTTTAACACTACTTTACATTTTTATGTAAGTTTTTAACTTGGGATATTCTTATAAGCTTGTCTTTAGTGTATTCATATTTAGTTTTGAATCTAAAATGAAAGAGTAAAACTTATGCATTGTTTTATGTGATGTACCAATTTAGATCTAGGTATGTTACAAGGTTTTATACAAGTTATAAGTTTTAACAATGAGCTTAAGACCCACGGCTATGATTACTATAGTTTATTAAGGTGTGTCAAGTCTTGTTTTAAGATTGCATGTACTTGCAAGTGTTTCAATATTAAGATCTAGCTATGTATATAATAAGAAAACAAGTCAAAGTTCATGTACACCACATATAGCTTAGGTTAGTCATTTAATCTTGGTATTTTCAAGATACGGTTTTTAGCTAGTTTCATATTTACCATTTAACCACAAACCTAGGTTCCACATACACATGCATGTATACTAAAAGATCATCTAAGTACACATATAACATTTTTGTGATTTTCAATAGTCCATTTAACATATAATGATACGTATCCCATCATTTAAACTTAGCACATAAATCACGTATTCATTTATTATATATGTCGTGACCTTCTAGGTCATGGTTTTCATGGTTCTTGAGTTACACATGTTTATTTCATGAGATCTATGATTATTTATAACCAAAGTCCCATAAAGTAAGATTTGTAACCCTTGCTACACTAAGTTTATCAAATGTTTTTATATGGTTTTTGAATCAAGTTTAAACATATAGTGCTAATTATAGATTTCTTATTAAAAGATTTTTAACCATGTTAATGGTACACAAAAATAGGCCGTGACCTTTAAGGTCATGGCTATTACCAAATCTTTATTTTTAACAAGTTATTTACATGTGTTTATAGATGGATGATGATGCATGCAAGTGAAAATGAAGAAACATAAGGAGTATACCTTTCTTTCCTAAAAGTTACTAAGGGAGATCTATGTGAACAAAGAGGTTAGAGATCTATTCAAGATGATGAGGGAGACTCCAATTATCAACCAAGTCGTGACCTTTTAGGTTCGGCTAGGGCTTGGTATAATACTTCCAAGGATGATGATTATGCTACGAATAGATTTGTGATTACCATGAGGCAAAGATCTAGTAGATCTAGTGAACAAACTTGGATTTTTGGTGGCTTATAGCCGAATTGTTTGAGAGAAAAAGGGAAGGGAGAGTGAGATCTAGTTGAGAGGGAATGTGAAGAGTATGTGTATGTGTGTTTTCGGCTAAAAAGGGAGAGAGAGATGCAAGTAAGGGTGGGAACACCTTGGTAAGAACAATAGTGCAAAGTGCTGACACTTGTGTTCCCAAGGCTTGACACTTGGGTTCCCAAGACATCTCTTCACCTTCCACCTAAGGAATGCGTGTCATTCTTAGCCAAAAGGGGGAGATGGGCTCAATTTGTGGGCTTGTGTTGGGCTAGCACACAAGGTAGTGGACTTTGGGCTAGTCCAAAGTATATATATATGTTTATAATGTACACATACATATATGTATGTAGTACTACCTTATATAACATTTTTCCCATAATTTGTTTGAGTGTTGGGCATATATAGTTGTTGTAACTTTCAATACTTGTGATCCTAGTCTTATGTACCAAGTTTAGTTATGCATCATATTTCCATAGCAAAGTAGTTGTAGAAGTATAAGCACATAGTGATCAAATTCACACACAACTTATAGATGTACAACACATGAGTGATTATTCTAGGATTTATGGGTGAATCTTATTATATGAAATCATGGTAAAATCATGGATTTTACAATCAAATTGGTTGTTACAAAAATGGGTTCCACGATCGCTTATGATTGCACGAGGGGTTCCAAAACGAGAGAAAAATTGCTTCAAAAACTTGACTACCACACAAGCATCGTTCGTAGGCAAAGCCTTAGCTTCCACCCACTTAGATAGGTAGTCAACGGCGACAAGGATGTACTTATTACCACGAGAAAAATGGGAACAGCCCCATAAAATCAATGCCCCATACGTCAAAGATCTCACACACTTAGATGATATTTTGTGGCATTTCATCGTTTTGTGAGGCTTTTCCTTATCGTTGGCATGAGTCACACGACTTGACAAGTTCGTGCGCATCTTGGTAAATAGTAGGCCAAAAGAAACCGGCATCAAAGACCTTCTTCGCCGTGAGATTAGCACCATGGTGACCTCCCGTGGGTCCCTCGTGACAAGATCTAAGGATATTAGTAGCTTTGGTGCCAAACACACAATGTCGAATAATTTGATCCACATAAGTCCGAAATAGATAAGGGTCGTCCCAAAAATAGAACTTGACGTCACCAAAGAATTTTCGTTTTTGTTGTGTCGTCATACCCTTAATGATGAAATTACCCACATGGTAATTTGCAATGTCCGTAATGTTAGAGTATGCTCGTGTCATAACAACTAATTATACGGCTAGAAACATATGGGCCTAGGGGGTCACACACATATACACTGAGGTACCACTCTTATATATCGTGTGTATTGTATTTACGGTATATAGATAACCTAGTAACTCGAGATGAATATCGGGCTTCTAATGTTACCCATTTAAGCCCATTTATAGCCGAAAAATAAAGAAGTAAAATAGGTATCATAAATGAGACGTTTCATCATTCCTTTTATGATTAAAATGGTTTTATTTGTTGCATTTTATAATTGATGATTGATTCATCAATCAATACATAATATGACTCATATACCATATTGAAAATAAGTTCTTTGACTCTTGAATGTCAAGATACGGCAAAGAAAAGAAATGAGGCAAATGGGATGTGTTTCTTATTTCTTCTTCATCTCTTACCTTTAACTATTGTAGTTATAAGGCTTAAATCATTTGTTACGGGTTATTAAGACTAGCATCGATTTGGTATACGATGACGTGTAGTGTGTTTCTGCATAGAGGTGATCTACTTTGGTCACTTGGTTTCTTGGTTAGACCATGTGTTGGTGATGGTCTCCGTTCGATCCTACCGAATCACGCTACAAAGGTATACTTTTATTGTCTATTCTATTGATTAATCATATGACTCTATGGATCCGTTAATAGGTGATTTTTCCGCTGCACTTCTTATTAATTCATATCATGTTTATATGGATAATCACCTATAGTGGTATCACGAGCCATCATATGATGTCATATGATTATCGGGTATGCGTAAAAGTGGCCAAAACACGTGTTTTTGATGGTTTTGGAAAACCGATTTAAAAACAGCCCATGGAGCCTTATTTTCGTGTGAAAACAGATCCTAAGAAGGTCTTATAATCTGTGATTTTTGATATCGAAGGCCACGGGTTACGCATATGTTAAATGCTTTTGTTATCGAGTACGTGTAAAATGGCTTAAATCGAGTTTTTTTGTTTTGATTCTTGAATTCATTTTTAATCAGCCCTTGGTTCATATAAATCTATAATTATATGATGATTAAAAGGTCTTAAAATCAGTGTTTTATGACCCTAAAGCCATAGGTTACACATACCAATCGGGATTTTAATTAATTATTGATTATTTCTTCGAATTCGTTGGCTAACAAGTGTTCTTGTTATTTTTATTTTGTTTCCATGGCAAATACATGCATGTTTAGTCATGGACTTAGTCAAAACCTTGTTATATTCATAATATTATGGTATTATTATGTTTATTATGCAAAGCCGATGAAAACCTAGACCAAATGTGACATGTTATGTGTTGATTTACATTTAATTTCAGTTTTGGAGTTTGCCATTGTTTCGGCTTAATTAATATGTTTTTAATGTTGCATATAGCCATTGTTTGGGCACTTTATAGTAGTTTAATGATAGGTTAAATGTGTTTAGTCATAAATCAATTGTAACCGATGCTTGGATGGGAATGGCTAAAGAATTAAAAACATATTATGAAATTCGGAGCTGCTGAGTGACCTGCACTAAAACGCGATTTCCCGGAGTTCTATAAGGAGATAAAAGCCCAATTTTGGTGTGCTAATTCACAACTCATGGGCCTTCAGAAGTATCAACTGGAGCTCAGGCTAGGGAGGACTCCTTTTATGAGTTTTGGGCCCTAGAAATCGACTGAAATTTTATGGCAGATTTGGGCCTCATGTTCACTTTGGGTTCTACTTGCTCTAGATGGTCTTGGAGCAAGTGGAGCCCACTTTGTGGTTGTGTTGACTTACCCTTAGTTGACTTCTTGGTCCTCGTGATGGCTCACGAGATCAAGCATAGGTTTTTCATCGGTTCGAGGCTTTGCATATTTGTGGTTGTGTGGTTACTTATTTGCTTGATATCTTGCTATAACTTGCATATGTTTTTATAAAACTTGATACCAATCACAAACCATTTATAAAACTAAATCTTTGATTTAGTCTAAAGTTTAAATACGATTTAAAACAAAAATCTTGTTTTCATAATAATTCATAACATGTTATGAATGTTATTTATTTTATGTATTGTCTAAACTAATAATACTTCCACTTAGGTTTTATATTAGTCTTTAACTTGGACAACTTGACACGCATAAATTAAAACAAGATTAGACTTAAATTAAGAAATGTTTTTAACTTGTGCTACGATGGATGAATGCATGCTTCCTTGTACACACTTTTGATTTGTAAATCAAACTTTTATACCCATCTCAAATTTAAGTCATGCCGTCCAATCGTTGAGATCACTTTCAATTACTTTTTGCATCTTGTGAGACGGATGTGAATTGTAACCCAAGGTGATTATTATCTATCGTGAGACCTAGACTTATTCTCGCATGTTCTCAAATTGGATGACTTAATCGGTACAACGGTGAGACCTTGACCGAGGCAAGGATGGGACTAAACATGCCTGATTGACATTTAGTGAAATGTTTGCTTGTGTCATGAGTCCCATAAGGATCTAAGAATTGCACAAGATTTGCAATTGATGAACGTCATCTACCTGTTGAATCTATCATTGCTAGCAGATCAACTGATGTGGTGATGGAATCTCAATAAGGATCTTAGCCTTTTCGTAAAATTAATTGTTTTTATAAACTTGGGTAGTTAATTTTAAAAGGATAATTATCAAAAATACTAAATATGAACTTTGTATTTCTATTAATGATTTTGTGCAACACAAACCGTAAACAAAGTTTGTTTCCTTTTGTGCTAGAGGAAAACAAACTAAGTCTTCTTTCCTTGTAAGAATAAGACTCGTTCCCATCCTTTCTCCTTGTATAAGAAAGCTGTAATAGGAACACGTGAATCTTCTCAATTCTAATCAATCTTAATACACACCTACTCAAGAAATCGCATTGTCTTGTAAGTCAAAACGATTAAGTACGGTTGCACATCTTAAAGTGTTAAGATTTTGTATGAGTCTTGATTAGAAATTGAAGTCTCATTAAACCGTGAGAGGAAAGGAAATTACTAGCATGTTTTTATAGTATATTTTCCTTACACAAACAAGTTCCATAAGATTCTACACACCTTTGAGGTAAAGTAGAAAGAGGAATTGCATGTAAAACTTTCAAGTTAATGGCATCGATGGAAATCTCATCACAAATATAGTAGAACTTGATACTTTTCTTTGAATATCTATGTACATGTTTACTAGTCTACGAGACTCACATTGGCTATAATGTGTAGACATTCAAAGAACTAGAAAGTATACAAATTGCTACTTGCTTTTTAACTAGTATAGATACATTCTAAATGTTTTCTAAACTAATGGGAGCAATGCATTTTTTTAATCATAGGACACACTTGTAAAGTTGTCTTATTCAGTGGGAGCTATGAGCTTATCACCTTGTAAGTGACCCACTTAATTTCTAGATTGCCTTGAAATAACAACATAGTTTTCTAAGCCTTATTGCATATTACTTTAAAAGATAATAGTCGCTTTTCTGATGTCGCTTCTCGAAATGTTATCTAAAAATAGTTATGCATGATTGCTTATTAAACGATGAAGTTCTACATAACCCTTCTATACAAGCTTGATTTAAGTATGACTTAAATCTTATTATATCTGTGATATTTTAATATTATTCATATATGATGTTGTGCCATGCTCAAGTGGGAGAAATATTAGAGTGTGCAAGGTACAACACAATATGGCTAATTATATTCTACTAGGACTTTTACATATTGATGTATGTTGTCTAATAGAGAACTAATGTCAAGAAATAATATAAACAACTTCACATTACCTAAATGGTTTAGGTATTATGCATATGTCTTCTTGTAAAGACATAAACATGAAGTATGTAAATTAACTTGAAAATGCTATTGAAACCAAAAGTAGGAATTCAATAATACTTTATTTATGATATATTTATGTCTTCAAGTAAAGACATAAACGTGAACTTCCTTGAATCGTTCAAAGAATTATAAAATAAAGTAAGTATTTCACTTGTTGTGTCTTCCTGTTAGGGCATATACAGTGAAGTTATTGAATTGTTCAATACCTTATAAAGTAAATTTAGCGACTAACATGTTATGTTTTCTTGTAAAAACATGAACATGAAGTTCTTGAACTGCTAAAACAATCATACTTTATAGCATGCAATTGGCTTGAATATATTTTGTATGCAATCTGGTTTGACCAAATAATAAATTATGTGATCCAAAGAGTATTAGGTTATCTAAGGAATTGTGATATTGTCTCACAATCACAACACTAGGTATCACGTGTAAAATCAAATACTATTGTTATTATTTGATCCTTGATAACACTAACTACTCTCTCTTATCTTATTAAGGTTAACAAAATTTTGAATGAGCCACATGCTTATTCAATATGGTTCCAAACAAGAAGGTAACTAAGAAACCATCAAGTTATGGAATGGGATGACTCCCAATAAGTCTTAGTAGAAGTCTTGAATTTCTTGAAATCATGTTAGACATGTTATTAACAAACTAGAATCAAGAACTATAAATTTATTTTATACATCCTAAACGAGAACAATTCATTGTTGCTCGACATGCTACGTACTTGGATAAAGTCTCCTCTTACAAGAAGCAAGTGGGAGCCTTTTTGCATCTTTGCAGAAAGTAAGAAATAAAATACAACCTTCTGAATAGACTAGCGAACAACATAATGAGGCTGAGCATGTAAATGCAAAAGCCACAAATTGTTGTAACTCCCATTCGTATACCTGCAAGAATACCTCGAGCACCTGAAGATATGAATGTCATGTCAATGTTGAGGAATATGAGTTAGAGGATCATAGTGAACCTCATAACTATCGAGACTCATTTTAGACTTAGAATCTAATGAATGACTCAAAACTATGAATGGCTAGATGTAGTCCATAAAAGAAAATCAATTTTGGAATTTGATTATCTTTCACCAATCAGTAAGACTGATAGGTCATAAATGGTATTCTATTTGAAGATAGATATGGACACAATTGTACACATTTATACACACTCTCTTTGAATAGAGTTTAAGGCATGCTCAAGCAATTGATCATGATTTAAGGCTTTATTTTATTTCCGAGTGTTAAATTAATAAAGATATTAATTGCCATACTTGATTTCATGAATATGAAATACTGCAGTTGGTGTACAAACTCTATAAATCCAAGTGTGGATTAGAGCATGCATCTAGGAGCTGGAATCTTAAGTTTGAATCAAGTATATGATAATGATTAAAACAAAGATAACTCTTTAAGCTAGTAGGAGCATATTGTTTTGTTTGTTCTTAAATCTCATATGTTGTTAACATATTGGAAATAACATTCCATCAAAGCTAGGTTTTAATCCTTGGTTTGGAATATATTTCTATTGAGAGATATAAGAAATAACACATATAACCTTGGAACTAATGCTTATTAGGAAAAGGCATAGGCGGTTAATAAGTCTAAATATGATACATCATTGAGAAAGTCTCAAAGTTCTATGTCATGTGATAAGATTGATTATGTACATGGAAACCTTTAGTTTACCTAGTGGATTTATTACATATGATATGTGATGTATTAGACTAATGTTAATACTTGCATGAATGCAAGATGAACTGATCACAAAGTATCTAAGTGAAAGTCATTAGACTACTATATACTTGATCATCGTTTATGGATTTTAGCTAAGAAGATTAGTGTTGAGTTTATACACTAATGCTTACTTTGATTGAGATGGTACTCAATACTAGTGATAGTAGGATTTCATCTTCAATGATAATACTACTACCTAGACGTGCTTGATGAAAAGCATTGTTGCACTACTCATTAGTAAAATAAGAATACTTTACAGTTTGGGAAGCTGTTAAGAAGATTGTCTTAAATAGGTGTTCTACTTGCTTCAAACAACCTATGTAATGTACTATGGCGATGCTAGTATTATTGTATTAACACTTGAGCGCACATATACAAAATGACAATCATCGTATTATTCAAAATCTTCACTATTTGTGAGTTTCTGAAATAAGTATTCTCAAAGTTCACTCAGATGACAACTCAATAGGTCCTTGTGTAAATTCAATGTCTTGTAGTCAAACATGTTCATCATGCTTGGAACATTGGACATTGACCTTAGAGTAGTCGCATGTATATCTGTTTTTTTTAGTATTTGGATAATGGAATGTTAAGCAGTTTTACTAAATAATGAATTGATATACTTGGTAGATCGTCTTCATTTGTACTACTGTGTTCTATATTAGCATCTTTAATCCATGAATTATTTAGTTATTCTAAATTTTCCATTGTCAGTTGACGATACGGGAGTATTGTCGAATTAAGACAAATGTGAGTTGGTCATATTCATTAGGAATGAATATTAATTGATGATGCCGCCAAACTCATATGTGTTCATTGGATGAACATTGGATTGACCCAACATACGAGTAGTCACTACATGGATCGTCGTTAATAGTGAATCTCGCAAGTGGTTGAATCTCTCATCCTTAGACTTGAGATGCAAGTAGGTTTTGTATGTGTGGAATGTCAATCATTGATGTGGTTCAACGTTGTCCTGAACAAGGCTGCTATAAAGACCATTTTCAGGTGCGATGTGAAACACATGAACGACACGTGTAGTCAAAAGAGGATTTGTTCCTCCACATGTATTGGAGTTAGATACTACTGGGCCCCTCGATAAATTGTACAGATGTATGTGTGGCCACATCCAAAGGCAATTAAGATGATACTTGATTGATTTGGTAATCTAGTTCAATATCTATATCGAGAAACAGAATAGTTAATCATTAGAATGACTTTTGATCCATGTCTAAAGTTTAACAAAGTATCTGAAACAAAAGGATGACTGATTTCTAAACCATTTAAATAAGATGTTTAAGAAATTGTCCTCATATGTTTCTGGGGGCATTGGCGTGTTGCTAGACACTAACCATTGCTTGCATAATTACATGATTATTATGACGTGCGCAAGTGGGAGCTGTTAGAGTATGCTCGTATCATAACAACTAATTATACGGCTAGAAACATATGGGCCTATGGGGTCACACACATATACACTGAGGTACCACTCTTATATATCGTGTCTATTGTATTTACGGTATATAGATAACCTAGTAACTCGAGATGAATATCGGGCTTCTAATGTTACCCATTTAAGCCCATTTATAGCCGAAAAATAAATAAGTAAAATAGGTATCATAAATGAGACGTTTCATCATTCCTTTTATGATTAAAATGGTTTTATTTGTTGCATTTTATAATTGATGATTGATTCATCAATCAATACATAATATGACTCATATACCATATTGAAAATAAGTGCTTTGACTCTTGAATGTCAAGATACGGCAAAGAAAAGAAATGAGGCAAATGGGATGTGTTTCTTTTTTCTTCTTCATCTCTTACCTTTAACTATTGTAGTTATAAGGCTTAAATCATTTGTTACGGGTTATTAAGACTAGCATCGATTTGGTATACGATGACGTGTAGTGTGTTTCTGCATAGAGGTGATCTACTTTGGTCACTTGGTTTCTTGGTTAGACCATGTGTTGGTGATGGTCTCCGTTCGATCCTACCGAATCACGCTACAAAGGTATACTTTTATTGTAATAGATTAATCATATGACTCTATGGATCCGTTAATAGGTGATTTTTCCGCTGCACTTCTTATTAATTCATATCATGTTTATATGGATAATCACCTATACGTAAACCATGGGGTAGAAGAATCTTCCTTGGAATTCACTACACCAAGTGTCTCGAGAGGAAATGTTTCGGTGATTTCCTTGTTCTCGTGCACACTTTGGTGAGGATCTTCCAAACGAGAGAGGTGATCGGCCGCAAGATTCTCGGCTCCTTTTTTGTCAAGTATGGTGACATCAAATTCTTGTAGGATGAGAATCCAACAAAGCAATCTTGGCTTTGAATCAAGCTTAAAAAAGAGGTACTTGATAGTTGAATGATCTGTATATACTATGCTTTTGGTCAAGACGAGATAAGGTCGGAATTTTTCAAATTCATACACCACGGCAAGTAATTATTTTTCCATTGTGGTGTATTTATGTTGAGCCTCGGTCATCGTCTTGCTAGCATAGTAAATAGGCAAGAAATGCTTATCATGACGTTGCCCAAAAACGGCCCCAATAACGTAATCACTAGCATCACACATGAGCTCAGAAGGGAGGTTTCAATTTGGAACAACAAGAATGGGAGCTTCGGTTAGTTTCCTTTTAAGAATTTCAAAGGCTCAAACATAATCTTTGTTAAAGATGTAAGGGGCATCTTTTTCGAGAAGGTGCGTAATGGTCGAGATATATTTGAAAAATCTTTGATGAAGCGACGATAAAAGCCCGCGTGGCCTAGGAAACTCCTAACTCCCTTGACGGTTTTGGGATGAGGTAATTTGGCGATGACGTCTATCTTAGCTTTGTCTACCTCAATCCCCACTTTCGAGACCTTGTGCCCTAAGACGATCCCTTCCTTAAACATAAAATGACATTTTCCCCAATTAAGCACAAGGTTGGTTTCCTCACAACGCTTCAACATTTTATCAAAATTTCCTAAACACGAAGTGAACGAACTACCAAACATAGAAAAGTCATCCATGAATACTTCCATCGTCTTCTCGATCATGTCATGAAAAATAGCCATCATGCACCTTTGAAAGGTTCCCGGTGCATTACAAAGTCCGAATGGCATTCTACGATAGGCAAATGTTCCATATGGATACGTAAACGTAGTTTTTTCTTGATCACGAGGATAGATGGGGATTTGAATGTAACCGGAAAAACCATCTAAAAATCAATAGAAATTGTTTCCCGAAAGTCGCTCCAACATTTGATCCATGAAGGGCAAGGAAAAATGGTCTTTACGAGTGGTGTCATTTAACTTACGATAGTCAATGCACACCCTCCAATCGGTCACGAGTCGAGTTAGAATTAAGTCGTTGTCATCGTTTGGCACAACGTTCATTCCTCCCTTTTTAGGGACACAATGAATTGGGCTCACCCAAGGGCTATCGAATATAGGGCAAATCATTCCCGCGTCAAGGAGTTTAAGGACTTCCTTTTGATGACATCGTGAATTTTGGGGTTTAACCTTCTTTGACATTGGATTACGGGCTTGTAGTCCTCCTCCATTAAAATTTTGTGGGTACAAAATTTAGGGTCGATACCCTTAATGTCGGATAATTTCCACGCAGTTGCCCCTTTGTGAGCCTTCAAGACATCGATAAGTGCGTTTTTTCATCATCTGAAAGATCTTTCGCAATAATAATCGGAAACTTATCGTATCCTTCCAAGAATACGTATTCGAGGTGAGGAAGAAGATCTTTCAATTCGAGGGTTGGTGGCTCCTCGATTGAATATTTTGGTTCAATACTCGTAACCTCCACCGGAGGAGGAAATGGAAAATCGTTTAGGAAATCCTTGATAATCGAAAAATCCTCATCATCGTCGAGGTATTCGTTAGAAGTTCGAGGTACATCAAACTCTTCCAAAGTAAAACCACCTCCTTCAAATGGAGTGAAAGATGGTGTCGAATTATCAAGGATAGGATAGAGCATAGTGGGATTGCCACTATTTGCTTCATCGGCAAAACCTAAAATTTCTTGTGAAAATTCTTCGAAAACGACATCGATTAAATCAATATAGTTCATAGTCACGATATAATAAACATGAGAAAGTTTGGAGTTTTGAGTTGTGTTTATAACAAGTTCCTCGCCGTTGAAGCGTAAAGTGATTTTTTGAGCATGCACATCAATGACCGCTTTCGACGTATCTAAAAACGAACGACCTAAAATGAGAGGAACTTGAGGATCCGTGGGAATATCGGCAACGATAAATTCTACCGGATAATAGAACTTTCCCACTTTCATAAAAACGTCTTTGGTCGTTCCACATGCGGGAATTGAATGATCGGCCATCTCGATAGACATTTTTGTAGGAGTAAGATTAGGAAAATTGAGAGACTTAAATATTTAAAGAGGCATCAAATTAATAGTAGCACCAAGATCGGCCAAGGCGTAGCATTCTTCCATATCTTGAATACCACACGGAATTAAAAATCTACCGGGATCACCGACCTTTTGAGGTATGCGGTTAAGAAAAATCGATGAACAGTGATTAAATTTTTGCAATATCTCCTTATCATTCAACACATTTTTAAAGTTGGCGGCAAATCGAGGCATCATGATTAAAGCATCGGCAAAACATATGTTAAAATCCAAATCACAAAACATCTTAATAAAAAACTCAAACTGATAATTGTTACGTTCTTGCAATTTTTCCTTTTGACGTCTCGATGGATAAGGTAAGGGTGGTGTTGGGTGGGGCATAGGCATAGCTTTTGGAATCTCGGGTTCCAAAATTGATAAAGGGTCGATCGTAGGTGTGGTTTGAGAGGTATTTCGTGGGATTGAGATTTGCTCCTTTTCTACCACCACCTCGGGTTCTTCCTCAATTTCCTCCTCCGTAGGAGTAATTAGTTGAGGAGTCGGCTCCTTAAAGGTCTTACCACTACGTGTGGTAATCACTTTCATCTCTCCCTTCGGGTTTGAAACGGCGTTTCTAGGAAGACCACCCGAAGTAGAGGCTTTGTTCGTCATAATTGTTTCCATAATAGCATTAAGCTTGACGTCTTTCTTAGCGGCACTTTGGTCTATCCTTTGTTCAAGCCTAGATTGACTTCGCTCAATTTTGTTGTTTTGACCTCTAATTTGATTTGCAAAATAGTTTTTCAACTCAATTTCCATGTTGGCATTTTCCCTTGCAAAATTTGCTAATTCCCTTGTGTTTTTAGTCGTTTCCCTAGCTTGACTAGCCAATTGCTCTTGGATATTTTCGAGAATTTTGTCATTTGATGTAGCGTAATTCAAAAAGTCATTTGGAACCTCTTTAATGTAAGCATTTTGAAATCCTTGACTCGGGTTTTGAAAATTACGGTTTTGATTTTGGTTTTGCACTTGATTACTAGTCCCTTGATTCCCATTGTTGTAATTGTTACCCTTATAATTGTTCCTTTTATTTCCTTGGTAACTACCTTGATTGTTGCGATAATTGTTAGCATTTTTATTTGGTGTAAAACCCGGTGGACTCAATTGATTAGTGCGGGTAGCTTGACCGTTTTGGTTATAAGTTCCCGTGGCCGCGTAGGCACTCGAAGTGTTACCACCGAAGGTAATGCACTCGGAGAAATCATGAGCTCCACCACAATAAACACAAGAAACCTCAACCGCTTTAGCCGTAGCGGGAGTGGGTTGTTCACCAACTTTAAACTCTTTTAACAATCCTTTAAGATTATCAAACAACTTGTTTTCCAAATTAGCCTCAATTTGTTGAGCATCAATGGTAGATGACAATGAAGGCGAAGACGAAGCCTTGTTAACACTCGGTGTGTTACGAGGACTATAAACTTTGGACCTATTCTTAATGATTGTCAATGCTTCTTCGACTGTTTTACACAAAACATTACCACCCGCGGCGGCATTAAGATAATCTCGTTCATGATCGTTCAATCCATTGTTAAACGTGTCGATTTTATGTAAGTTGGAAAAACCGTGATGAGGACATTCATGCAACATCTCCTTAAACCTATTCCAATCCGTTGAAAAACTCGCATTATATTGTTGTGAAAACTTTGAAATCTCGCTTTTCAAATGCGTAGTCTTAGAGGGCGGGAAAAATTGGTTCACGAACTTTGAAACGAGATCCTTCCACGTCAATATAGAATTGGGTGGCTCTTTCTCTAACCAAATATTAGCGGGCCCCACTAAGGTATACGGAAAAAGCATCATCTTAATCACGTCATTCGAGACGTCCTTAAACTTGCAAGTCGACGTAAGACGATTGAAATGGCGAATGTGGTTATGAGGGTTGTCCTTTTCGTCACCACGAAACTTGTTAGCTTGGATCATGGACAATAAACCGGTCTTAACCTCAAAATTCTCCGCAAGGATAGCGGGAATCACAATCGCTTCTCCAAAACCCTCGGTTGGTGCTTGAAGCAAATCCATAGTACGATTAGCCATGGAAGCTTCTTGTTCTACAATGGGTTCGACAATGGGAGATTCTTCACTAGAAGGAGTTTGGTTTCCTTCCTTTTGACGAAGTTTATGTGCACGTTATGCTTTAGAGCGAGTTTGCATAAACGTAACGTACAACGTGGAGTGAGAAAAGAAGATTCTTTTTGGTGTTTTTACGTTTTTGAATTTTTTATTTTTTTTGCTTTTGATTGTTTTAATTTTTTTGGATTTTTCTTGTGAATTACGTAGACACAAATCTACAAATCTCTCCTCGAATCGATTTCTCGATTAAACGAGCCTCAAGGAATGAAAATGATCACGTTGAGTGAACGCCTTTGATGACTTTAGAACGTTGGTGGAACACCAAAATGTTCAAGAGGGTTTAATCTTTGAAATCAAGCAAATATGTATGATACGTAGATAATACTTTGGTCGGCAAACCCTCGATTAGCCCTTTTTATCAAAACACGCACAAGCAAGCGGGGGAAACGAGGCGGCGCGAAGCACTTAAGAGCCTTTTTCCCTTAGGTCGTGAAATACAACCGCCTTATACCTACCTTATAGTTTGTCTTAATCAAAATTAAGCTTTTCGAAAGTACTTATCTATTTTGCCTTTTCTTTTTGCTTTAGATTCGAATACAATGATTGAGCGATGAAATCCCAATTAAGGTTGCATTTTCATGCTTTTGGAGATATTGTGAATTTATTGTGATACGTAATACAATATAGTAATATTTATACACAAAAAACGAAAACCGATAATACGTATGATTAGAGTGTTAATCACACAATTACTATTTATGGATAATATCAAAAACAAAATTGTTCAAATTTAAACACACACGCCTCCCGGCAGCGGCGCCAAAAAGATAGTAGTATGAATACGTGTTTTAGGAAAAACAACGTATAAACGGTAAGTATTAAGCGTACGTTTAGGAAAACGTAAGCACTTATGACCCTTTTGTGAGTTCGTTCCCGAGGAGGATTAGTGTGTGTGTTAAACTTCTATAAATTGAGATTAATATTGATGAAAGAAAGGAAAAATGAAAATGATGACGGTTACGATTAAAATTAAACTACGACGAATGATAAAACGTAAAACGTAAAAACGTGACGAAATTAAAATTTTAATCTAAAAATTTATTAAAAATAGAAAACAAATCTAAAATAATATAAATAAGAATAAAATTTTGACAAAAATATTTTGAAACTTATTTTCAATTTAATATTCAATTTTAAATGCTATTTAGAGCCTTAAAATTAAATAAAATAAAAAATAAACCTAAAATATGATTTTATCATATTAGAATCTTACTTATATAATATAAAAGCTAGAAAGTATTTTTCTTGACTTTTTAAAACTAATTTACTAACTGGCTAAAAACTATTAAAATATTAAATTAACATTAAAAATTAATTAAAAGATGGGAAAAATAACTTTACTTTTCTAAAAATCTTAACTTAATGTATTTAAAGTAAGAAAAATGTAAAAGTTGGAAAAAGTGAATTTTAGCCTAATAGGACAAAACAGACTAACTAAAACTAGATTTAACTTAAAATAATTCTAGAAAATGATTAAATAAATTGAAAAATGAAATTTCTTTTCTAAAAATATTAAATTATATAACTAAAACTAGGAAAATTTAAAAAACTGAAATTCAAGACTTTTTATCACTAAAGACAAAAATAGAATAATAAAAACTAATTAATGCTAAAAATACCAAATAATTAGAAAAATAAAAATTAACTTTTTGAAAAATCTTATAGTAAATAAATAACTCTGGGAAAAATGAAAAATATGAAAAATACTAAAAATTATCCACTAAAGACAAAAAACCTGGAAATCACATAGTGACATGTTTTTTTGCTTTTGTCTGTTTGCTAAGCAGTGGCTAGCAACACACTATCAGTGGGAACAGGGGTTCCCACTGCTGTTCATAGAGAGTGAACTTGGCTCTTTTTGAGCTTGTTTGATGGTTTCTTTGGACAATGAGGGCACCCCACAAGTCAGTGGACTTGTAGGAGTCATAAATAACACAAATAAGTAACAAGTTACACACCAAATGATACAGAATAATCAAACCGATCTCAAGTAAGCAAAAATTAAGGTCTGGCAACGTATTAGCTAATCTAATTGGTCAAGTGATGGATTTTTAAGCCACAAACCTAACAACTTAGCATACTAAACCACAAATTGACTACTAACACTCCTAGATGTTCAGTTAAACTATCTGCTAACAAGATTTTAGGTCATAATAATCAAAATCAAACCTATTTAGGCCTGCTGAAAGTTATGGCTATTTTATGCAATATTTTGTAACACAATACTCTTTAAAACTCTAATTTAATCTCAACCACTACTCAATGCATTTTATACTAACTACATGAACATGTTTAGACCAACTTTAACACACTCAAGTACCACCTCATGCATCAAAATAGCAGATCCAAACACCCCTTATAAAACTGATAAACATGATTTTTGCAAAGACAGAAAAGGATTAGACTACAAGTTGTTAACAACCAATCATTAACTCATTTATCAATCAAATATTCACCTCAAAACACTTAAACATGGCAGCATACACAAGAACTCATAAACATGAATCTAACAAAAAAAAGAGAAAGAAAAAGGAAAAGAAATGGCAAACCTCATGGTTGTACTATCCACACCCCCGAACTTTACAGCTTATGTGATAGCTCAAAGAATCACAAGCTTCCAATAACAACCTGCTAAGAATGAACAAACACAAATAATTGTAGAGATAAAAAATGGTAAACACTGATTTTTTTTTACTTCCTTTCTTGAAACTTTGGACCAAAGCTGGCTAGTTTTTTCCCACAAGGTCAATCACCTAGGATTGAACCTTCACAATTCCTTGATATCTTCAAGATATCAGGGAGCCATGATCAAGTTCAACTCTAAGTAACCAAACTGCCAAGGGACTCATTCTATCAAACTTAGGCTTAATCTATTCTTGCAAAAAGTAAATGGAACTTTGAAAACTAGTGTGGGGTTTTGATAACACTTGATATGATTTACCAAGATACCAAAAACACCACTCTTAACAACAGCTTAATGAAAAACTTAATAACCAGAAAAGTAGAACAACCTTTTGAAAAACCTTAAAGCAAAAAACATTGGAACCTTGAACAAGCAACAAACTAAAAATATTAACTAACAAACAATCAAAGTAAATGAGGGCACTTGGAATTCGTCACAAAACAATACTCTTTTTTTCATTCATGAGAAAAAGGCTTTAAAATGTTTTTGACCAAAAGAAAATCAAGAACAGTCTAACCTATGTTACTAAAACCCTTTTATAATAGGGTGTACAAGGTTCTTAAAAAATAATAAACTGAAAACCCTAAATACTAAATTGCCTGGAATAACCTCAAATTTGAATTTTGAGAATCAGTCAAATGTGTCACGTGACCTTGATATTGATGTGTACAGTTGTCTTAGATGATCTGGACCTTTGGTAGATGCCTTTGGAGAAAAGAAATTCATTGGTTCGTTGATCAAGGTTGTACAAGGTTGTTTGCTAGCAAAAGTGGGACAGGGCAAAGCTGTTATGAGCACATGGGTGTAGTGGGGTCACGTTTAGAGGTGAAAATGGGTTTATATGAAGTTGAATCATGATTCTGGAGTGTTTAACACATTTCTTCTTTAGTTTAGATTCAATTGGGATTAGGGTTCTTGGGTGTTTATCTGGGGATTAAGGGGTGAATAGTATTTGTTACCCGCCTATATTTAGGTTCTAAAACGAGTTTAAAAATCGTTTTAATAAATTAAATTAGGGCTGAGTGGAAAGGGGACGTGGAGGGTAGTGGTGATGTGGTGGGTTATTAGTGGTGGTGTGGTGTGACGTGGTGGAGTGATTGGCTGGGATAAGTTGGTGTGTCTGCCCCTTTTGTTCCTCCAATTTCCAAAAACTCCTCAAACAAAGTCTTACAGATTAAACTCTCCTTTCCCTTTATAAAGACTTTGGCATATTTGCAATTTCAGCCCTTGTGTTTTAATGATAAAATGAATAAGGATTAAACTTGCAATTCTTGTGATTTTCAAGGGCTTTTCTTGTACAATCTCGAAAATTTTGGACCAATCTTGTATTTTAGAGTTTTACAAGGGCCAAAAGTGACAAGTCTTCATTTTGTAAGAACCAATCTTTCCAATTCTACAAAGTTGAGGGTCCTTTTGTAACTTTGACAACTTTAGGGACCAAACATGTAATTATGAATATACAAGGGTATAAAGTGTCAATTCTTCAATGATGAATGACCTTTCTTGTACATATTCAATTCTTCAAGGACTTTTTCTTGGAAATTCAACACTTGGGCCTGGTTCATTGTGCGGCTTCGTTTCTCGTGTTCGTTTTTTATTGATTCTTGTGATCTTTTGTCATTTTCTCGATATCCGTACCTGAAATACATATTGAACAAACACAAGCATATATATGGCACTTTTTATGATATTTTCATCATTTTAAGCCTGTTTTGGACGATGAGACTATGTATAAAAGCAGTCTCATCAGTATTCTAAGGTAGGATTTAGTAAAATTGAATCTAACTATAACTTAATTTTAAAACATTCCAAAAACTTGAAAATTCCTAAAAAACACTATCTCGGTTTGGCATATATTGCACGTTATCTTGGTTCTAGGAGAATCACTACTCGGTTCAACAAATAAGTTACTAGCCTGGTTTCACCTAAAGTTCACTATCCTGGTACGAGTATTCTAAACGCTATCCCGGTTTGCCAAAAATTATGTATTCCTGTTTGAAGAAGAATCACTATCTCTGTTGCAAATATTACATAATCCTGGTTCTAGGCTTAACACCATCTCGGTTCACCAAAAAGATCACTATCCCGGCCTGAAGTCACTATCTCGGTTATATACACTATCCCGGTATAGTATAGTATTTCGGTTCAAATGACTATCCCAGTTCAGATAGTATTTCGGTTCCAAGATACACGATTCCTGTTCGAGTTACGTTATTCTGGTTCTACATCCTAAAGAACACTATCTCGGAAAATTAGGGTTTAGACAACCGGAATAAGAGCAAAAATACAAATTCAAAAAGACAATGTTTTTTATCGAATCCAACGAAACGGTTTGTATTCCAAGTATTATAACCTCTATAGAATCATAAAAATGCAAAAATTTCAAATTTTTCGACGAAAATTTAAATCAAGATTTGTTCTTTTTGAATAACTTTTCACCAAAAATCAATCCAAACAAGCAAATTTTTGTGTTTTTAGCTAAAATAGTTAAACCAAGACAATACTAAATAGTGGTAGAAGGTTTATATGAAGATTTTAGCCATAAAAACAAAACAAAAAAATTTGGAACGCGGCTTATATGTATATATATGCGACGAACCAAAAACTACAAACAAAAACACAAGGCTTTCATCCCTTGTCTCTTGATACCATTTGTAGATTTATGTAAACCTTTAATTTTCTTAAAGATGGAGAGTAATATATATATATATATATATATATATATATATATATATATATATATATATATATATATATATATATATATATATATATATATATATATATGTATATATATATATATATATATATATATATATATATATATATATATATATATATATATATATATATATATATATATATATATATATATATATATATAGAGAGGAGAGAGAGAGAGAGAGAGAGAGAGAGGGAGAGAGAGAGAGAGAGAGATAGAGAGAGAGAGAGAGAGAGAGAGAGAGAGAGAGAGAGAGAGAGAGAGAGAGAGGAGAGAGAGAGAGAGAGAGAGAGAGAGAGGAGAGAGAGAGGAGAGAGAGAGAGAGAGAGAGAGAGAGAGAGAGAGAGAGGAGAGAGAGAGAGATAGAGGAGAGAAGAGAGAGAGAGAGAGAGAGAGAGAGAGAGAGAGAGAGAGAGAGAGAGAGAGGAGAGAGAGATGAAGATCTAGAGAAAGAAATAGAAAAAGAGAAATATTAGATTGAGAAATAATGAAATGAGCAACCAACCCTCTCCATCAAAGGAGAGGGTTTATATACCTATGACCAATTGGTCATCGGCTTTACATAAGATGGGCCGCCGGCTATATAGATATATGGGTCGGGCTTGCCTTGTTAACTTAAGCTAAGCTAACTATCAACTAACTATGAGCTCGTTACATTAATACATTGTTGGAGTGACTAATCCTTCCTAAATATGTAAAACATATTTCCAACAACACTTAATGAGTCTTGAATAAGACAAAATACTCAGGATGACTATTTTTTCTTGATTCAAAACTTTGAAACTTGGCATAACTTACTAAAAAGTAATAAAAGAAGTATGAAAAAGGAATAAACTTAAATAAGCTTATTATATATGCTATATTGAAGTGATAAGCACAAAAAATAAAAACGGGATAAAAAGTTTTCTAGTAAAAACTTGAACCAAAAACGACGAAACTTATAAGTCTACTAAAAACGTAATAAGAGTGAGATTAGAACACAAAGAAATATTTTTTGCCCGTCTCAAATAAGCCAAAAAAACCTATTAAAAGGAAAATAGATAGAGTATAAAATAAATAGAAAAACAACCTAGGTCAGTAAAGACCCTAGGGCGCAATGGAAAGGTGTGAGTGTGTGAGTGATGGCACATGTTCGAGTCCTAGCTACACTTTTTTGCAAAAAATTTTGGGACTTAACAATAAGCCCCAATAAGCAGTTGGCTTACTGAGGTATCATAGAAATGTAAAAACAAAAATTATAATCACAAAATCAAACCACGAGTAGAGAAATTAAAGATCAAGCAAATAAGAACAATGACTAGGAATAGTAACTATACTAAGACCAAGTGAATAAAGCTAACTTTTGGCTTAATTTTAAGTTTCCTAATAAGCCCCAAAAACATATTTAACTTAAAAAATAAATTATCCTACCTCTAAACTACTTGTATTATAAAAAAACAAAACCTAAAAACTACCAATGATCAACTAAAAGCTGTTGGTGTAATTTGCATATGACTTGACCAATATTTGGCCAAATTTAAACCAACTTAGAGTAAGGCCTATTAGAGGCCTAAGACATATTGCACACACTAAAAAACATATAATAAGTACAAGCAAAGCATAAAGAACATTCAAAGCAACAATAATCAAAACTTTAAACACATATTGCTCTTACTAGACGGAAACAAAGAAAAACATGCAAACTTTGATTTTTTATGTTTAAGACAGAAACGAAAGCTTACTATATCTAACCTGAACCTTAACCAATTGTCTACATAATCCTAAACTCTAAAGTGGACTTTGGTCTTGTTTGTCAAGCAATTCCAAACACCTCTTAAGTTTCATGTTAAGCAAACTTAATACATACAACTGAAATTTAAATTCAAGGAATTCAAAAATAATAACAAAAATATGAAAGTAATCAGAAAAAAGTAAGAATAAGCAATAAACAACACAAATAAGTCACATAAGCAGTTCAAATAAGCAAGCTGTATTAAATCAAGAAAAGGAAAAAGGAATAAATCACATTGGGTCAACAGACATCCCTGCTAACCAAGCTTGCTATGAGCACTACGAGAACCCTTGTTATCAGTTTATCCACACCCACAAACAACTTATCAACGATAGCTTATACCCTTTTTGATTATCTACCACATAGACTACCAAACTTCTTGAAACCTTGAAATAACTTAAAAGGACCTGACTCCTCCTTTGTAACCAACAAGAAATAAGAACATATATGATAGTCTTATATCTTATGTGTCAAATAAGCTATAAACTGGTTTATTGTAATAGTGCAACCAAAAACCAAAAACTTGGCTTTCATATAAAAAAACTTCGGAAATTAAAATTTTGAAAAAAAATTAAAATTGAACAAGTATTAAAAATGCAAGAAAGTAAAATCTGCAAGAATTAGAATGTAAATCAATTGATATTAAGGAAATTCGTAACAAATTACAAAAAATTAATAAAAATTAGAACAAGTTGCTACTAGCCTACAACTAACTATATATACAGGTGAGGAGGTAAAATCCTAGCTCAGAAACATTCATCTTTTTTCCCAAAATTTCCGTAGGATCTTTTTGAGAATATGCTATGAAGATGCTTTATTCTTAAAGCTTCATATTGAATTCCAGTGTACTTGAGTTGATCCACGCCTTTGATTTCTTGTGGGCAGCAAGGAATTAGATAAAAATCATCAATTGAGTCAAGGGATTTGTCTCTTTGTGCCAACCCGTGACTTTGATAAGCTGGAGAGGTCCCCATGTGTTTTGATGTGTCTAATTATTCACATGGGTCTTGATAATATTGAATTAATCTACATTTGCCCTTATTCAATTTCAAGAAACCTTTGATATTAGCTTAATTAAATTTAGGTTTAGTTAGGGTTTATGGTGGATGAACATATAGGATTAGTAGGGTTTGATTAGGTTTGGGAAAATTAAATGTGTTTCTCTCCTAATTTAAAATAATATTAGTTTAATTAGATGGTTGTTCAAAGGGAATAGTATCAGGGTTCATGGTTTGTTTTTGGACTGAATAAGACTATATAATATCTTTGGACGATTGTCACACATGGTCCTTCAAACTTTCATACTAGAATTGAGATAACTTTCATGAAATGGAAGATTGGTCCCTATCATTTGTTAACATTCTTTAAACTTTCCTTTATTGGCAAAATCAGTCCTTCAACTTGTAATATCCATTTCCGAGGATTCAAGTTGGAAATACGTTTTATGTATTTAGGAACGATTGATCACTCTAACAATATATTAAGTATTAGCTTGTAGTCCAAGTAAACATTAGTTAGACTTAGTTTAAGGGTTAATAGATAAGGAGGTAATTAAAATTACCTAAAAAGTGCGCCTAAGTTAATAACGTTTAAATTCGTTCACTCATGTTACTTTAATATACGGGTTGGCTAAGTAGGTTACTAAAGACTGTTAAACTTTATGATACATTGATTTTGTAGAAGGGTTACATGGTAAGTAGGTTACACAAAGAAGTTGGTACATAAACTTTGTCCCTTCACGCTAGAGCCTTCATGTTGCAATTTCAGTGCATGTGCTGCTGGGAACCGACTAGGGGGACTTCCCCCCAACAAAGCTTTTGCCCTTGTAGGAACCGCCTCTAGGGAAATGGTACTGCCCGTACTGTTTTTTCAAATTCTGTGAAAAAAACTTTCGGTGCACATAAACCTCGTGGTGGTGTACTCATTACTGAAATAACGTTCATTATGTGAAGATAAATGTATGTGATCGCCTAATCAGTATTATTTTTATCAAAATTGTGATATTATCAAAATGTAGGTGATAAATCTTGCAATTTTTTGTTGGTTACAATTCACATATCGTGCTCCAAAATGGTGAAGCCTTTAAATATAGACTCGAGTAGTCTATATTTTATAGAACGAAATGCTTTGAGGTTTTTTCATTCTAATATAATACATATTTTTGATGTTTTTATAGTAAGGGTTTTAATATCACAAGCAATTGTCTTTTGATAACATTAGTTATAAAGTTATTATTGTATTAATAGTGATGTCACATTTGATTTTGTTTTCTAAGCTCTTGATGCAAAGTTTTACGTATAACTATTTTACATTCAAACACCTACACTAATTTTAATTGCACCAGAGTAATTTGTTTCTTCAATGTCGTGGTTTTTTAAGAAGGATTAATACAAAAAGAAGTTAATAACATTTACAATAAATTGCGCCTAAGTTACTAAAACCGGCTAACATATGTAAATAAAAAATGAGTAACTCAATTAACCGGTAACATATACTTGAGTAACTTGAGTGAACAAATTGAAACTTTAGTAACTTAGGCACACTTGTTTTGTAACTTTAGTGACCTCCGTATGTATTAACCCTTAGTTTGACTATTGAGCGTGACCCCATTAGGGTTTTTCTGTATTTTCCTTTCTAGATAGATCATTGTAAGCCTATAAAAGGCAAATTAGGACTTGGCTAGTTTTCTGTTCTTGCATTTTTCTCTCAGAATTTGTAATTCCTTTTTTTCCTTTAATGAAAAAAATTTGGTATAATTGTTGTGAAAATTCAAGTTCCATTCTCATTGTTCTTGTTATACGTTTTGAAGGATTACAAAAACCTTATAATTCCTTTTTCTTCCATTTAGAAGAAAAGTTGGTATAGGTTGTTAATCCTCAAAACTATATTCGTTTATTGTTTATGTTATTTGTTTAAATCCGTTTTCATAAAGTGTTTTCAAGAATTAGTTTTAAGTTTCAAAAGGCTTTAAGGTATAAAAATAAAAATAGGGGAAGATATTTGTTTTGGACCCTTGGTTGAAGAAACATAGCTCAACAGCTTGCTATTTGGGCTTGCTCATGATCATAATACCCTGATTACGTGAACATCAAGGTGTTGTAAGTGTTTAAGCTTGGTTTGTAGCTAGTGGGGTGGTTTAGAATCACCAAGTTAGTTATTTGTTAATTTCTAGCCATCCTAACCCCCATCGTGCCAAGAGTTCTAATCTTGATACTTTGGGCCTGTGTGCTTATTTTTGAAAGTTGGAAGCTTATGTGAAAGCTCACACATCATCTCATTATACCCTAAGGTGTGGACTGTACACCTTAGAGGTTTGTTCACTTCTTTTTTTTTCTTTTTGCTATCTTATTTTCTGTCTAAATTGTTAGCCTAAGTGTTGGGTGGATTACTTGCTATTTGACCATGTCTTTCTCTTGATCTGGATTTGGTTTATTATTATATGCATGTTTGAGTCATTTTGAAAGAGTTCTCACAAGTTTTGCTATAAAAATCTTTGTTAAAATTGAAAAAAGTGTCTATAAAGGGGTGTTTGGGTCTGCTCATTACTTGCCTTGGGTGACACTTGAGTATAGTCAAAGTGAATTGGACATACTCTAATAGGTAGGCATTGGATGTTTTCACATCTTATTTTGAAATGGTAATGTAAAAAAAATTCAATTTGCAAGTTTTGTTTCAAACTGTCTAAAGAGTCATCAGGACTGTTAAGATTTGTTATGTGTCTTGATGCTTAAAGATTTGTTCTTTGTTAAGATAGAGGTTGATCTTGGTTCTCATATTGTTGATCTTAAGTTTGGAAGTCTTTAAGGCATATTTGGGTTGATTTAACTCACTGTAGATCCTAGAAGAACAACAAACCATATTGTTGTCTGCATAATAGAAGGGTTGAGCCTAGAATTGCATGTTTTAGCTATTAATACTTTAGTCCATAGATAGGTTGGGTGTTTTTCCATGGTTGTTCATCACTATTTGGTATTTGGCTTAACTTAGGTTTAAAAACTGAGGCCTCTAATTTCATTTTTTATTCATCATATATGCAAACTACCACAGTCACTATGTGTTTTATTGTTGATATCTGTTCATGAGAATTTGTGGGTGATTGAGTGTTTACTGGTAGCATCTTTGTGTTATTCTTGACTCCTCACAACCAAAAGGGTGTGAGGGTGCCCTTTGTGTCCCAAAAATCATCAAGCAGTAAGCTCCAAAAAGCTTAAACATCAACTGTTAGTGCATAACACTAAGCATTTGCCTATAAACATTTGGTAATGATTTAAAAGCCTTTTGAGAAGCAAATACAAAAACATTATCATCCAGTCATGATAGAAAATCAACAAACATGGTCTGCAATAGGCAACGGATTATAAGAAGCCATAGAACACCAATTCAAATATAACTAAACATCGGTCTCAAAATTAGATTTACTAACATATATCATTTTTGTTGTATTAATGTTTGTATTTAGAAAATGATTTAGCAAGTTTGTAACCTCGTGGATTAGACAACAAAATAGTCGGGAAGAGTGTTACGCCAATGATCCATCACGTTAGTGTCTCCACATAAATTTCAATTCCCTTCATACATATCGAAAAACAAGATGAAGCGAAAGTAAAAACAGATAAACAAATTAAGTATTCAATAGCATACCTTTGTCTTTATGGCATGAATAATCATCCATTAATATTTAGAAGACACAATTACTTCAGGCTAGGCTGCAAGAATCAGTTTCGAATGAAAAATCCAAACTTTAGTACCAAAAAACAATAGAAAAAAATGGAGAATTAAAATCTTAGAGAAACCCCTAAAATATACCAGAAAACCATTTAAAAGCTCACCTGAATATCTTTATCTTCTCCTTCATCATCTAGCTTGTCTTAGTCAAACAATTTAAGTGTATTCGGTAACTCTTTTTATTGATCACAGAGCAAGATATGGTCTTAAGTGCAAACATAATCTTGTCAAGATTAAGTTAGTAGTTTCTTTTTAGGGTCAAAGGTATGCAGCGCCTGGCGTTCTCAACTTTGTCCCGACCCGCTCAAGTTCATCAGTGCTCAAAATTATCGTAACGGTTGTTCCAAAAGCACAAAGCATTAATAAAAACCCACACATACCTACCATCTTTTCGACATGTACCAACTAAAACGCCCTCCAGTTTCAGAACATTGTCGTGTCTTTAGGCTTAAATAGGGGTACGTTAAGGGAAACGAGTATACGCCCGCCGTGGATGCAGTCCTAACAGGAATGCCCCGCCAAGATACAGGCGTTCTCAACTTTCCCGACCCGCTCAAGTTCATCACAGCCCTAAACTATCGTGATGGTTGTTCTAAAAGTACAAAGCAGTTTTAAAAACGAACGCATACGTGCCATCTTTTCGACATGTACCAACTACAACGCTTTCTTTCACTTTCGGAATGAAAGCCATGATAATCAGTAAGCGTTATTAGGTCGACACACGTAAGGGAAGCGTGCGCCAAAAATTCTCCAGCCACAACAAAAAGGAAATAATAAAAAAAAGACAACTGTAGATATTGTGAGAGGCCGAAGTTACCATAAAATATATAAAACAGAATGCACTCGGTGTGGCTGCATCCGCATTTGGTTTCCATGCCAAACGCCTAAGCATTTTTGTTTTTTCACAAACTTTTACACTCATCATAGCCTTTGACATAGCAATCGTTAATGACAAAACACAACCATATACACAACAGGATGCATTCGGCGTGACTTCAGACGCATTTGGTTTCCATGCCAAACGCCGAAGCATTTCTATTTTTTCACCATCATTAGCCTTCTACATGGTAACAGAAGCCAAAAATAAACATGGTTCATAACACGTACACAAATTCAGGAATGACATACTGTAGTAAACCGAACTTTAAAATCAACATTTAGACTGAGTTCTAATACTATTTCTAATATACTAATCAATATTTATTAATCGACTTTTATTTGTCATGATTATTCGACAAATATTATCAAATTCTTGACTAGCCGGCATGGTTAAGGGTCTAACGTATCAAATATATGTCAATTATTATTTATTGGCAAGTGTATGTCCGTCATCCATCGAAAATATCCTCGTTATAACATAAATAAATTTTTCATTGACGTCGTATTAATTTCTCTTTTTACGGGCATTCTTCGTAATTTACGTTAAGCCTTTAGGCGTCATTCGTTTATACGACGCGTTAACATTTATTACATTACAAGACCTCATTTAATTATCGAAATATTGATGTTCTCCGAATGTCTAAGTTTTTATTTTATATTGAGCGTTTATTTTTCGTGTTTTACGCGTATCTTCCAAATCGCGCAACTTTTAAAATATCAGGTCTCGATAATATCCGCTTTGACGAATTGTGGAACTAATAAAACAATATTAAGCCACTATCTCAGTGTTATACACGTTTCATATTACTCTCACATTCAAACCATGAGGTGTCATGTTTGTAAGACATTTGTTTAGCATGAATGGCATGTATGTATTAACAAAATAATAAATCTAGCAACTACTTATCATTTCTTTAAGAAAAGAAGATAACATACACCTCGTTTCCCTGTGTTCTTAACATCACTCTGAAACCTCTAAATTACATTTTACATCAATTTTCTACCTTGAATCTCTTGTCTATTTGTGGAAGATTGGTGATAGCAACTAGTGTTGGTGTTAATTTGATCAATGGAATCTTGAATAAGGATGGATTAGATCAAGTTAGTGGCTGAGATTAAAAATGGTCTTTCTTGTATTTGAATTATAAGTAAAGATCATTTTGTTGATTAAATCATGGGTTTGAGCCAAGGAGGTTTGAGGTTACCTTGTTGTTATGATGATTTCGTCATATTTTTTTGTAAGGATCATTTGATTACTTTTTTGTAATCTTTGATTTCTATATCCTTTTTATGAACATATATTTATCATGATTATAAGTTATTTAATATTTAATTAGTGATTTGGATATTGTATATAAACTTTGTGACATAAAAGACAAGATTAAACAAGCCTAGATCAAAAGTTGTGTTGAAATTTAGGTCAGTAGCAAACGTGATATTTTCAATAACATCAGGAGTTTTGGTTTACTGAAACTTACATATTAAGATATAGGATTGTTTTAAGAGTATTTCTCCGGGTGGCCCGTCCCGTGGCGAGTCCCGGAAAGTGAGATATGACCAAAATAGTGAAGCAAGGTCAAAATCCGACCTGCTGTAAATATGGACTGGTTTCTCATAAAGTTCGTATACTGACCTATGATTATCTAAAGCTAAAAGTTGTAGATAATATCAGGTAGAACATACACGAATCGGATGGTTTTCTACGGATAAACGGTTTAGAAATGGCGGCCAAAACGGTAGAAACGAAGTTGGCTGCGAATGACAGCCAACACACTAAGTATTAAAACGGGTCATTAATCTATGATTAAACATAAGTTATGATTAATTGGACTTGAGATCAGTAAAGGACATAGATTGAGGATAATTTTGATAAAAAGAACTTACCTTGAAGACTTACAGTTTAGGAGAAACGATCTAATCTACGAGGCATGTCAAGAAAATTTATACAAATCAAACAATATTAATATAACGTAAAACTTGGCCATTTTTATATAACACGAGGTGGTAGGACTCAATTATCAAGGAGTCGGGACTCGTTTATATAATAATATTTATAAAGCTCGAGACGTGACCAACGTGAAGTATTAATTGGATATTGTTTGGAGGCGTTTTAGAACCCGAATAGCTTATAAAGTGAATTTGGGTAACAAAGCCCATCATACACATATAATGACTATTGAGCCATTATTGGGCCTAATGTTAGAATTAATATTTGATTTCAAACCTGTTCATATAATAGGCTTAATTTAATTGGACACTTAATGGGCTTAATTGTTATAATGAGATAATATAAGATAAAATATTATCAAAGGGTTTATAAAAATTATAAAAAAAATTATAAAACTTATGCAATGTCCAAACTTACTAAAGTGAACTATTTACATGTATATTTGACTTATGTATAGTCTCGAGCCTAAGACACGTCTCGTCATTATAGGTCTCGTTCGGTCATGTATCGATCGTTGGACATTTCATTCTCGATTAATGAGCGATTGATATCTCGTGAAGTCGTGTATCGACTATTGGATGTTTGTTCCTCAATAAACGTGTGATAGCTATATCAGGTGAGTTCATAGCCTCGCTTTTACTGCTTTATATATGTTTATAAACCCGCGAGGAGGAATACATTCTCTTGGTATAAAATATGATGTTTATATATATGGTTTTGATAGAATACATATTTATGAATAAACATGTGGTTTGCTAGATGTTTTGAACGAATACATGTTATTGTAAATGAACGTAAGATGGTTGATTATATGCTTTTGAAAGATGAACACAAGCGTTGATTGTATTGATTGTGAACCGCTATCTGCTAAGTGTTGTATTGCCAAAATTTGGAAAGTCCCTATAAACCCATGAACCATTAACTACCTATGATGGGTAGGCATTGGTACAGACGGATGGATCCATCGGGGATGGCCCCCAACTGGGTAGGTCCCACATGTTGGCTAGAGGCTCAGCCAGGTGTGTTGTATTAGAAGTAAGGGGTTATTCGGCAAAATACCTGACTAGGGCGTTATTATACTTAAGGCTTCGGTGTCATGGCTTAGTAGAATAGCGCGGACTTTGGATATTGTATGTGTTACAATATTGACAATGGATGATATTCTTGTGTTCAAATGCTTTATAGTTTATTTAAAAAAACCCATTATTGTTTATTTAAAAACCTATGAATTCACTCAACCGTTGTGTTGACATTTTAGCATGTATTCTCAGGTGTATAGGTTTAAGAGCAGCTGGAGCATGGAGCCGTGCGGGATAAAGTACAGGCAAAACAAACTATTACCATTCGATAACATTTTACAAACATTACTTTATTGAAGTTTGCATGAATTGTTGGGACCTCTTTTTATTGAACTCTGATTTCGTCGAATGGTTTATTTTATAAAACGTCTCTTTTGAGGTCGTTTTTTATGGCTATGTGTGATGTGCTATGAAGTAACACCCAATGTTGATATTTCGCTGCCTTATAAAATTGGGGGTGTTATAGATTGGTATCAGAGCACTAGTTATAGCGAACTAGGTCATTTTTAAAACCTAGACTATAACTGCTCTTTCGTAAAATTGTTTGATTGCCTTACAAAGTATCCACGCGCTCATGGCTCCTAGAAACCAATGCTTGGTTATGATAATGTGATCTTGTATGTGTGTAGAAATGGTTGTATGTATATGAATGTATATACTGTGGTATTTAAGGGCATTGCGCATGAAGCAATGGTCCTTGTGTGATTATTGTACATTTTATGATACGATTTTATAGACAGTTTGGCCTCGCCGCCAATCACTTTTCTCGATAATTAATTTATTAACCGAATACGAGTATGGAACTCGTTTGATATTTTGGGAACATATATATTGTTTCATAATCTATCGCATGTCGACTAATTTAAGCTCGATTTTTGTCATCGTATCGTGATGTGCTATTTTAGGACATCTCCTTTTGATACGTAATTTATAAGCGCATTATTATATTTCTACACTCCTTATGATTTTGAAGAATCATTTCTTCAAGGAGACATCTTCTACGTAATATAACGTTTAATTTAATTGTGTTTGATTACGTTTTGTGGCGAAAAGGAGGATGCAAATGTTGGACTTAAAATATATATATATATATATATATATATATATATATATATATATATATATATATATATATATATATATATATATATATATATATATATATATATATATATCCAAATCAACTATATATAATTTGGGTACAACAAAGATATGCTCATAGTAGTCATTAGTTGAGAAATTTAATACTTTGTATTTAAATGGAATGGGACATTTAAATATAATGATTTTAAATCACCCAACTATGTGTCGTTTAAGGTTCTCTTATTGAAATGGATTGGGACATTTGAATAAGAAAGTTTTAAACCGCTGGACTTTAGATTGTTTATGGCTTCTTTATTCAGATGGAATGGAACGTTTGAATACAGAAATCATGGAGTAAGTTTGTTGACACACATTACTTGTCGTGGTATGTAATTTGCTTGATATCGTGTTTTGTGACGGTATTACCTAGAGTAGGATGACTTATAATCGTCTTGTTGAAATAAATTGGGACGCCTTTTTATTTGAACAAGAAATTAATAAGTTCCCGAACCATAAATTTATAATTCCTGTTTACATGGATTGGGACGCCTTTGGATGTAAACAACGATTTATAAACGAGTGGGACAAGAGTGCTTGACTTGGTTTGTGATTATTTTTGTATACGAATGTATTTCTTCGACTCATGTTTCGTTGGTACGAATCGTTCATTTTCGTTTGTCGTCATTATGGTTATTATTGATTATCGTCTATGTACGAGTAACCCTGTTAGTCTTCTCTCGAGTTATAATTTGTTTCTATGGACCATTTCTAATCTGTCCTAACTATCACGAGCATTATAAGCTAATCGTTAAGAACCATTACCTGTTCCGAGAACAGATGACTTTTTTAATCGACACTAGTTGTGTACTTGTGGATTGACTGAGGATTAAGTTATCAGCACAACTCATCGTGAATGAAAAGATCTTGAGATTCTTTCTTGTTATTATGGATGCTTTATCGAAGAAATTTTCAAACGTAACGAGAAAATATTTTAGGCATGGATCCGTTTGTGAGCACCCTGTAATATCTTTTGGGTATGGATCCGTTTGTGAGCACCCTCCAATGTCATTTGGGTATGGATCCGTGTGTGAGCACCCTTAGATGACGAAAATATTGTTCTATATGCATCTATGCAATCAATATCGTGAACATCCTTTAACTTACAAACTTTCCTTTGACTGGACTCATCTGAAAATCCTATCAGATATTCATTTTATCATGTCTTGACTATTTAGCAAGCATGAGTTAACTTGATGGAACTTATTAATTTGGCATGGCTTGACTATTTTGCAAGCATGTCGCAATCTAATTATATGAGCTTAGTGATGGCTTTTGTGTTTGATTTGGATCGTAGTTCATTTGATAGAATAATGTATACTCCGAATAATTTTCGTATCGATAAATTTGCTTTTGACGAAATACGTTTGCATGTTTGAGATCATGCAATTGGGTTATATTGTACGACTAGCAATCATTATCTCGTTTTGAATATTTTGTAAAGTTTTTGATGGAGTTATGTAATATCCATGCGAATTTCTTTTTATAACGTGATCTCTTCTATTGAAACTCTTGGACTATATATATTTCGATTTAATCGATGTGATCATCAATAGTTTTGAAATGATTATCGAATTGAAAATATTTCAAAATGCGCTCACTTTCGATTCATCACTTGTTATGTAGATTTTTTTTTAACTTATATCGACCGCCGCAAGTTTGATAAGCTAGTAGTAATGTACCTTGAAGCGCTTCTAAAAATTCACGACTTGTTAAGTTTTTGCTTCGAATGGCTTATTCTTTGAGTTATTTATTCATCTCTCCTTATAAGGACTGAAGCATCATTCAAACCATTCATTTTTGCCCGTTATGTATAATCGTTGCTTTGACTTTTGTTCATTCGACCTTCGTTAGGAACCTCGGCGATGACTTGCCTATTCCTCACCTCTTCGCCATTATATCGAAGACTATTAATACGAATTAAGCGTCGGGACGTCGCTTCCTAAAGGGGTAGCTAATGTAGTAAACTGAACTTTAAAATCAACATTCAGACTGAGTTCTAATACTATTTCTAATATTCGGATCAATATTTATTAATCGACTTTTATTTGTCATGATTATTTGACAAATATTATCAAATCCTTGACTAGCCGGCATGGTTAAGGCTTTAACGTATCAAATACATGTCAATTATTATTTATTGGCAAGTCTATTTCCGTCATCGATCGAATATATCCTCGTTTTGACATAAATATATTTTTCATTGTCGTCGTGTTAATTTCTCTTTTTACGAGCATTCTTCGTAATTTACGTTAAGCCTTTAGGCGTCATTCGTTTATACGACGCGTTAGTATTTATTACATTATAAGACCTCATTTATTTATCGAAATATTGATGTTCTCCGAATGTCCAAGTTTTTATTTTATATTGAGCGTTTATTTTTCGTGTTTTACGCGTATCTTCCAAATCGCGTAACTTTTAAAATATCGGGTCTCGATAATACCCGCTTTAACGAATTGTGGAACTAATAAAATAATATTAAGCCACTATCTCAGTGTTATACACGTTTCATATTACTCTCACATTCAAACCATGATGTGGCATATTTCTAAGACATTTGTTTGGTATGTATGGCATGTATGTATTAACAAAATAATAAATCTAGCAACTACTTATCATTTCTTTAAGAAAAGAAGATAACATACTCCTCATTTTCCTGTGTTCTTAACATCACTCTAAAACCACTAAATTACATTTTACATCAATTCTTTACCTTGAATCTCTTGTCTATTTGTGGAAGATTGGTGATAGCAACTAGTGTTGGTGTTAATTTGATCAATGGAATCTTGAATAAGGATGGATTTGATCAAATAAGTGGCTGAGATTAAAAATTGTCTTTCTTGTATTTGAATTATGAGTAAAGATCATTTTGTTGATTAAATCATGGGTTTGAGCCAAGGAGGTTAGAGGTTGCCTTGTTGTTATGATGATTTCGTCATATTCTTTTGTAAGGATCATTTGATTATTTTTTTCTAATCTTTGATTTCTATATCATTTTTATGAACATATATTTATCATGATTATAAGTTATTTAATATTTAATTAGTGATTTGGACATTGTATATAAAGTTTGTGACATAAAAGACAAGCTTAAACAAGCCTAGATCAAAAGTTGTTGTGTTGAAATTCAGGTCAGTAGCAAACGTGTTATTTTCAATAACATCAGGAGGTTTGGTTTATTGAAACTTACATATTAAGATAGATGATTTTTTTTGTGAGTATTTCTCCGTGTGGCCCGTCCCGTGGCGAGTCCCGGAAAGTGAGATATGACCAAAATAGTGAAGCAAGGTCAAAATCTGACATGCTGTAAAAATGGGTTGGTTTCTCATAAAATTTGTATAAAGGTTTTCTATGGATAAAGGGTTTAGAAATGGCGGCCAAAACGGTAGAAACGAAGTTGGCTGCCAATGACAGCCAACACACTAAGTATTAAAATGGGTCATTAATCTATGATTAAACATAAGTTATGATTAATTGGACTTGAGATCAGTAAAGTACATTGATTGAGGATAATTGTGATATCAAGAACTTACCTTGAAGACTTACAGTTTAGGAGAAACAATCTAATCTACGAGGCATGGCGGGAATATTTGGCAAAATCAAACAATATTAATATAACGTAAAACTTGGCCATTTTTATATAACACGAGGTGGTAGGACTCAATTATCAAGGAGTCGGGACTCGTTTACATACTAATATTTATAAATCTCGAGACGCGGCCAACGTGAAGTATTAAGTGGACATTGTTTAGAGGCGTTTTAGAACACGGATAGCTTATAAAGTGAATTTGGGTAACAAAAGCCCATCATACACATATAATGACTATTGGGCCTTTATTGGGCCTAATGTTAGAATTAATATTTGAGTTCAAACCTGGTCATATAATAGGCTTAAGTCAATTGGACACTTAATGGGCTTAATTGTTATAATGAGATAATTTATGATAAAATATTATCAAAGGGTTTATAAAAATTATAAAAAAATTATAAAACTTATGCAATGTCCAAACTTACTAAAGTGAACTATTTACATGTATGTTTGACTTATGTATAGTCTCGAGCCTAAGACGCGTCCCGTCATTATAGGTCTTGCTCGGTAATGTATCGACCGTTGGACATTTCGTTCTCGATTAATGAGCGATTGATATCTCGTGAAGTCGTGTATCGACTATTGGATGTTTGTTCCTCGATAAACGTGTGATAGCTATATCAGGTGAGTTCATAGCCTCGCTTTTACTGCTTTATATGTGTTTATAAACCCGCGAGGAGGAATAAATGCTCTTGGTATAAAAATATGATGTTTATATATATGCTTATGATAGAATACATGTTTATGAATAAACATGTGGTTTGCTATATGCTTTGAACGAATACATGTTGTTGTAAATGAATGTAAGATGGTTGATTATATGTTTTTGAAATATGAACACAAACGTTGATTGTATTGATTCTGGACCGCTATTTGCTAAGTGTTGTATTGCAAAAACTTGGAAAGTCCCTATAAACCCATGAACCGTTAACTACCTATGGTGTGTAGGCGCTGGTACAGACGGACGGATCCATTGGGGATGGCCCCCACCTGGGCAGGTCGCACATGTGGGTTGGAGGGTCAGCCAGGTGTGTTGTATTAGAAGTAAGAGGGTATTCGGCAAAATACCTGACTAGGGCATTATTATAGTTAAGGCTTCGGTGTCATGGCTTAGTAGAATAACGCGGACTTTGGATATTGTATGTGTTACAATACTGACAGCGGATGAGATTCTTGTGTTCAAATGTTTTATGGTTTATTTAAAATACCCCCTTATTGTTTATTTAAAAACTTATGAATTCACTCAACCGTTGTGTTGACATTTTAGCATATATTCTCAGGTGTATAGGTTTAAGAGCAGCTAGAGCATGGAGCCGCGCGGGATAAAGTACAGGCAAAAAAACAATTACCATTCGGTAACATTTTACAAACATTACTTTATTGAAGTTTGTATGAATTGTTGGGACCTCTTTTTATTGTACTATGATTTCGTCGAATGGTTTATTTTATAAAACGTCTCTTTTGAGGTCGTTTTCTATGGCTATGTGTGATGTGCTATGAAGTAACACCCAATGTTGATATTTCGATGCCTTGTAAAATTGGGGTGTTATACATACGTTTGTTCCTTTAGTCTGTGGCAAAAAAAACGAGTGTAAAAAACCATATTCTGATTTTGACAGCAATTCTATTTCCCATTTCTTTGTAATTTATGTATTCTCTTCTCCCTTTCATAAGAACAGTCGAAACAAAAAACCCCCAAATTATACGTTCATTGATCAGGAGAAAGAACTTTTAATCAAACCCTAATTGAATCAGTAATATTTAGAGGTCGTTTGGTTCAAGATATTAAAATTCTGGAATTCTAAATTCTAGTATATTAAAATTTCCCAGAATTTAAAATTTTAAAATTTAAAACGCCTACTCCTGTTTGGTTGGCAGAAATTTATAATTTTTCGAAATATTAAATTTGGGCTGAACCAATTAACGAATAATTATTTTATATATATTTTTTTTATTTAAAAGAGTAAAAAAAGAATTTTCACATTTTATATAAACTTTATAAAAAATTATATATATAAAAAATTATATAAAGTTTATAAAAAATTATATATATTTTACAAAAAATTAAATAAATTTTATAAAAAATATATAAAAAATTTATTTAAATTTTATAAAAATATATATAAATATTATAAAAAACTATATATATTTTATAAAAGCATTCTATAAATTTTATAAATACTTATAAAAAATTAATATTAATTTTATAAAAATATTTATATAAACCTTATAAAAAGTTTATATATTTAAAAAATCAAAAGTTTTATTAAAAACTTATATAAATATTATAAAAAATTCATTAATTTTATAAAATTTAATATAAATTTTTATAAAAAAATTTATATAAGTTTTCTTAAATATTTATAAAGATATTAAAAGAATTTATATTAATTTTATATAAGTTTTATAAAAAAGTTCATTAAAATTTTATTAAAAAATAATTAAATTTTATAAAAAAATATATAAATTTTATAAAAAGTTCATTAAATTTTATAAAAACATTATTTAAATTTTATAAGGAATTTCAATAAAATAAAAATTATATATATTTTATAAAAAAATTATATATAAAAATTTATTTAAATTTGTATAAATTTAGAAAATAATTTTATATAAATTTTTATAATTTTATATATAAACATAAAAACCCAAATAATAACGACAAGAAAAAAAATTTATGAAAAATAATTTTCACGTATTCCTCACTTTTTTGGAGGAATTCTAATATCCTACATTTTTGGGAATTCGAGGAATTTTAAATTCCTTCGTTGGTTATACCAAACACAATATTTGGGGATATTAAAATATTAATATTTTGAATATCCCCAAATATCCCGAATATCCCCGAACCAAACTGCACCTTAGAATAAAAAAACCAAAACCAAAAACCCCCAAAATTTATGTTCATTAATTAAAAAACACATGTTTTAATTCAAACCAAGAAACACATCTATTAATTGAAACCCCAAAAATATATATGCTTACATATCAGTGGCAGATGATGCCGCTACACCAAAAGATTCAATTTTTGAGAGTGTGGATCGATTATTTGAACCAAAACTTTGGCCCCTCACGACGGCAACAATGTGTCAAGCAATCATGATCAGGTGGAAATGGATGAGATGGGTGCGTGTGTTTCTGCAGATCCTTCTTCAGATCCATTCTTCTAAACTGACGATAATAACTAACCAGCTCACTCTGTTAGTCCACTAAGACCGGTATAGAATAAGTCAGTACAGCACTAGAAATAGCTTTTTCAGTACAGTGAGTCCCCTTCTCCACGACCATTTTTTTATCAAGAAAGACAGACTCACCAATAGCCAAACGCACAGTTTCCGGTCCTATTCTTACTAAATTTCTCCTCGCCCGAAGGTCACTTCACTCTTTATAGAAAGGAGCCAAAGAGCTGACCTAAAAGTAGAAGCTGCCTTGATCTTCTACTTATTGAACGCCAAATGAGACTGATTCAAAAACTGCTATCCGACGACCAAGATTCTTCTCATTTTTCCTATATCCTTTTTCTGGTCTTTGAAAATCATTCTCTGATCATGGCTAAGACTCACTAACAGTCTCTTCGCCTGTAGGCTTGTACTGGTTTTTTTCGATGACATCTTGATTTACAGTGACAGCCTAGATAGCCACTTGCAACACTTGAGGATAGTGTTTGAAACTTTAAAACAACACAAGTTGTTTGTGAAGAAATCGAAATGCTCTTTCGGTCAGGCAAGGTTAGAGTATTTCGGGCATGTGGTGAGCAGTGAAGGGGTATCAACAGATAAAAGCAAGATTGACAGCATGTTGAGCTGGCCACAACCCACTACTGTCAAGGGGTTGAGAGGCTTTATGGGTTTAACAGGCTATTACCGAAAATTTGGAAAGGGGTATGGGTTATCAGCAAGCCACTGACCAAGTTACTGAATAAAGATAGCTTCACCTGGAATGAAGAAGCAGCAAGGGCTTTCAGTCGTGTTCTGATGCACACCAAGTCTTTGTCACAAGTTCTGAGTGAAGTTGTGCTCGTTCTTGTGCACCTCTACTTGGATATGATCTACCATGTGACATATGCGACTTTTGTCTTGCGAGTGATTGGTGCTCACGTGCGCGAGCATCTACTGATTCACTGGATGACTGATGCTCGGCCACTGCTGCTGCTACTACAGAGTCTTCTTCTCCTTGGGGGATGTAGTTACATGCTCATGAGACTACTGTAGTCGACTTAATAGTGATGTACTTTGTAATATACTTTTTGCTACCCCAAAGGAGCTTTCTAGCTACTGATCTCCTCGACCATCTTCCTTCTGGTATAAAGGAAAGAGCTTCCCGAGAGCCCCTATGCGCCCTTCCACTTGCAGAGAGTCCTGCCAATGTAGCTCTTGTTCTTCTTCCTTATCGAGGTCTTCCCTGATAATAAGTACAGTAACTGATAATACACACATAAGACATAAGAGCACGTGGCGTTTTTTTTTCCGCCAAATCTCACCGAAAATAATAATAAAAAAGCAACGCGCTTCCTAAAACGGTACTCCCTCCGTCCCATATTAATAGTTCACCTACAAAAAACATACGGTTTAATAAAAACATCACTTTTCAGCTTTCTCTCTCTTACTTTTAACACAATGACAATTTTACCCTTAACAAATTAATTTATAACTTTTTTATTGTTCGTAATAATACCCTCAATTGAAAGTGATATGATAAACTTAATTTACATTTCTTATCTATTTTTGAACTGGACTATTAATTTGGAACGTTAAAAAATAATAACATGGATTATTAATATGAGACGGGAAAGTATATACTAATAGGGGTAATATAACACCCCATTCCCAAATGTAAAATATTACTGACACAAGGATCCAATGCATGAAAAATTTCTAACTCGAAGAAACAAACTGAGTGCACCCCAATCGCTAACCATCTGCGAGTGGATTTCCCAAACATTACCTCATATAATTTTGTCTTTTTGTTTCAAATTTTTACAACCTCGTAATCTAGTGTACTTGTTGATTGAACATTATTTAGATGAGACTCACATCAAACTCACTCCAAATTAAAATGAAACTCATCTCTTGTGTTTAGGTTGATTAAAGCCCTATATATACACTTCCATGCTTCAATGATGGACTCTATATAATTTTAATTCAAACCATTATGGAAACATTTTTACTATACTAGCAAAATCATCGATCTCTTTTCTTTGTTACAAAAGCGTTGATAACTGACCAGCAAGAACATGGCTAAAGGTCGGAAATTGACTACTAGCCGGAGTGAGGTTTTGCTAGGAAGTTACACGATTCAAACAACCGTACACAAGGAAGAGTTTAATGAAGAGGATGTTTGGAACATGGTTGATGGTAAGGCCAAACATGATCATGATCATGATCATGATCACGACTGGAACTCACACTCCACTAGGAGGGTCCTACGAGGTGACGGTGTTCCTGCTGCTGCTGCTGGTGGTGGATTATCTTCGGCTTTCGAGGGTGTTTCAGGAAAAATGGTGCCATCACCAAGAATTGTCCATCACTTTCAAAACGATGACTGTTTTGTCTCGCCACGTGGACGCCATGTGGCCACGTCAGCGCCAGTTAATGTGCCAGACTGGTCGAAGATCTACCGAGTTGACTCAGTTGAGTCAATGCATGACTCGGATGACGTGATTGATGAGCATGATTTGGATATGCTACCACCTCATGAGTATCTAGCACGTAGCCGTAACTCGGCAGCCCATTCGGTTTTTGTGGGTGCGGGTCGAACACTTAAAGGAAGGGACCTTAGTCGAGTTCGTGATGCGGTGTGGAGCCAGACTGGCTTTAATGGTTAGGTTTCAAAATGTTGTATGTAGATCATCAAAAGATTGCGTCGTTGATCATCTACCTAGCTTGTTGTTATGATTCTTGAATGAAATCTAATTAGCTGTCTATGTTACTCCATTGTTTGGCACATTTGTAACGTAATTGGATTTGGATGTGTTTTTTCTTGGACAATAGTGTTAGAATGTATAAACAATAAACCCCATTACAATAATATTATTATGAACTATTATTTATAAATAATGGTGAAACCCTAATGCATAAACCCTAAAATGGGGCTTGAGCTTTATTACTTTTTAATACTCACACAGTTCAAGCGGTGAAATCTCGAAAGTTTGGACTGAAGAAGTAAACAAAACAGATCTTTAGAAATTGTTATTTAGAAGCAGCGGATCTTCAGAAGCAGCGGATTTTTAGAAGCATTGTAGTAATCACTGAAAAAATAATAAATAAGGAAAATGTGGCAGACTCAAGGTATATATATCTGTCAACGAGGACAGACTCAACCTATATCTATCGGCTAAAACGCGGCGGACTCAAGGTATATCTATCTGCGAAACACCGCAGACTCAACCTATATCTATCAGGCAAAACGCGGCGGACTCAATGTATATCTAAGCGTTAATGGCAGACTCAACCTATATCTATCGACCGAAAACCAAAAGTCGTCTCGAGACTCGATACCCTAGATTCGACTAACAAACAATTAAATAAAATAAAACAAAACGAAAAGAAAAAGAAAGAAAAAAAAACTGTTACAACATGCTTCAAATCGTCTTTGATCTTTGATGTCAAATTCAACAAAAGAATAACCATGATATACGTCAACTATTTTAGTTAATCGGGATTTACTAGAGACCAGTGAGATTTCATATTCGGCTCTGACACGAGTAAGGGGAAGTGCGGAGTGCACACTCGTTGAGCTAATATGTTATCGCCCACGACGAAAATGCAGGGGTCAAGGGGGTTGCGCCCCCTTGCGGGGTCAAGGGGCAGTGCCCCTCGCGGGGTTTGGGGCAGCGCCCCTCGCTGGGGTCCCGCTGACCTAAACGATTTTTACGAATCGGTATTAAGGATTCGTCTTAACTTTCTCGCGAAAACCCAACCAACATGTCTATTGGTGAACAGTTGTAACTGTTCTAAGATAACTGTTTGCAACCGTCTTTTCAACTGTTCTTTAACAGTTTTTGGTCTCATATGAACATAACAAAAAACACACGATTCTCCTCAATACCTAGACCAAAGGATTTCATACCAAATTCGGATGAATTACAAAGGGATGATCATTCTGATGATGTGCCAAGTGAAATTTCTGAACCTCGTAAGAGTAAAAGAGCTAGAAAGGCTAAATCATATGGTTCTGATTTTCAACTATATTTAGTTGAGGGATCAAGAGATCAAATTGGATCTCAATATTCTTACTGTTATAGTATAGAGGAGGATCCATGTTGGAAATACGTTTTTACGTATTTAGGAAGATTCGGTCACTCCGACAATATATTAAATAGTAGCTCGTAGTCTAGATATCTTTATATATATCAAACAAGAAAAAGCCTGGTCCATGCTTGTATGGCCGGCCTAATTGTAAGCCCAAGCTCATCTTATGGGCTTGGTATATAAACCCTCTCCTTAAATGGAGAGGGTGGTGGTTTCATTCATTTTTACACATAGTTATTCACTTTCTCTCTCTAAAAGTGTGTGTGTGAAATCATCTTTCTTTCTATCTCTCTCTCTCTCTAAACATAAGTTAGATTTACAATATCCTACAAATGGTATCAAGAGCTATGGGATGATTGTATTGTTTATGTGTTTGTGTTCTTGATTTTAGTAGCTTTTGATCTATTAAACCCACGTCCAAATTTTTTTTGTGTTTTTTATGGTTTTTTCTTGATACAAAACTTCTACATAGTTGTGGTAGAGATTTGTTATATTTACTTTGGCTAAAAACACAAATTTTTTGGGTGTTTGGATCATTTTTTGGCTTAAAATCTCGAATTTGGTGTGTTTTGTCCGAGAAAAGTGGAAATATAGTACACTGTTGTACTATTGCGACAGGTTTCCCATCGCAATAGCTTAGGGTTTTGGATTGCGATTGCGATTGCGATTGGTGTTCACTTGTGATATTGCGATCCATATTGCGATTCACGTTGCGATTGGTGATCACTTGTGATATTGCGATCCATATTGCGATTCACATTGCGATTGGTGATCACTTGTGATACTGCGATACATATTGCGATTCACATTGCGACAGGATTGTTTTTTGTGATATTACGACAGGGTATTGCGACAGGGTATTGCGATTGGAATTATTGCGATAGGATTTATTGCGATAGGACTTATTGCGATACGTGATATTGTGACATATTTTGCAACATTGCGATAGAAAGTCTATGCAACATTGCGATAGAACTTATTTGACGCATTGCGACAGAATCCATTTTAGGCATTGCGATAGAGTGACAAGTATTCCAAGATTTTTCAAAAAACGTGTTTTTGAAAATTTTTAACGTGTGATATTTTGTCTTGGAATTTTTGCTTCATCAAGAACAATTATTAGGGGATTTTAACATTATTTCTCGACTTCAAACACGCAACAACAAGCACAATTACTTTCTCTCATTGTTCGATCAACGTTTGTAAATCTTAACTTATTGAAATGGAGTACACATCTCTTACAGATAAGTCCATCCTCTCGGGTACGGATAATCTTCCACCAATGTTAGAGAAGACTATGTACGAGGATTGGACTTCTCGAATGGAACTTTACATGTTGAACAAAGAGAATGGACATCTCATTTGGGCATCGGTGCTCAATGGACCATTAGATTATGGTACAATGACGGAAGGTACAGTTACTCGTCCTTGCACAACGGGTGAATTGACCGGAGATATGAAGATTCAAGACAAATGTGATAAGTATGCTACAAATATCATTCTCCAAGCCCTTCCTCCAGATGTCTACAAACTCGTCAGCAAACATAAAGTTGCCAAAGAGTTATGGGATAGAATTCGTGTTCTAATGCAAAGCACCTGGTTAACTAAACAAGAACGAGAGTGTAAGCTATATGATACGTTTGATAAGTTTGCCTATGTTCCCGGGGAGACTCTCAATGATTACTATTTGAGATTTACTCTCTTGTTGAATGAGCTCATTATCTATGGCATGGCAATTCCTACGTTTCAATTAAACACCATGTATTTGAACACCCTTCCTTCAGAATGGCGTAAGTACGTGACGGCTGTTAAATTGGCTAAGGAATTGCATAACACCAATGTGGATCAACTTCAAGCTTTTCTTCAATAACACGAATGCCATATGATCGAGGCTCGGTCGTCTACACCACAAGTTCGTGATCCACTCGCCATGTATGCTTCTCAATAAATGACCCCCCAACAAAACATGGCTTACACTTATCAACAACAATCATACTTGCAGCTGCCACCACAACACACATATCAGCAACCACAGCAACCTTCTTATCAACCACAGATGATGCCACAACAAGCATATCAAAAAAGTGATCTTCAACAGCCTTATCCATAGCTACCAGCACATCAGGCATTACCCTCACAAGCTAATACTTCTCCTATGGGCTATACTCCTCAGCAAGGATATTTTCCATTTGAAGCACCACAAGCACAAGCCTTTTACTCCAATGAACTTCCACTAATTCAACCACCGGTCTTTACTCCAAATTATACGCCTACTGATGTCTTAAACCATCTCACTGCCTACTTGTCTAAACTTGTTGCTACTAGAGGTTTTCCACCAACGAACAATCAACTCCGCACCTCTTCAAATCCTCGACAACAAGCCACTGTTCAAGATTGTCAAGTGAAGGTGCAACCTATTCAGGGAAGGAAAAATTCATATGGAACTTCTACAAGGACCGTGAATGCTCAAGCTGTGAATTCTCAAGCTAATGGCAATGGAAGCACTGTTGGTCCATAAAAGGTTGTGACTTGCTACAATTGTAGAGGACAAGGTCATATGGCTAGGGAATGCACTCAGCCAAAAAGGAGAAGGGATGCAACGTGGTTTCGTGAAAAGATGTATTTGGTCGATGCCAGTCTAAGGGAAAAATTTTGGATTTAGAAGAGTTAGCATTTCTTGCAGACCCAGGGGCAGCAGATAATGAAGGCATTGCAGTCGTCTCTACTTCAAATGCAGCTTATCAAGCAGATGATCTTGATACATATGATTCGGATTGTGATGACATTAACTCAGCCCAAGCTGCACTCGTTGCTAATCTCTCTCACTACGGTTCTGATGTCGTCAGTGAGGTACCAACTACATCTAATAATATTCATGATAATCCACATCATGTTGAGCATAAAAATGACAACCTTGAACAGCATTCGGGAACTAGTAACTCAAATGGTGTGGTATCCAAACCAACACATTTGAGTGAACCTCAACCAAATGCTACGACGGGTATGGAATCTTATGATCAACGTGATCTGGTAATGGTGCCTAAACATATTATTGATAACATGAATGTGGCTGTTCGACAAACCATATATATGAATGGCAACCTAACCGTTGAGCTTGCGCTGTATAAGGAAAAGGTCAAAACTTTTGAAATGGTCCCTCAAGCAGATAAAATAACGTGTTCTGAATTTGACCAATTTCGTTTTGAAAAGATTGAACACTTAAAAGAAATAGAATCATTAAAAGCTAATATTTCCAATGAATTAAAAGAAAAAGAGTCAATTGTCAATAATTTTCAGAAACTTTAAATAGATTTCGAAACTCTCGATTCTAAAAAGTTTGAATCGGAAATTAATGCTACCAAACTTCTTAAATTCAAAGAATAACAGCTTTTAAAGCAATACGCTTCCACGGAAAAGGTTCATCTTTTAACTAAATCGTTTAAAGAACTCAAACTTAAGCGTCTTCAAGATTTACCACCTAATCCCGGTTATGCAAAACAAGCTCAGGAATATATTCCTTGTCTTTATGATGTGACCCTTGTGACAATCTAACATTTTCAGGTAGTGAAATATTTTCTCGTATAATATTTTGAAACTTATTTTTGTGTTGGTTGACGAACTCACAATTTACGGATTTAGATTTGGGCTTACGTGCATAATTTAGCGTCTTTTACGACTAAACCGGAAACCTTAGGATTTCGTATTTACGTTTTTGAACTCCGTTTTTTATGAGACAGTTTTTATTGGATTCGTTTTGTGACGTTGATTCATAATTTATAAAAACGTTTTTCGTAAAACGACCCGAGGGCACGCAAATCGAGAAAACTAGAATCGAGGAATACCCGTAAATTAGTGAGGTGGGACAAAATACATTATCCCACCCCACTAGCTAGCATGGGACGGCACACATGACACCACATCTAAGGATGTGGCATCATGTTAAGCTACATGGTTACAAGTGTAACTAAGCTTACAACCTAAGCTTACTCTTTCCACTTCCACTAGCTAAAACCATCAACACTTCTCATTTCCATCTTTCCATACATGCAAACAACCTCAAAACTCTCTCAAAAACTCCTACCCTTGCCGTCCATATTGAAGCTACAAACACCCCTTTTGATCTTTTCTAGCCATGAAATACATGTTATCTAGCTCTATCATGGAGTTATCTTGAAGCCTTGATCATTTGGTGGCCATATTAACAACAATGGAGGTGATTTGCTTGTGTCCTAGGGCTGATTTCTCAACTATTGTTCTTGGTGTTTGATGATCTTGGAGTTACTTGTGGTGTTCATCAAGTTCTTGTCTTCCAAAAACAAGAAATACACTTGGTTGGTAAATAAGATCATCCTCTCCATTTTCTCTTGTTATTTTTGTAAAGAACAAATGTGTTTTCTTTATATGATGTATATATGATGATAAAAATGTTGTGTGGGGATCAAGTGTTGATAGATATGCTTAAAAAGGTTAATAACTATAAGAAATGAGGCTAAAATCATGCTTATTTAGTTGGCTGTATAAAAACAGTATATAACTAAAACTTGAACTGATAAACTTGCATGGTATGATCCATTTACAGTAAGTACAAGATATTATACACATGTGAGAGTTGGCCATGCAATGGAATCATTATAATGAGTGAGATATGATCAAAACAAGATGAGAGTGCTAATCTGAATAAGCTGTTTTGTAAGGACTGTTAAGGCAAGATAAACTTAAAATGAGCAGTAGCTATAACTAAGTTAAATGTAGCACATAATATGAAGATCATGCCATCCAAAAATGAGCTTCTAATTCATTATAGAACTCTAGATATGATAAAAATGGTGAACATGAAAATAAAAATCAGATTTTGAGAATTAATGTTTATTATTATTATATAAGCACTCAAATTTTATTGTATAAAATGTAAAATAAAAACCCACTAACTTATGAAACATACTTATATAAATATTTAAAAGGTTAATTAAATGGATAAATTATATAAATGGTAGTGGAATAATACTTATAAGTAATAAAAACTATAAACTTGATTTTTACGACTTTTTCGGCTATTACCGTAAAATTAACGTTTTTCGCCAATTAAAACTTAGACGATCAAACCCGTCTAATGTAAAGTTTTTAAAAGTCACATACTGATATATAAGTATCTAATACAAGTAAAAACCGATAAAACGCGAACTATAGGACATACGGACATTAACGAGCTAACTAAGCATATTGGACTAATAATTGGACTAAATAAGATAAATACTTGTAAAAAGAACTTATTGGGCTTAACCCATTTGGGCCCAACATGGAAAGTATATATACTGATAATATAAGTACAAAATGAAACAAAACAAGTTAAACAACTTATACTAAGCTTATTGGACTTAAAATAGGTAAATAGGTAAAACTAGCAAACTAGTAAAAAGTTACCAAAACGTAAACACTAAAATGAGTAAACAAGGATATATAAACCCACTTGATCATCATCATATGTATAAAATCATCATATGTATATTGTTATTTTGATAAAATTCATTGGACAAAGTCTAAGACCGATTATTATTTATATAGGTTTCCGTGACCGAAGCACGCCCGTAGCTGATAATCCGCCTTTCATTATCAACGTAAGTTCATAGCCTCACACTCTTTTAAATGTTTTATAAAAGGATTTGTAAACCCGCGAGGGAGATAACATGCTAGATTTTGATAAAATTAGAACACAAGTAGTCCTGATGGTATGCTTAATGATATGGACCCGAATGATGCTATGACCCTATAAACGAGACTAAAAGGATTATTAGTAGTTAGGTTATGTCACTTAAAGTCCCATTAGCATGAATTGTGAACTACCGGGATTTGGTAGACGCTTATGCATATGATAGTAATATTTAGGGACGATCACCCCAGTTCGCACCTTGACGGTTGATCCCCGTCGTACCACATTGATTGGTAAGCGAATTTATGTATGAGAAGATTCCATAGCGTGATTTTTGTGACGACACGCTAACTTAGAGGGGCAAATTGTTTGTCGGGTTCGCGGCCCGCTGTTTTCATAGTAAGGTAACAATGTCATGCGGCTAGTAATAATTCTAATCCAAATAAAATGTATCCTATACATAATATAATCCAATAACGACGCTATTAACGATGAATATATTACCTATTATGGTAATATTGAGGCTACGGTCTCATGGACGTTTTAAGATGTATGCTTGATTATATATTGCCTGACTAGCAATACGTGGACTTACTTCCGATATTATACTTGTGTTCTGATTTTAACGATTGTTTTATATAACGGTTTTTATTAAACCCTATGAATTCACTCGGCATTCGCTGATATGATTTTTGCATGTTTTTATCTCAGGTGCTTGAAGGTAATCCGGATGGAGATCGACTCTGATGGCCCACATAATATTAAAAATGTTCATTCGATCTATGTTTTGTAAACTAAATGACCTGTATAATTTGGGACCTGTTGTACGCTTTAATACTTTTTATCGAATGAATGTATGTTGAACCTTGTACAACCATTTTTATGTGTTGTCTATGATTGGAGTTATTGTGCTATCCCGTAACACTCTAAAAGACCCTTCCGCTGTACCGATACGAAAATTGAGAGTGTTAAAGTTTGGTACCAGAGCTCTCGTTATAGAGAACAAAAGATTTTAAAAACCAAGGTTTTGAACAAAACTTTTCAAAATCTTTTGACAATGAACATTTAAGAAAATATTTGAAAAATCTTTTGACTATAACGGTGCCAGAGATCTCCGACGTTACCAACAAGCCCTATTGAGAAGATATATATTTTGATATATATAATTTAATTTATATATATGTATATATCGTGGTTTCATTATGTAATTGTTTAACTAGTATGTTATCCTAATACGAGGTATATATATAAATGTAGATTGTCATGGCTGACCCTAATATTCCTGTAGAAAACCATGCTATTCCCGAACCTAATGTAGATGATGATCCTTATTTAGACTTAGTAGATTATGATATGGATGATGAGGAGGAACCATTTGAGGATCCCAAGCCCGAGTTAGGACTAGGAGATCAGATTGCCCCTCAGGTTGACTTGGTAGAGAATGAGATTGAGAATGTTGATATTGAGAATGATGAGGAGATTTGGTTAGATAATCTAGATGATGAGATTGACGACGAGGATGTCGAGGAGGATGTAGGTATAGATGTTGAGGTCGATGATGATGAGGAAGCTGAGCTTATTTACCCTTATGATGTTCCAGAGGGCGAGCCTTTGCCCCCACCAGTTGATTTGTCTGATTCTGAGGTTGAGTTACCTAGGGATGAAATGTCTGAATCGTCTGAATCTGATTTTGAATCAGAGGAGGATGAGGATGACAATGAACCTGACGGTACTTATGGTATTGCTACTCGTAGACGTGAGATAGGAGAGTCGTCTAGTGCTCGAGAGGCTACTCATATTGATAATCTTGCACCATGGGCCTTGAGACGTGATCTAGATGCTTCCCGTGTTAAGAGTTGTATGACAGAGGTCGGATTAGGTGTTGTTCAGACTCAGGTTGCTTATTTGGAGTCGAAGACTAAGGTTGGTGAGAAATAGCGAGAATTGCTTAGTTTGGATTTGATTGATGTAGAGCGTGGTTTGAATGAGGCTTTTTGGAGGTTATCGGTGTTGGAAAGTGGTGAGTTTGCTGAAATGAAGAAAAAGGTGAATTCTATGGAGATTCAGTTGAGTGTAGCTCATGCGATGCGTGAGAAAGCTGAGAAGGAGTTGAATATATCCGTGGGTTGGAACAGTAGATTTTATGCCGACATGGTTGAAAGGGGAGTGATCCGTAAGCGCCCAGCTGAAGATGTGTCTAGTGATCGTCCGATGAAGATACAGAAGACGATGGATGATGGACCATCTGGCGGTTCTCAGTAGACCAGTCTGTATTTAGCAGTGACCTTCGTATCTTTTGTAGCTTTGACTGAACCGACTTGTTAGTAGTAGACTTGGCACGAATTTTGAGTGTATATAGTGCTAGAACTTTGATATGGGATGTAACTAAGACAATACTTTTGTTTCAAATCGAATGAAATATGTATCTTGTCTTGAATTCCATATTGTGCCTTATTTGTACCTTGATTATGAATTCAATCCATATTATATGAATCCTTTGTTGGATGAATGCTTAATACTTTGAAATTGTGAAATTATAGAACTATGCCCCCCAAGAAGGCTGTGACTGAGGATGATGTACGTAGGATTATTACGGAGCAAGTTACCGCATCTATGACTGAATTTATGGCAAATGCTAGAAATGAAGCTGGCGGTAGTGGAGCTGGCGGTAGTGGAGCTGGCGGTAGTGGAATTGGCGGTACTAATGTGAATGTGAATGCTAATAATGTGAATGCTAATGCTGGAGGAAATGTAGGAGGACTTGGAACTAATGCACCTGAAGTTGGTGGCTGTACTTATGTGACGTTCATGAAGTGTGAACCTCTACCTTTTAATGGAACTGAAGGTGCTGTAGGACTAAGCCAGTGGATCGAGAAGATTGAGTCGGTGTTTCGGATTAGTAAGTGTAAGGAGGAAGATAAGGTGACTTTTGCTATGGCTACTCTTAAAGGTCGTGCGTTGACTTGGTGGAACGGGAGAATTGCTTTCATGGGTCTTGATGCTGCTAATGCTACTCCTTGGGCTGAAATTAAGAAGTGGATGACTTTGGAGTTTTGTCCTCGTAGTGTGATCATTAGGTTAGAACAAGAGTTGATTCATTTGAGAATGAAAGGTGTGGACATTGATAGTTACACGAACCGATTCCATGAGTTGGCCTTGCTATATCCTCGATTGGTTGAACCCGAAGAGATCCGAATTGAGCAATATATTAAAGGGTTGACCAGGAATATTCGGGGGGATGTGACATCATCTAAACCACTGACCATTGATGATGTTGTTCGAATGGCTTACCAACTCATTGGACAGATAATTCAGGATAGGGAAGATGAAGCCCGTGTAGGTGAGAAAAGAAAGGGAGACGGTGATCGTGTAGATAGAGGTGATAATAGGAAGAATTTCAATCGCCGTCAGAACTATAGAAAGGGGAATGCAAATGCTCTTACCTACAACACACCGCGCAACGATGATAGATGTCCTAAGTGTGGCAACAAGAGGCATGCTGGCGACTGCTGGAAGTGCCGAAATTGCGGAAAGCTTGGACACAAGGTTGAAAGGTGTAAGAAGGGAACCATTTGCTTTAACTGTAATGAAGAAGGTCATAGGAAATCGGAATGCCCCAAGTTGAAAGCGATTGTACCTGGAAGAAACCCCCAAGGTGGTATCTATCAACTTGGAACAATTGAGGTGAAGAAAGAGGATCCGAATGTCGTTACCGGTACGTTTTTACTCAACAATCATTATGCTGTTGCTTTATTTGATTCGGGTGCTGATAGGAGCTTTGTATCCACTAAATTTAGTGCCCTTATTGATATTGAACCTGTTGAGATAAATACCAGTTACGAGGTGGAATTGGCTGATAGTGAAAACTAATAAGCTATTAGAAGGATCCTCTCTAAATCTCTTGAACCATTCCTTTCCGATTGATTTGATGTTGATAGAATTAGGTAGTTTTGATATTATTATTGGTATGGATTGGTTGTCGTTGAATAATGCTACTATTTTATGTGGAGAGAAGAAGGTTAAGATTCCTCTTAGGAATAGGACGTTAGTAATTGATGGTAATAGAGGTGAATCCCGTTCGAAAATCGTTTCATGTATTAAAGTCCAAAAGTACATCAGGAACGGTTGTGAGTTATTCTTAGCTCAAGTGACCGGGAATGAGTCTTGGGAGAAATGATTGGAAGATGTACCTATTATTTGTGAATTTCCTGAGGTATTTCCTAAAGATTTACCCGGACTTCCACCGATAAGGCAAGTAGAGTTGCGAATTGATTTAATTCCTGGTGCTGCACCGGTGGCACGTGCGCCTTACCGATTAGCCCCTTCTGAATTAAAGGAGTTATATGAGCAACTTAAGGAGTTGTCTGATAAAGGTTTTATTCGACCGAGCTCGTCGCCTTGGGGAGCTCCAGTCTTGTTCGTTAAGAAGAAGGATGGATCTTTTCGTATATGCATGGATTATAGGGAACTGAATAAGTTGACAATTAAAAATCGATATCCTTTACCTAGGATTGATGATTTGTTTGATCAACTGCAAGGATCTAGTGTGTATTCTAAGATAGATTTGCGGTCAGGATATCACCAACTTCGCGTCCGTGAAGAAGATATTCCTATAACTGCATTTAGAACTCGTTATGGACACTATGAATTTCAAGTAATGCCATTTGGGTTAACTAACGCACCTGTGGTTTTCATGGATTTAATGAATCGAGTGTGCAAGCCCTACTTGGATAAATTTGTGATTGTGTTCATTGACGATATTATAATCTATTCTAAGAATGAAGATGAGCATAGAGAACATTTAAGGATTGTTTTGAATTTGTTGAAGGATGAAAGGTTGTATGCTAAGTTTTCGAAATGTGATTGCTGGTTAGATTCTGTGCAATTTCTTGGTCAAGTGATTAACAAAGATGGAATTCATGTTGATCCTGCAAAGGTTGAAGCTATTAAGAATTGGTCTGCACCGACAACGCCAACGGAAGTGCGACAGTTCTTAGGATTGGCTGGCTATTATAGGCGATTCATTAAAGAATTTTCTTTGATAGCTAAACCCTTGACTAAGCTTACCCAGAAGAATAAACCTTTCTTTTGGGGAAGTGATGAAGATGGAGCATTTCAGACATTGAAGCAAGAATTATGTAGTGCGCCAATCTTATCATTACCCGACGGGAGTGAGGATTTTGTAGTATATTGTGATGCATCTCTTAGAGGCTTTGGAGCTGTTTTGATGCAGCGAGAGAAAGTGATAGCTTATGCTTCTAGGAAATTAAGGAAGAATGAGGAGAATTATACTACTCATGATCTTGAGTTAGGAGCTGTAGTCTTTGCTCTTAGGTTGTGGAGACATTATCTGTATGGCACCAAGTTTACGGTATTCACCGATCACAAAAGCCTACAGTATATTCTCGATCAGAAGGAATTGAACATGAGGCAAAGAAGATGGATAGAGTTATTAAGTGATTATGATTGTGATATAAAATATCACCCAGGAAAAGCCAGTGTTGTTGCCGATGCATTAAGTAGGAAAGATAGAGAGCCTATCAGGGTACGTTCTCTAGTCTTGACCGTGCACAATAATTTGCCTGGGCAAATTAGAAATGCGCAAATAGAAGCTTGTAAGAAGGAAAATTTTGTTAATGAGGGGTTCCGAGGAGAAGGAGATCCTTTAGAGGTTAGAGCTGATGGAGTGAAATGCTTAAGAGGTCGTATGTGGATACCTAAGTTTGGAGGCTTAAGAGACTTGATTATGTTAGAATCCCATAAATCTAAGTATTCCATTCATCCGGGATCTGATAAGATGTACCATGATTTGAGGAATTTGTACTGGTGGCCGAATATGAAAGCTGACATAGCTATGTATGTTCTTCAATGCTTGACTTGTGCTAGAGTCAAAGCTGAACATCAAAAGCCATCAGGACTACTTCAACAGCCAAAGATTCCTGAATGGAAGTGGGAGCGAATTACGATGGACTTTATCACCAAGCTTCCTAGAACATCATCTGGAAGCAACTCGATTTGGGTTATTGTCGACAGACTGACCAAATCAGCACACTTCATTCCGGTTAAAGAGCAGTTCTCACTGGAGAAGCTGACTCGTATATACCTTGTTAATGTTGTATGCAAGCATGGAGAGCCTGTATCGATCATTTCAGATCGAGATCCTAGATTCGCATCAAATTTTTGGAAATAACTCCAAAGATCTTTGGGAACGAATCTCGACATGAGCACTGCTTCTCACCTCCAGACTGATGGGCAGAGTGAAAGAACGATACAAACACTAGAAGATATGTTGAGAGCTTGTGTGTTAGACTTTGGTAAGAATTGGGATAAACATTTGTCGTTAGCAGAGTTTTGGTATAACAATAGTTACCATTCTAGTATTAAGGCTGCACCGTTTGAAGCTTTGTATGGTAGGAAGTGTAGATCTCCTGTATGTTGGAGTGAAGTTGGGGATACCCAGCTCACGGGACCGGAATTGATCCGGGAGACTACGAAGATGATAGTTCAGATTAAGAATAGGTTGTTGACTGCCCGTAGTAGACAGAAAAGTTACGCGGATGTGCGGCGGAAGCCAATGGAGTTTAAAGTGGGTGACCGAGTAATGTTGAAAGTGTCGCCATGGAAAGGCGTTATAAGATTTGGAAAGCGAGGAAAATTGAATCCCCGTTATATTGGACCCTTTAAAATTTTATCTAGAGTAGGTCCGGTGGCTTACAAACTAGAGTTACCCCCAGAACTTCATGGTGTTCACAACACATTCCATGTATCTAATCTGAAGAAATGTCTAGCATTGAGTGATGAGAAAATTCCGTTAGGTAAGGTTCGAATAGATGGGAAGTTGCATTTTATCGAAGAGCCCATAGAAGTTATGGACCATGAGGTAAAGCAACTAAAACAAAGTCGGATACCTATTGTCAAGATCCGATGGAATTCAAAGCATGGACCGGAGTATACTTGGGAACGAGAGGATGAAATATGGAAGAAATATCCGCACCTCTTCGATTTCAATAAGAAACGGACATCCAAATGAAATGGATCACAAGGACGTTGATCCCTTTTAGGAGGAAAAGCTGTGACAATCTAACATTTTCAGGTAGTGAAATATTTTCTCGTGTAATATTTTGAAACTTATTTTTGTGTTGGTTGACGAACTCACAATTTACGGATTTAAATTTGGGCTTACGTGCATAATTTAGCGTCTTTTACGACTAAACCGGAAACCTTAGGATTTCGTATTTACGTTTTTTAATTCCGTTTTTTATGACACATTTTTTATTGGATTCGTTTTGTGACGTTGATTCATAATTTATAAAAACGTTTTTTTGTAAAACGACCCGAGGGCACGCAAATCAAGAAAACTAGAATCGAGGAATACCCGTAAATTAGTGAGGTGGGACAAAATACATTATCCCACCCCACTAGCTAGCATGGGACGGCACACATGACACCACATCTAAGGATGTGGCATCATGTTAAGCTACATGGTTACAAGTGTAACTAAGCTTACAACCTAAGCTTACTCTTTCCACTTCCACTAGCTAAAACCATCAACACTTCTCATTTCCATCTTTCCATACATGCAAACAACCTCAAAACTCTCTCAAAAACTCCCACCCTTGCCGTCCATATTGAAGCTACAAACACCCCTTTTGATCTTTTCTAGCCATGAAATACATGTTATCTAGCTCTATCATGGAGTTATCTTGAAGCCTTGATCATTTGGTGGCCATTTAACAACATTGGAGGTGATTTGCTTGTGTCCTAGGGCTGATTTCTCAACTATTGTTCTTGGTGTTTGATCTTGGAGTTACTTGTGGTGTTCATCAAGTTCTTGTCTTCCAAAAACAAGAAATACACTTGGTTGGTAAAGAAGATCATCCTCTCCATTTTCTCTTGTTATTTTTGTAAAGAACAAATGTATTTTCTTTATTATTGTATATGTATATGATGTATATATGATGATAAAAATGTTGTGTGGGGATCAAGTGTTGATAGATATGCTTAAAAAGGTTAATAACTATAAGAAATGAGGCTAAAATCATGCTTATTTAGTTGGCTATATAAAAACAGTATATAACTAAAACTTGAACTGATAAACTTGCATGGTATGATCCATTTACAGTAAGTACAAGATGTTATACACATGTGAGAGTTGGCCATGCAATGGAATCATTATAAGGAGTGAGATATGATCAAAACAAGATGAGAGTGTTAATCTGAATAAGCTGTTTTGTAGGGACTGTTAAGGCAAGATAAACTTAAAATGAGCAGTAGCTATAACTAAGTTAAATGTAGCACATAATATGAAGATCATGCCATCCAAAAATGAGATTCTAATTCATTATATAACTCTAGATATGATAAAAATGGTGAACATGAAAATAAAAATCAGATTTTAAGAATTAGTGCTTATTATTATTATATAAGCACTCAAATTTTATTGTATAAAATGTAAAATAAAAACTCACTAACTTATGAAACTTATTTATATAAATATGTAAAAGGTTAATTAAATGGATAAATTATATAAATGGTAGTGGAATAATACTTATAAGTAATAAAAACTATAAACTTGATTTTTACGACTTTTTCGGCTATTACCGTAAAATTAACGTTTTTCGCCAATTAAAACTTAGACGATCAAACCCGTCTAATGTAAAGTTTTTAAAAGTCACATACTGATATATAAGTATCTAATACAAGTAAAAAACGATAAAACCCGAACTATAGGACATACGGACATTAACGAGCTAACTAAGCATATTGGACTAATAATTGGACTAAATAAGATAAATACTTGTAAAAAGAGCTTATTGGGCTTAACCCATTTGGGTCCAACATGGAAAGTATATATACTAATAATATAAGTATAAAATGAAACAAAACAAGTTAAAGAACTTATACTAAGCTTATTGGACTTAAAATAGGTAAATAGGTAAAACTAGCAAACTTGTAAAAAGTTACCAAAACGTAAACACTAAAATGAGTAAACAAGGATATATAAACCCACTTGATCACCATCATATGTACAAAATCATCATATGTATATTGTTATTTTGATAAAAGTCATTGGACAAAGTCTAAGACCGATTATTATTTATATAGGTTTTCGTGACCGAAGCACGCACGTAGCCGATAACCCGCCTTTCATTATCAACGTAAGTTCATAGCCTCGCACTCTTTTAAATGTTTTATAAAATGATTTGTAAACCCGCGAGGGAGATAACATGCTAGATTTTGATAAAAAAAGAACACAAGTAGTCCCGATGGTATGCTTAATGATATGGACCCGAATGATGCTATGACCCTATAAACGAGACTAAAAGGATTATTAGTAGTTAGGTTATGTTACTTAAAGTCCCATTAGCATGAATTGTGAACTACCGGGATTTGGTAGACGCTTATGCATATGATAGTACTATTTGGGGACGATCACCCCAGTTCGCGCCTTGACGGTTGATCCCCGTCGTACCACATTGATTGGTAAGCGAATTTATGTATGAGAAGATTCCATAGCGTGATTTTTGTGACAACACGCTAACTTAGATGGGCAAATTGTTTGTCGGGTTCGCGGCGCGCTGTTTTCATAGTAAGGTAATAATGTCATGCGGCTAGTAATAATCCTAATCCAAATAAAATGTATCCTATACATAATGTAATCCAATAACGACGCTATTAACGATGAATATATTACCTATTATGGTAATATTGAGGCTACTGTCTCATGGACGGTTTAAGATGTATGCTTGATTATATATTGCCTGACTAGCATTATGTGGACTTACTTCCGATATTATACTTGTGTTCTGATTTTAACGATTGTTTTATATAACGGTTTTTATTAAACTCTATGAATTCACTCGGTATTCGCTGATATGATTTTCGCATGTTTTTATCTCAGGTGCTTGAAGGCAATCCGGATGGAGATCGACTCTGATGGCCCACATAATATTAAAAATATTCATTCGATCTATGTTTTGTAAACTAAATGACCTGTATAATTTGGGACCTGTTGTACGCTTTAAAACTTTTTATCGAATGAATGTATGTTGAACCTTGTACAACCATTTTTATGTGTTGTCTATGATTGGAGTTATTGTGCTATCCCGTAAAACTCTAAAAGACCCTTCCGCTGTACCCATACGAAAATCGAGAGTGTTACAACCCTAATTGGAAAATCGAAAGAAGCACCTTATGTTCGTAGTACTGAGGAGACACAGTCACTTGCGGAAGAAAATCATTCAAAAATGCTTTCAAAATTCCATAAGATTGATTATGATAAGCATAATAAAGATCAATTTGATAAAAAGACTCGTATTCGATTACAAAAGGAATTATATCAATTAACAGCTTTTGTGCCCCAAAGTTTATCAACGGAAAACCTTCCTAGTACGTGTCCTACACTTGCAAAAAAGGATTTAAGTAAGATAATTACACTGGTAAGTAAGGCATCCGATGGTTTAAATGCGGTGCACCAACACTTAGCCGATTTTGACAAGGTCATTATGGAATGTACGACGGCTTCGGCCATAACGGAAGGTGAATGGAATTTTGAGCACACTAGAGCTGCATTTCGAGACGAAATTGTTCCATTTGTAAACAATATTAAAGCTTGTCTTCGCAATGTCGATCAAGAATTGCTTTTGGAAATAGAAGAAGTTAGACGCGTTTTCAATGAAATGGATGATGCATATGAAAACGGTTTAATTGAAATTAAACGAATTTCACGTCAAAATGATCAGCTTCTGAAGCAAGTGATGTCGCATGATATTGTCTCTGTCTGTGTGAATAAAAGTGTTGATAATGATTCTATTGTGCATAATGTTGAATCTGTGGATAATGTGGTAGATAGTACTTGTCACAAATCTGACGCTGAATTTTCAAAGCTTCAAGATTCATATTCTTCACTTTCAAAACGTTTTGATGAGATTCAAACACATTGTCTTTCGCTTGAATGCAAGCAACAATTTATTCAAGAAATCTTTGAAACGTCATTCGAAGGTGTTAATATCGATGATGCAAATTTTCAAAATAATTTTCAATTAAATTTACAATCAAAACAGCGTCAGCCAAGTGACAAGGTTGCTAAATCATTGCCGATAGACATAGAGAAATATAAGGAGATTAACTGTGTGAACGTACTTGAGGCCGTTGAGAATTTTAAACTTGATCTAGATAATCGAGTTTCCAAGATTTTGTCCAAAGTTGATAACTTAAAAAAGAAAAATACACGACTCTTCGATTCAGTAAAGCCCGCACGTACTGATACCACTGCTCAGAATCAATCATTGATTGAACAATTGAATCGAAAGTCGGTGGAAATATCTGATTTGAGGGAACAAATTTATGATAAAAATCTGGTTTTGACTGAGTTAAAGGAAACACTTCGTACCCTAAAAGGTAAGAATATTGTGGACAACGCAGCCACTGTCTCAGCACCATCCTTTAGTGCCATAAAAACGAACCTCATCGCCGTCACACCGTTTAACAAGGGCCCTAGGACTAAACCATCTCAAACATTGGTCACTAAAGATAAGGCAAAATCAAAACCAGCTTCTAATATTCCCGTGTTGCCTTCTACAGGAGTAAGCACCACTACTAAGGCTCAAAGATCTAAGCTTAAAAGAAACAAGAAGAATGATAGGATCTTGCTCTACGGTTTTGCAGCGTTCTAAGCCTACTATGAATTCTGATTTGAAATGTTGGAATTACAATGAATGTATGTTCTCTAGTCGTCATGATTCTTGCCTTATTGACCATGTGAATGAGATGAATGCCCGTAAAAATGGTTTAGAATGGAAACCGACTGGAAAGTGTTACCCCAAGTTGGCTGGATGTGGCGTCCCACTGGTAGAACTTTCACAATAGTAGGAAATGCATGCCCTTTAACTAGGATCACTCCCACTAAAGCAAAGAAAGTGTGCCATTTAATTAAGAGTACCAAGGCTACCAAAACACAAGCGTGTCCTTTAACTAGGAACACCGACACTACTGTAGGAACAAAGTGCCCTTTAAATAGGTCTACTTCCACTGTAGTGCCCGCTAATACTACAAAACCTCAAAAAGTTGGAACAATAAAACCTGTTTGTGGCAAAACTCACATTAGAAAACGCAGGAAATCTAAGGGCCAAACAAATGTTAGTAATTCTGATAATATTATATCTGTATCTGCTAACACTCCGGAACTAATAGTTTCCAATGCATTGTCTACTGTTGTTGTTGAAAACAGGTGGTCCAAATTGTTCTCTGGTATTTAGACTCTGGTTGCTCTAAACATATGACCGGAGATCGCTCTCAGCTCAGAAATTTCGTCAGCAAGTTTCTTGGTATGGTTCGATTTGGAAACGATCATATTGTAAATATAATGGGTTACGGTGAATATCATATTGGGAATGTTATAATTTCAAGAGTGTATTATGTGGAAGGACTCGGTCACAACTTATTTTCTGTGGGACAATTTTGTGATGCAAACCTAGAAGTTGCTTTTCGAGAGCATACCTGCTTCATTCGTAATTTGGAAGGGGTTGATTTATTGGAAGGTACTCGAGGGAATAATTTGTACACTTTGTCTCTAGAAGATATGATGGCCGCTTCTCCCGTATGCCTTCTCTCCAAAGCATCGAAGACTAAGTCATGGTTATGGCATCGACGGTTATCTCATCTTAACTTTGACGCTATTAATCATTTGGCGAAAAATGAACTTGTTCGTGGTCTTCCTAAACTTACATTTCACAAGGATCATTTGTGTTCCGCGTGTACAAAGGGGAAAAGCACTAAGAAATCATACAAACCCAAGACTGAAGACACCAACCAAGAGAAACTTTATTTGTTGCATATGGATCTTTGTGGGCCAATCCGTGTTGAAAGTCTTGGTGGTAAAAGGTACATCCTCGTCATAGTGGATGATTACTCTCGGTTTACATGGGTGAAATTTCTTGCAAAAAAAGACGAGGCACCTAAAGTCATTATCGATCTTCTCAAGATGATTCAAGTACGTCTCAACACTACTGTCCGACGCATTCGTACAGATAATGGAACTGAATTTGTGAATCGAACTTTACGTAAGTATTATGAAGAAGTTGGCATATCTCAAGAAACATCCGTTGCTCGCACTACACAACAAAACGGTGTAGTTGAAAGGCGAAATCGCACAATTATGGAAGCAGCTCGGACGATGTTAATTTACGCAAAGGCTCCATTATTTTTATGGGCAGAAGCAGTAACCACATCAGTGTACACCCAAAACTGGTCACTAATTAGTAAACGCCATGCTAAAACACCTTATGAGCTTCTTCATGAAAAAGTACCAGATTTATCATATCTTCATGTATTTGGTTCTCTTTGCTATCCAAATAATGATGGTGACAATTTGGGAAAACTTCAACCAAAGGTTGGTATTGGTATTTTCATTGATTAGCACCCGCAAAGAAAGCATACCGAATCTACCATCGTAAGTCTCGTAAGATCCTCGAAACTATGAATGTTGATTTTGATGAGCTGACAGCAATGGCTTCTGAGCAAAGCAGCTCTGAACCCGCACTTCATGAAATGGGACCCAGTAACATTAGTTCTGGTCTTGTCCCAAACAACCCTACTTCATCATCATTTACACCACCTTCTAGGAATGAATAGGATACGTTGTTTCAACCATTCTTTGATGAATTCTTTACTCCTCCAAGTATTGTTGCTCCAGAACCTGAGGTAATAGCTCCGGTTATCGAAGTTGTAGCTCCAACAACCGAAGCACAATCAGATTCGTCAGCACCTACAATTGGTCAAGATATACCTTCAACGAGTAATTCTCAACCTACACACGAATCAACTACCCATGTCATGCCTATTGATGATGAAGAGGATGATGATGATCACAATTTGGAATTCGCTCAAATGCGTGAACTTCCATTCTTTGGTGTACCAATTCCGGACCATAATCAAGCCAGGTCGTCCACCTCAGAGGAAGCTCCTACTACGGTCTACTCCAATCCACGGATTCGTGAACATGACAACAAGTGGACAAAGGATCATCCTATAGATTCTATTATTGGTGGCCCTAATCGTCCAGTATCCACAAGAAGTCAGTTACAAGAAAATGCAATGTTTTGTCATTTTGATGCTTTTCTCACTGAAGTTGAACCTAAGACATGGCAAGAAGCTTTTACCCAATCCTGTTGGATAGAAGCTATGCAAGAAGAACTTATTGAATTTATACGTCTTGAAGTATGGGAACTAGTCTCATGCCCGGATCAAGTGCAGTTACTCACTTTGAAATGGGTTTACAAGGTGAAACTTGACGAGTTAGGCGGAATATTGAAGAACAAAGCTCGTCTAGTAGCTCGTGGATACAAGCAATTATTAGGCATCAACTTTATGGAATCCTTTGCACCTGTCGCCTGTTTAGAAGCTATTAGACTATTCCTTGCTTATGCAGTCCACATGAATATGATCGTCTATCAGATGGATGTGAAGACGACATTTCTCAATGGTAAAATCAAGGAAGAGGTCTATGTTCAACAGCCGGATGGTTTTGTGAACCCTAAATATCCTAATCATGTGTACAAGCTTAAGAAGGCTCTCTATGGGTTGAAGCAAGCTCCACGCGCATGGTATGATCTATTGTCACAATTCCTCATTACACAAGGCTTCTCTAAAGGCAAGGTGGATCCCACCCTGTTCATTCAGAAACAAGGTAAAGATATGATTATGGTACAAATATATGTTGATGATATTATATTTGCAGCCTCGACCCAAACCTTATCCGATGAGTTTGGGACACTCATGACTTCCACGTTTAGGATGTCAATGATGGGCAAGGTATCATTCTTCCTAGGACTTCAGATATCTCAGAGTCCCAGAGGCATCTTTATCAATCAATCCAAGTATACCCTTGAATCTCTTAAGAAATATAAGATGGAATCTTGCGACCCCGTGGATACTCCAATGGTGGAACGAACTAAGCTTGATGCAGATCCACATGTAATTGTCGTTGATCCGACACTTTGTCGTAGAATGATCAGTACTCTTCTGTATATTACAGCTAGTCGACCCGACCTTCAGTTTGCTATATGTATGTGTTCTCGGTATCAAACTCGACCTACTGAGTTACACTTGGCTACTGTTAAACGGATCTTTCGATATCTTAAAGGAACCATTAATCGGGAATTTGGTGTTCGAAGGACTCTTCAATTGCACTTATGGCATATGCAGATGCGGATCACGCGGGTTGTCAAGATACAAGGCGTAGCACGAGTGGAACTTTGCAACTACTAGGAGATCGACTAATCAGTTGGGCATCGAAAAGGCAGAAAAGCGCTGCAATTTTAAGTACGGAAGCAGAATACATAGCTATATCCGGTTGTTGTGCTCAAATTCTTTGGATGAGATCGCAATTAACCGACTATGGTCTAGGTTTCAACAAAATCCCGATGTACTGCGACAACAAGAGTGCGATTTCCTTATGCTGCAATAATGTTCAATTCTCCCGGTCGAAGCATATTGACATTCTCTACCACTTCATCAAGGAGCAAGTGGAAAATGGTGTGATAGAGCTTTACATTTTCCGATCTGAGTATCAATTGGCGGATATTTTCACGAAGGCTTTAGATCGCGCTCGAATTGAATTTTTGGCCGACAAGCTAGGAATGAGAACCTTTTTGCCTGAGACTCTAAAGGAATTGGCAGATGAAGCGAAAGAATAGTGGTGGTAAACTATTCTCCGTATCCTTGGTGATTATCTGTATATACCATTTATATTTTTATCCACAAAAGCAAAATACAAAAATATAAAACCATATAAAATCCATAAAAATTGAAAAATTCATAAAAATCAAAATATATTTTTACTTTATTTTTCAAAGGCATGTCTTTTGGTACGATAATATTTACGGCCATAGAAATGTCGATTAATATTGACACGACGCCATAAATAGAGTTCGTACAAAAGTTGTAAATATTTCATAAAACATGCCTATATGGCTTGTAGTTATTTCAGACTGCAACCCGCTTTTCATATTCAAGTCAAGCATTTCATCGGAAAGCTTTGACTCGACAACGGGAATTAATTTTCTCGGGCATGGTTTACTTTATAACCATGTAAGAGATTGTGTTTACATAATAACACAATCTAACACGAATTAATGTACGCATCAGTGCATTTACTTGTTACAACAAGAGAAATCTTGTTTTTATGAAGTTATAGTCTCTACAATGATAGCAATCTCCAATTGGTATCTACATACTCGACGATGCGACTACTCAAATGAAGACTACAACTCTTTCAATAGAACACGGGTCAACAATCGAGGGGGAGCAATTGTCAAGCATTCAGAATTTTTGATGCCGAAAGTGCCAAGTTCACTCATTGGTGTCAAAACAACAATACCAATCGTACATGTGGTGTCAAGAGATGACTTCAGACGTGACGAGGCGACCAACATTTGCCGACAAGAACAATTTGATCTTATCAAATGATGTTCTCATCAATCAGGTCCAAACTTGTCAATTTATTCTAATATGGTGAATATGTGATCATGTTACAAATCGATATCATATCTCACAAATTAGTTCTTCCCAAAAACTTTGTTAAAACTTCATTAAATCAATTGATATTAAAAACATCGATTGGGTTAATACTTTTAATATGAGGGAGAAAATGTGATTTAATATGGGAAATTATCACAAATCGTTTGACTTAACGTGATGTCTCATCCCGAAATGTGCGAGTGTTTTCGAATATCGTGGCATATGTTAAGGGGGAGAAAAATGGATTTGCTATATCAAAATGGATCTCATGGTGACATATACTTACCCTAAACCCATTTATTTTACGAAGATGAAGATTGTGGTGATATAAGGATGGTAGGATAGGTTAAGTCCTATGATTCTTCCACAACCGGAGGAATCTTCCCAAGGACATTCCATAGCTAGAAATAGTAGTTCTTAGGAAAGATGGATAAAGATTGTGAACGTAGCTGAATGCCGACCAAGTACTTAAGTTAGCACTGGAACAATCACAGCAAGGTGCTAGTTATAACGTATTGGTAAGCATTGAAAGGGTTGAAGAATGAAAAAGAATTGTAAAGATAAAGGGTCTAAAGAAAGAAGCCCTCCTTACAACCATAGGCAGAAACTGGGTCAACACATATGCTATTGAGATCATTTTAATGATGCTCGATACTAAAGATAGACATCATGGACCCAGTGATGCATTACACAACCCATCTCACCTAACACAGATATCTCTTAAAAGGTATATGTTTTATTCACACAGAGACAACACATTATCTATTGATTTATTCACTCTGAATAAATTGGTATTGAAATGGTGGCACTCCTCTCCAGCCTCCGATCACTAAAAATCCAAAATGCACGATCGAGTCTAGAGCTATTTGAGATCATCAAATATCTCATTAGGACACATTTCCACATTTCCTTGCTTCTTCATACACTATGAAAAGTAAGAAAGATCTTAAGAGTCCTACGCAAAATCTTCATGATCTTGCCTGAACATCTGAGTAATACGAAAGTATTTACAATGAAGATGGAAATCCTTCTTGAGCGAACAATCAAAAGCTCATGGTAGGTGACTTGTGCGATTCTTTATGAATCAAGCTTGTGATAACTGGAAAGCAACAGTGGTTTAATTCTTAACTGAACTTAAACACGTTCCAGGCCTCTACGCAATATCTTAGTGATCTTGCCAGAACACTCAGAGTGACACTCCATAGTGTTCACAGTGATGAGTGTAAATCCTTCTAGTGTTAACCTCAAACAGCACTTGGTAGGTAACTTGCAAGATTCTATACGAATCAAGCTCGTGACAACTGAAAAGCAAAGATGGTGCGATTCTTTAATGAATCAAACTTGTTCCAAGAATCAGAATTGACGGCTTCAATCATGCGGATAATTTTATCCAAATGATTCACTCTTTACGTTCGTAGTCAGCTTTGGATGGTCGAGTAAAGAGAACGGGTTTACCCGCGAAATCTTGTCAAGGAGATTTTTAATTAAATCTACCTGCCACAAGTAAGATATTTTATATCATCCAAAGGTCTTCACCGACTAGAGGTAAAATGCTACCGAATTAGAATGAAATGTTCAAAGCCATTTCGTTCGTGTATACTTATGTTGCGGCATTTGAAGACGATGGTGTTGCGGAATCCAAGAAGAAGTCGTCCCCGCATGCTTATACTTTATGCACTTAATACTTCATTTAGTTCTAGAAAGCCTAAAAGTCAAGTCTTCCGCTGTATCAAACTCTAAAGCTTTCAAGAATTATGAAGGTATAAGTATGTGGGACGTGAAGTCACGAAGAGGCGAAGATCACAAGTGAAGGATGCACAAGATTAAGGCAAGAGATTAATGCTAAATATTGATATCAAAGATCACATCAGCATGTTCTCTAGAAAAGAAAAGAAAAGAAAGACGAAGACTACGAGCTCAAGACAAGCATAGTATGCTAGGTTTATTTTATTATTGTAACTTGGGTAACGCCCTTGTTTGGAATGACCTCCCTTAGGGGGAGATTGTTGGAAATACGTTTTTACGTATTTAGGAAGATTCGGTCACCCCGACAATATATTAAATGGTAGCTCGTAGTCTAGATATCTTTATATATATCAAACAAGGAAAAACCCGGTCCATGCTTTTATGGCCGGCCCAATTGTAAGCCCAAGCTCATCTTATGGGCTTGGTATATAAACCCTCTCCTTAGATGGAGAGGGTGGTGGTTTCATTCATTTTTACACATAGTTATTCACTTTCTCTCTCTAGAAAAAGTGTGTGTGAAATCATCTTTCTTTCTATCTCTTTCCCTCTCTAAACATAAGCTAGATTTATAATATCCTACAATCCAAGAACCTATAATGAAGCTATGCAATCTCGAGATGTTGCTTTCTGGAAAAAAGCAATAGATGATGAGATTGGTTCAATTATGGAAAATAATACATGGGTCTTGTCTGATTTACAACCAGGTATCCATCAAATGGATGTCAAAACAGCATTTTTAAATTTTTGGTCCTGTATTAAATAAATGTGGCTACAAACAAGTCTATGAATCTGATAAGTATATCTTATCAAAGTCTGGTGTATTTGTAGGATTTGGTTATTATAACAATGGAATGTTTATGTTGAATTTGAATAAAGTTCCTGGTGATTCTGGTTTTGTTTATATGTCTTCTTCTACTGTTGATAATACCTCATTATGGCATGCTCGTTTAGGACATGTGCACTATAAAAGAATGCTTGAAATGTCTAAAGATGATTTAATTCCTGCTATTGATGGAAATGCTAGAAAATGTAACACTTACATGTTAACAAAAATCACTAGGCAACCATTTAAAAGTATAACAAGGAAATCTGTCATAATTGAATTAATACATAGTCATTTATGTGATTTTCATGCAACGCCATCTTTAGGAAACAAGAATTATGTTATTACTTTTATAGATGATGCCTCTAGGTTTTGCTATGTTTATTTGCTGCATGCAAAAGATGAAGCCCTAGATAAATTTAGAATTTATAAAACAGAAGTTGAATTGCAACAACATGACTAGGTTAAAACCTTACGCATAGATAGAGGTGGTGAATATTATGATCATGTATATTTCCAGTCTGTAGGAATCATTCATGAAACTATAGCTCCTTACACACCCCAACAAAATGGTGTGGCTGAAAGGAAAAAAAGAGCTCTTAAAGAAATGGTTAATTCCATATTGTCTTACTCTGGTTTGAGTGACGGGTTATGGGGAGAAGCCATGTTAACGGCTTTTTATCTATTGAATAGGGTTCCTAATAAAAGGAACAAGACTACCCCATATGAACTTTGGTATAAGAAACGACCCAACTTGACATATTTGCGAGTTTGGGGATGTCGGGCCGTTGTTAGGCTTTCGGACCCTAAAAAGAAAACTTTGGGTAAAAAGGGTATTGATTGCATCTTTGTTGGATATGCTGAGCATTCCAATGCATATAGGTTTTATGTTATAGAACCTAATGACTCTGTTTCTTTTAACACAATTATAGAATCAAGAGATGCAATATTTGATTAGAATCGTTTCTCCTCAATACCTAGAACAAAGAATGTCATACCAAATTCGGATGAATTTCAATGGGATGATCATTCAGATGATGTACCAAGTGAAATTTCTGAACCTCGTAAGAGTAAAAGAGCTAGAAAGGCTAAATCATATGGTTCTGATTTTTAACTATATTTAGGTGAGGGATCAAGAGATCAAATTGGATCTCAATATTCTTACTGTTATAGTATAGAGGAGGATCCAAGAACCTATAATGAAGCTATGCAATCTCGAGTTGTTGCTTTTTGGAAAGAAGCAATAGATGATGAGATTGGTTCAATTATGGAAAATAATACATGGGTCTTATCTGATTTACCACCAGGTTGCAAACCTTTATATTGCAAATGGATCTTCAAAAGGAAGATGAAAGTCGATGGATCAATTGACAAGTTTAAGGCTCGATTGGTAATCCAAGGCTTTAGACAAAAGGAAGGAATCGATTATTTAGATACCTATGCACCAGTTTCTCGTATCACTACTATTAGATTGTTTTTAGCTTTGTCGGCTATTCACAATCTAGTGATCCATCAAATGGATGTCAAAACAGCATTTTTAAATGGTGATTTTGAAGAAGAAGTGTATATGAAGCAACCGGAAGGATTTTTTATGCCCGGTAGAGAGCATATGGTGCGTAAGCTAGTTAAGTCATTGTATGGGCTGAAACAAGCACCTAAGCAGTGGCATCAAAAGTTTGATGAGGTTGTATTTTCTAGTGGTTTCCTCTTAAACCAATTTGACAAATGTGTATATAGCAAATTTGATGACTCCGGTAATGGTGTTATAATTTGTCTATATGTTGATGACATGTTGATATTTGGCACTGACCAAAATCAAGTGGATAAAACTAAAAAGTTTTTGTCATCTAAGTTTTCCATGAAAGATATGGGAGAAGCTAACGTTATTCTTGGTATTACGATTAAACGTTAAAATAAAGAGATTGTCATTACACAATCTCATTATATTGAGAAAATACTCAAGAAATTCAATCGTGAAGATTGTTCTCCGGTGAGTACTCCTATGGATCCGGTAGAAAAGCTTATGCCAAACACAGGTAAAACTGTAGATTAGCTCGAATACTCAAGAGCCATCGGTTCTTTGATGTATGCTATGACGAGCACTAAACCTGATATTGCTTATGTAGTTGGTAGGTTGAGTAGGTTTACTAGTAATCCTAGTAGACAGCATTGGCATGCAATAACAAGAGTATTTAAGTACTTGAAAGGTAATAAGGATTATGGTTTATCATACGTTGGATATCCTTCGGTGTTAGAAGGTTATTCGGATGCTAGCTGGATAAATCATGTTGAAGATTCATCTTCTACTAGTGGATGGGTGTTCTTGTTTGGGGGAGGTGCCATTTCATGGGCTTCCAAGAAGCAAACACGCATCACTGATTCAACTATGGAATCTGAGTTTGTAGCATTGGCTGCTACTGGTAAAGAAGCAAATTGGCTAAGGAACTTGATACATGAGATTCCAGTATGGCCGAAACCAATATCACCAGTTTCTATTCATTGTGATAGTGCTGCCACTTTGGCTAAAGCTTATAGTCAAATATACAATGGCAATTCTAGACACTTAGGTGTTATACATAGTATGATTAGGGAGTTAATCATTAATTGTGTGATATCTATCGAGTTTGTTCGGTCACAACATAATCTAGCTGACCACTTGATGAAGGCGTTAGCTAGAGACTTGGTGAATAAGTCGGTTATTGGGATGGGTTTGAAGTCCATCTAGATCTACTACCTATAAGATACCCAATTCCCTTCTAATACAACGTTAGAAGCTGAATTCCATGTGGAAAGCTCATAGCTAGAGATTGGAACGCATGTGTTTATTATCCCAAGGTATGTGTTCAGACCTGCAAGTGATATTAGGTTGAAGTATATCTTCTTAATGGTTCTTTTGAAAAATTACATGCAGGAGCAAGATTAAAAGGACCACCTATATGAGCATGAAGTTTTGCGGCTTCAAGAATCTTGGACTTGGCTTTCTATATGTTCATTAATGGATAGGGACACATGGTTTGTAATAGTGTCAAGACTGAACTGTAGAGTGTTGTAGAAACTTATGTGTATAGTATCCTCAGGTTTTCACATGAGTTGACGCGTTCAATCGTTACGACACCCCGATTCTGGAATATTTGGAATGTGTATTATACTAAGTTGAAAATTCAATCGCAAGACATTTTCATTTATGCATTTGTTTGTTTTGTTATGTTTGCTTTTATACTTGTATATATCTTTATATATATATTAGTAGATCAAGGATTACACTAAAATGGGGGGGGGGGGGGATTTGTTGGTGATTTTAGTGTCATCAGCTATTTTAGTTAGTCGAGATTTACTAGAGACCAATGAGATTTCATATTCGGCTCTGACACGAGTTAGGGGAAGTGCGGAGTGCACACTGATTGAGCTAATATGTTATCGCCCACGACGAAAATGCAGGGGTCAAGGGGGCTGCGTCCCCTTGCGGGGTCAAGGGGCAGAGCCCCTCGCTGACCTAGGCAGGAATCGGGGGGGACGCCCCTCGCGGGGTTTGGGGCAGCGCCCCAAAACCTAAACAATTTTTACGAATCGGTATTAAGGATTCGTCTTAATTTTTCCGCGAAAACCCAACCAACATGTCTGTTGGTGAACAGTTGTAACTGTTCTAAGATAACTGTTTGCAACCCTCTTTTCAACTGTTCTTTAACAGTTTTTGGTCTCATATGAACATAACGAAAAACACAAGATTCTCTTTGTTCCTGCTTTGATCTCTTGTGCCTAGAATCAAAGTGTTTCTGCTTGAATTATCCCGATAAGGATTTTGTTTAACCCAGGCACCAATAGGGTCGAAATACTTTATACAGAAAGTGAACTTAACACGATTAAAGTAGATATCCAGGATTATCACACTGTCGTACAAACACCCTAAACTCTTAAGCATTTTATGTGCAGATTGATGTAATTGTGTGTTGGATTGATTCTGATGCCACAACACATGTTTGTAAAGATCGTTGCTGGTTTAAGACATATGAACCGGTGGAAGACAGATATGTCCTTTACATTGGTGATGATCATTTCTCTCCTGTTCATGGAAAAGGAAGTGTGGTGTTGGAATTTAGTTCTGGAAAATCTATAACTTTGTTTAATGTATTGTTTGTTCCTAAACTGCGTAAGAATTTAATTTCTGGTCCTGTATTAAATAAGTGTGGCTACAAACAAGTCTATGAATCTGATAAGTATATCTTATCGAAGTCTGGTGTATTTGTAGGATTTGGTTATTATAACAATGGAATGTTTATGTTGAATTTGAATAAAGTTCCTGGTGATTCTGGTTATGTTTATATGTCTTCTTCTACTGTTGATAATACCTCATTATGGCATGCTCGTTTAGGACATGTGCACTATAAAAGAATGCTTGAAATGTCTAAAGATGATTTAATTCCTGCTATTGATGGAAATGCTGGAAAATGTAATACTTGCATGTTAACAAAAATCACTAGGCAACCATTTAAAAGTATAACAAGGAAATTTGTCATACTTGAATTAATACATAGTGATTTATGTGATTTTCATGCAACGCCATCTTTAGGAAACAAGAAGTATGTTATTACTTTTATAGATCATGCCTCTAGGTTTTGCTATGTTTATTTGATGCATGCAAAAGATGAAGCCCTAGATAAATTTAGAATTTATAAAACAGAAGTTGAATTGCAACAAAATGACTTGGTTAAAACCTTACGCACAGATAGAGGTGGTGAATATTATGATCCTATATATTTCCAGTCTGTAGGAATCATTCATGAAACTATAGCTCCTTACACACCCCAACAAAATGGTGTGGCTGAAAGGAAAAACAAAGCTCTTAAATAAATGGTTAATTCCATGTTGTCTTACTCTGGTTTGAGTGACGAGTTCTGGGGAGAAGCCATGTTAACGGCTTGCTATCTATTGAATAGGGTTCCTAATTAAAGGAACAAGACTACCCCATATGAACTTTGGTATAAGAAACAACCCAACTTGAAATTTTGCGAGTTTGGGGATGTCGGGCCGTTGTTAGGCTTCCGGACAAAAAAGGAAAACTTTGGGTGAAAAGGGTATTGATTGCATCTTTGTTGGATATGCTGAGCATTCCAAGGCATATAGGTTTTATGTTATAGAACCTAATGACTCTGTTTCTATTAACACAATTATAGAATCAAGAGATGCAATATTTGATGAGAATCGTTTCTCCTCAATACCTAGACCAAAGGATGTCATACCAAATTCGGATGAATTTCAAAGGGATGATCATTCAGATGATGTCCCAAGTGAAATTTCTGAACCTCGTAAGAGTAAAAGAGCTAGAAAGGCTAAATCATATGGTTCTGATTTTCAACTATATTTAGTTGAGGGATCAAGAGATCAAATTGGATCTCAATATTCTTACTGGTATAGTATAGAGGAGGATCCAAGAACCTATAATGAAGCTATGCAATCTCGAGATGTTGCTTTCTGGAAAGAAGCAATAGATGATGAGATTGGTTCAATTATGGAAAATAATACTGGGTCTTGTCTGATTTACCACCAGGTTGCAAACCTTTATATTGCAAATGGATCTTCAAAAGGAAGATGAAAGTCGATGGATCAATTGACAAGTTTAAGGTGTCACACCCCACCATGGCGGAATATGGGACGCGACGTATGGATATCATCACAACATGGCGTGTCTATAGAGATAACTATATGAAATAAGAAATGTCATAAAATGGTGACACAAAAGTCATGACAATATCTCAACAATGCAGGAGTCTAGGTAAGTAGGTAACAGTCATACCTCTTACCCAAGACAAACAAATAACATAACCAAAACAAACATATAGGTGCCAACATTATCACTTATTAAATGAACAAATAAAACTAAGAAGGAACGGGGATCTCCTTCTAAATGCATTTCCTACGCTCTCCAAATCCTAGCCACTTATGTTCTCATGCTTAACCATAGTATCACCTGAAAGAGACACTAAAACACGTCAAAATAAAGTTGGTCAGAGTCATAGGTTTAGACTCCAACGCCAAAACCAAACCATAAGCTGTGAGTAACAACAAAAGTTAAAAACATATGGACAATGTGATACTAACATTCATTAACAACTAACATTCAAGATTTAACTAATCAAATCAAAACCAAGGCTCCCAGCCTTACCATACACCATACCCCCATAAGCGTCCAAACACCTATGAACCAATCCCAAGGCCCCGACTTGCCAATATCCCCTTGGTACCAAGTCAAAACATAAACAATCAAGAATAAACTAGCAGTTAATCACATAAGTATGCAAACACAAGTCCATTACCAACGCAAAACATTCACAACATAATTTATAAATAACAAAACAGTGTCTCTTCCATCCCATCTGGAAGTCATAATCATTAGAAAACATGGGACTATGAAACTCACTTGATTGAGCTTCTCCAAAAGTCCTCGCACTAGCAAAAAGCTAACAAACCAAAAACACATAATCAAAACATGAACCAACCATTAAAATGGCTCATCAACCTATGATGGACATCTAACCTCTTCCTATGTAAATACCTCATTTATATGCTCTAAGCATCTCATTACACCCCTCTATAAAGCCCTTAACTCATTTTACTTCATAACTCGTCCCGTTAACATTTTACCCAAAACAGTCCTGGTTTTAGGTCTCCAAACTATAAGCCAAACGCCCACTTAAACATACCCATGAACTCTGTAAAGGGAATACTTATGCCCTTACATATGTTAGCTAACACCTCTCAGTTGCCCCAACCTTAAAGCTACCGTTAAGGCCCCGATATATATATATATATACACTTTTGTCTATCCAGATTTTAATGATTTTAAACATACAAAAAGTTTGTTATGATTAGGGGGTCTTACCCTAACCCACAATCTTAGACCCAATGCAGATACTTCCAATAATATATAAACCATCTCCCATGTTCGTTTGAAGGTCCCAATGCAACCCTAAGTACCCCAAACAACCCCAAACTTAAAAAGAAAACAGGCTAACTTCAAAACTATTTTGACCTTCGACTGTTGTAACCTGTTTTGACCCACTTCCCTACCTCCAATTTAGTTCTAGTTTCTTGCATTGGAAAGCCAATTCAGTTACCTTTTCAGGGATACTTGGATCGTAAAATAAGAGTTTGTAGAACTCCCGATACAATCAAAACAATTGACCCTAAATTCTGCCCAGTTTTTAAAAACGGGTTTAATTAAATTAACCTAATTAATTACCTATAACCCCACCAATTACAAGCCCTAAACCATCTAATCATTATGAATTCATTAAAATACATATTTTTATTTAAACCCTAACCAAAATCCATCATAAGATGATTATATAAACATTAAAAACAATTAAATTAAAAAAGGATTATGAAGGTTTTACCTTAAGATTTATGGAAGATGAAAAAACCACTGAAACCCTAAAAACTCTCCTTAAACCGTCGGCTATAGGACTCCAGGAAGAAATATAATGACTTTTGATTTTAATAAAAACATTATATAGGGTATGGGTGAATCCTAGTCCAACCCATAGCCCACTTTCCTTTTTTTTTCTTTTTTTTTAGTCGGCCAAACCGACCCCCCCCCCCCCTTTATGTATTGTTTTTTTTTCTTTTTATTGTTTAATATTACACTACTAATATTACCTTAATTTACCTTACTTTATTACAACTCCTAAAACCTCCAAAACCTCAAAACCGTAAAACTAGTCAAATTTACGCGTTTACCGTAAAAAAACGTAAAATATACACTTTTATAAAAAATCTCAAATTTTGAAATAAACTTTATAACTAAGTCCTAAATTACTTAAAACCATCCCGAAAAATATTCATATGACTAATTACCTCATCCGAGACCTTTAAATGCTAAACCGTAAATCCTATAAAAATACAACTTACTATAATACTTATACGTATACGTAAACATCAAAATATCACCATTTCATTTCATAGTCAGTAATTGTGAGCTCATGAACATGAAATAACCGTTCCTCGATTTACTTATGAGTACTCTATACTTATAAACGATATCCACACCAATCTCGTTCACTCAAAATAACATGTAAACACACTAAACAAATAGTCACACATAAAATAACCTAAAAATAGGACCAAGTGGCGAACCTCAAAACCACGGTTGTCACATCACTCCCTCCTAATAGAAATCTTGTCCCGAGATTTACTCCTTATGATCGTCATTAACAAACAGCTGAGGATACTTATTCCTCATAAACTCTTCCCGTTCCCACGTGAACTCCGGTCCATGTTTTGAATTCCACCTAACCTTAACTAATGGTATCTTACTTCTTTTCAATGTTTTAACTTCACGGTCCATAATCTCTATCAGCTTTTCAATAAAACGAAGACTCGCATCTATACTAATATCATCCACCGATACTTGCAAGTCAGTTCTTGCTAAGCATTTCCTCAAGTTTGAGACATGAAACACATCATGTACACTACTCAACTCTTCCGGTAATCTCAACCTATACGCCACTAGCCCAATCCTTTCAAGGATTTCAAGTGGACCCATAAATCTAGGCGCTAACTTCCCTTTCTTCCCAAACCGCATCACCCCTTTCCATGGTGAAACCTTAAGCATAACCCTGTCCCCAACCTCAAATTCCAACGGCTTACGCCTCTTGTCCGCGTAGCTCTTTTGTCGATCCCTAGCCGCCTTTAACTTTTCCTTAAGCACAGTTATCGCATTCGTAGTCTCCTGTACCATCTCCGGTCCAATTAGTTGACTACTTCCCACCTCAGCCCATAGCAACGGTGGTCTACACTTCCTACCATAAAGTGCTTCAAACGGTGGACACTCTATACTAGCATGGTAACTATTATTGTACGAAAGTTCTGCCAACGCCAAATGATTCTCCCAACTTCCTCCAAAGTCTATCACACACGCCCTCAACATATCCTCTAGCGTTTGTATAGTCCTCTCACTCTGTCCATCCGTCTGCGGATGATAAGCTGTGCTCATATCCAGTCTCGTACCCAAGGCTTTCTACAATAGCCCCCAAAACCTAGACGTAAACCTGTTATCCCTATCTGATATGATCGACACCGGCACCCCATGTTTTGCCACCACATGTTCCAAGTATTTCTTGGCAAACCTTTCCATCTTATCATCCTCCTTCATTGCCACAAAATGGGCAGACTTAGTCAGTCTGTCCACTATTACCCAAATCATGTCATTACCACTGTTAGACCTTGGCAGTTTTGTAATGAAGTCCATGGCAATATTCTCCTACTTCCACTTAGGAACCTCTAGTTGTTGTAGTAATCCTGATGGTCTTTGATGTTCAGCCTTCACCTTGGCGCAAGTCAAACACTCACTAACGTACAAAGCTACATCTTTCTTCATTCCTGGCCACCAATACATATCCCTCATGTCCTGATACATCTTACCAGCTCCTGGGTGTATCGAATACCTCGACGTATGAGCTTCATCCAATATAACCTTCCTTGTATCGCCAAACAACGCAACTCAGATTCTATCCAAGTAATACTTGCAACCATCTCCTCTTTCTTCCATGTACTGATCCATAGTATGTAGATTTTCTTCAACCAGCCTCTCCTCCTTAACGACCTCTACTTGTGCTGCTCGAATTCTATCTCTAAGGGTTGTCTAAATAGTAATGCTCATTGCCCTTACTCTTTTAGGTTTTAGCCTCTCCTTCCTACTTAGAGCATCCGCCACCACATTGGCCTTTCCAGGGTGATACTTGATCTCACAATCATAATCACTAAATAACTTCAACCATCGCCTCTGCCTCATGTTCAAATCTTTCTGATCAAAGATGTGCTGCAAGCTTTTGTGATCCGTAAAGATCACACTTTTCGTCCCATACAAGTAATGTCTCCATATCTTAAGAGCAAAGACTACATCCCCTAGTTCCAAGTCGTGTGTGGTGTAATTCTTCTCATGGTTTTTCAATTGTCGTGATGCATAAGCTATGACCTTATCTCGCTGCATAAGAACACATCCTAACCCCTGGTTGGACGCATCACAGTAAACCACAAAATCTTCCACCCCTTCTGGTAAGGACAAGATCGGTGCATTACACAACCTATCCTTTAGTGTCTGAAACGCCTGCTCTTGCTCTTCGCCCCATTCATACTTCTGATTCTTTTAGGTCAACAATGTCAAAGGCTTTGACATTCTAGAGAAATTCTCTATAAATCTTCTGTAATATCCTACCAAACCTAAGAATGACCTTATTTCTGACGGTGTATAGGTGCCTTCCAATCCTTCACGGCTTCAATCTTCTTTGGGTCTACATGTATGCCATCATTGTCGATTACATGCCCTCGAAATTGTACTTCTTTCAGCCAAAATTCACACTTGGAGAACTTTCCATAAAGTTTCTCCTTCCTGAGCTGTTACAATACCAACCTTAAATGTTGGTTGTGCTCCTCCTCCGTCTTAGAGTAGATAAGTATGTCATCAATGAAGACTATGACAAACTTATCCAGATATGGCTTGCACACTCGGTTCATTAGGTCCATGAACACTGCTGGCGCGTTTGTCAATCCAAATGGCATAACGGTGAATTCAAAGTGTCCATACCTTGTTCTGAACGTGGTCTTTTGTATGTCCTCCTCACAGACCCTTAGTTGGTGATAACCGGACCTAAAGTCAATTTTTGAGAAGTATCTTGCTCCTTGCAGCTGATCAAATAAATCGTCAATCCTTGGGAGAGGATAATGGTTCTTAATGGTCAGCTTGTTCAGCTCCCGATAGTCGATACACATCCGGAATGATCCGTCCTTCTTCTTAACGAATAGCACCGGCGCTCCCCATGGAGAAGAACTTGGTCGAATGAAACCCTTATCTTGCAACTCCTTGAGTTGCTCGGCTAATTCTTGCATCTCTGACGGTGCTAGACGATATGGTGACTTCGCTATGGGTGTTGCCCCGGGTACTAAGTCAATCTTAAACTCTACTTGTCTCACCGGTGGTAACCCCATCAAGTCATCCCAGAATACATCGATGAACTCTCTTACTACTCGAATCTTATTGATTTGTGGCTCATCATCCTTGGCATTCATAAGGGACCTGGTCTTCTTCTCCTTTCTTTCTCCGTACACGTATAACACCTTATTATCACCTATGGGGATCTTAACAATCTTTTCATGACACATTAGCTCAGCCCTATGCTTCGATAACCAATCCATCCCAATAATCACATCGAAGCTCCCATGTCCTAGAGGGATTAAATCTATGGTAAACTTAAATTCTCCCAACTCTAATTTGCAGTTTAAAAACATCTCATCTACCTCTTCTTGCTTACCACTAGCTATCTCAATCACATACCCTGGTTTCGCTACACTAGGGTTCATATTTAACAAAGGCACGAATTGAGAAGACACAAAACTAAAATCTGTCGCAGAGTCAAAAAGAATCGTAGCGAGATGATTGTTAACAGAAAACGTACCCGTCACTACATTCGGGTCCTGAACCGCTTCTACTGCATTTGCAAGGTAAACCCTGCCTCCATTCCGAATTCCCTTATTCTGATTTCCTTCGTTCCTGTTCCAGTTCCGATTCCCAGTGTTTCAATTGTTGCGGTTGGCATTGTTCTGGTTTCCACCGACCTGGTTTCCTCGATTTCCTTCCAAAGCTAGCTGGCCTCTGCCCTGGTTGGTTGCTCCAACCAATCTAGGACACTTCCTCTTGAAATTTCTGGGTTGCCCACACTCAAAGCAGTTTCCCCCGGTGACATTCATCCTCACAGACTGGATTGGTGTTGCGTTCCTGTTAGGTGCTTCACAGTTCCTAGCAAAGTGTCCCGGTTTTTGGCAATTGAAGCATACCTGGCATGGTGTACCTCTTGGATGGAACCTAGAGCAGGTTCGGCAAGCTGCATTGTTGTTGTTTGAATTTCCATAACCTTGAGGTACTCTCATGAAAAAATTTCTTCCATCTTTTGCCTTCTTAACATTTTTCCAGTTGGTGTCAGGCGATTTCGCGGCTTCTGGCTCCTTTCTTTTATCCCCCGCCTTTACCAAGGTTCCACTAGATACCGCCTCCTCAATAAGTATTCCTGCTGTAAGTATAGCTTACTGTATCGTGTTAGGTTGAGTAGCCTTGATCATTCCCCTAATCTGAGTAGGCAATCCAGCAATGTACCGCTTGATTTTGTTTGCCTCAGGGGTAACCAAATGGGGAACCAACTTTGCCAATTCTCGGAAGCGATCCGTGTAATCTGCATGAGCCGCTCCAACCATAACATGTCCCCAAAACTCATTTTCCAGCTTCTCCATCTCATTGCTTTGACAAAACTCCGTAGTCATAAGAGCCTTGAAATCGGCCCAAGCCATAGCATTCGCAGCAACTCTCCCTCTTGCTTGAACTTGAGTATTCCACCAAGTTAAAGCCTTCCCTACCAGTGAACCAGTTACATACATGACCCTTTGATTGGGTAAACAACCACTCATCTGAATCACATTTTCCATCTTCTCAATCCATTGGGTAAGTACTACCGCGCCACCCTTCCCATCATACTCTTTTGCACTACAAGAAGTGAATGCCTTATAGCTACAACCATTGTTTCCACCTCCTCCTTGACCATTGTTGTTGTTGTTGTTCAGGTTATTAGTCACATGCTGAACAATGGTTGGTATTATGTTGGCCATTTGAGCAGCAATCAAAGCAGCCAAATCAGGATTTCCGTCACCACCACTTCCTCCAGCACCATTTCGTGTATTCACCATGCTATAGTAAAAACATGACACCCGTTAACAACTACCAAAATACTCCATATAGTATACTTACCACCATACACACGCCTAACATAACCATACGTACTACCAACATATACTATACAAGCATGTATCAATCCTATTTCATGTAATCATACTTAGGAATCCATTGAAGTTGTAGTACTTGTATAACCATGTTGGCCACCATGCTTATACACTTACCCTTTCTCCAATGCACTCCCTCCTATGATGACACTTATAAGAATTTATACAACACATAACACATAAATCCATCAACTCACAAGCACATAACCACACAAAATAAAATCCAAAACTCCATTTATTAAAATAACATAGTCAAATACTTGAAACATCCAAATCAATGGTCTAGCTAAACTAGCATAGACATAATCCAAACGAAAACATAAATAATTCTAAGGCATGCCGCCCATAAGAGTCAGAAAAGATTTAAAACAAATAACTATTGGATGCAGTGGATTCGGTATCGGATTCTCCTCCTCCATTATTGTCACTATCTGGGTAAACTGGTCTAGTCTTGACATTCCTCAATAGTACTTCCTTATTCCCTTCCTTAGCCGTTATCGTTAGGACAGTCTTATAGACCCACATATTGTTCACTTTCACCTTAGACATGTGTGCTATCGCCTTACATGGATCCCACTCCTCTGGAATTTTCCTCCTATAGTTTGTACATCTGTGGCATCCTAACCTCGTAATTCCAGTGGCTTGCACCACCACTACTTGTCTCTTAAGGGGCATGACTTAAACATCAGAAGAAAATATTACACATCAGATACATAGAATAACATAACAAAAGACAGATGCTATCATGCACCAATATATATACTAAAATATACATTTTTAGCAAAGTACAAAAATGACTAGCGTGGACGATGGTAGTTAAACTCGCACTAGTCAAAACCCGAAAAGGAAAATAATATGTGGCCAAGTATGAACCATATTAGTTCATAACTTAACAACATCACAAAATAACATCCAAACACATCAATTATTATAAAATGCACACATACTCCTATGACGCCTATATGCAAGGACCCTTAAGCTATAGACTAGGCTACGCGACTAGGCAACCTAATTCTCTATAACCATTGTCTCTGATACCATTCTGTCACACCCCACCATGGCGGAATATAGGGCGCGACGTATGGATATCATCACAACATGGCGTGTCTATAGAGATAACTATATGAAATAAGAAATGTCATAAAAAGGTGACACAAAAGTCATGACAATATCTCAACAATTTAGGAGTCTAGGTAAGTAGGTAACAGTCCTACCTCTTACCCAAGACAAACAAATAACATAACCAAAACAAACATATAGGTGCCAACAGTATCACTTATTAAATGAACAAATAAAACTAAGAAGGAACGAGGATCTCCTTCTAAATGCATTTCCTACGCTCTCCAAATCCTATCCACTTATGTTCTCATGCTTAACCATAGTATCAACTGAAAGAGACACTAAAACACATCAACATAAAGTTGGTGAGAGTCATAGGTTTAGACTCCAACGCCAAAACCAAACCATAAGTTGTGAGTAACAACCAAAAGTTAAAAACATATGGACAATGTGATACTAACATGCATTAACAACTAACATTCAAGATTTAACTAATCAAACCAAAACCAAGGCTCCCAGCCTTACCATACACCATACCCTCATAAGCGTCCAAACACCTATGAACCAATCCCAAGGCCCCGCCTTGCCAATATCCCCTTGGCACCAAGTCAAAACATAAACAATCAAGAATCAACTAGTAGTTAATCACATAAGTATGCACACACAAGTCCATTACCAACGCAAAACATTCACAGCATAATTTATAAATAACAAAACAGTGTCTCTTCCATCCCATCTGAAAGTCATAATCATTAGAAAACATGGGACAATGAAACTCACCTGATTGAGCTTCTCCAAAAGTCCTCGCACTAGCAAAAAGCTAACAAACCAAAAACACATAATCAAAACATGAACCAACCACTAAAATGGCTCATGAACCTATGATGGACATCTAACCTCTTCCTATATAAATACCTCATTTATATGCTCTAATCATCTCATTACACCCCTCTATAAAGCCCTTAACTCAATTTACTTCATAACCCGTCCCGTTAACATTTTACCCAAAACAGTCCCGGTTTTAGGTCTCCAAACTATAAGCTAAATGCCCAATTAAACATACCCATGAACTCTGTAAAGGGAATAATTATGCCCTTCCATATGTTAGCTAACAACTCCCCTTTGCCCCAACCTTAAACCTCTTTTTAAGGCCCCAATATATATATATACACTTTTGTCTATCCAGATTTTACTGATTTTAAACATACAAAAAGTTTGTTATGATTAGGGGGTCTTACCCTAATCCACAATCTTAGCCCCAATGCAGATACTTCCTATAATATATAAACCATCTCTCATGTTCGTTTGAAGGTCCCAATGCAACCCTAAGTACCCCAAACAACCCAAAACTTAAAAAGAAAACAGGCTGACTTCAAAACTGTTTTGACCTTCGACTATTGTAACCTCTTTTTCACCCACTTCCCAACCTCCAATTTAGTTATAGTTTCTTGCATTGGAAATCCACTTAAATTACCTTTTCAGGGATACTTGGATCGCAAAATAAGAGTTTGTAGAACTCCCGATATGATCAAAACAATTGACCCTAAATTCTGCCCAGTTTTTAAAAACGGGTTTAATTAAATTAACCTAATTAATTACCCATAACCCCACCAATTACAAGCCCTAAAACATATAATCATTATGATTTCATTAAAATACAGATTTTAATTTAAACCCTAACCTAAATCCATCATAAGATGATTATATAAACATTAAAAAAATTAAATTAAAAAGGAATTATGAAGGTTTTACCTTAAGATTTATGGAAGATGAAAAAAAATACTGAAACCCTAAAAACTCTCCTTAAACCGTCGGCTATAGGACTCCAGGAAGAAAAATAATGACTTTTGATTTTAATAAAAACATTATATAGGGTATGGGTGAATCCTAGTCCAACCCATAGCCCACTTTCCTTTTTCTTTTTTTTCTTTTGTTTTAGTCGGCCAAACCGACCCCCCCCCCCTTATGTATTTTTTTATTTTTTTTCTTTTTATTGTTTAATATTACACTAATAATATTTACTTAATTTACCTTAATTTATTACAACTCCTAAAACCACCAAAACCTCAAAACCGTAAAACTAGTCAAATTTACGCGTTTACCGTAAAAGACGTAAAATATACACTTTTATAAAAAATCTCAAATTTTGAAATAAACTTTATAACTAAGTCCTAAATGACTTAAAACCATCCCGAAAAATATTCATATGACTAATTACCTCATCCGAGACCTCTAAATGCTAAACCGTAAATCCTATAAAATACAACTTATTATAATACTTATACGTATACGTAAACATAAAAATATCACCATTTCATTTCATAGTCACTAATTGTGAGCTCATGAACATGAAATAACCGTTCCTCGATTTACTTATGAGTACTCTATACTCATAAACGATATCCACACCAACCTCGTTCACGCAAAATAACATGTAAACACACTAAACAAATAGTCACACATGAAATAACCTAAAAATAGGACCAAGTGACGAACCTCAAAACCACGGTTGTCACATAAGGCTCGACTGGTAATCCAAGGCTTTAGACAAAAGGAAGGAAACGATTATTTCGATACCTATGCACTAGTTGCTCGTATCACTACTATTACATTGTTTTTAGCTTTGACGGCTATTCACAATCTAGTGATCCATCAAATGGATGTCAAAACAGCATTTTTAAATGGTGATCTGGAAGAAGAAGTGTATATGAAGCAACCGGAAGGATTTGTTTTGCCCGGTAGAGAGCATATGGTGTGTAAGCTAGTTAAGTCATTGTATGGGCTGAAACAAGCACCTAAGCAGTGGCATCAAAAGTTTGATGAGGTTGTGTTGTCTAGTGGTTTCCTCTTAAACCAATATGACAAATGTGCATATAGCAAATTTGATGACTCCGGTAATGGTTTTATAATTTGTCTATATCTTGACGACATGTTGATATTTGGCACTGACCAAAGTCAAGTGGATAAAACTAAAAAGTTTTTGTCATCTAACTTTTCTATGAAAGATATGGGAGAAGCTGACGTTATTCTTGGTATTAAGATTAAACGTGAAAATAAAGGGATTGTCATTACACAATCTCATTATATTGAGAAAATACTCAAGAAATTCAGTCGTGAAGATTGTTCTCCGGTGAGTACTCCCATGGATCCGGTAGAAAAGCTTATGCCAAACACAGGTAAAACTGTGGATCAGCTCGAATACTAAAGAGCCATTGGTTCTTTGATGTATGCTATGACGAGCACTAGACCTAATATTGCTTATGTAGTTGGTAGGTTGAGTAGGTTTACTAGTAATCCTAGTAGACAGCATTGGCATGCAATAACAAGAGTATTTAAGTACTTGAAAGGTACTAAGGATTATGGTTTATCATATGTTGGATATCCTTCGGTGTTAGAAGGTTATTCAGATTCTAGCTGGATAAATCATGTTAAAGATTCATCTTCTACTAGTGGATGGGTGTTCTTGCTTGGGGGAGGTGCTATGGAATCTGAGTTTTTAGCATTGGTTGCTGCTGGTAAAGAAGTAGATTGGCTAAGGAACTCGATACATGAGATTCCAGTATGGCCGAAACCAATATCACCTATTTCTATTCATTGTGATAGTGCTTCCACTTTGGATAAAGCTTATAGTCTATAATGGCAAGTCTAAACACTTAGGTGTTAGACATAGTATGATTAGGGAGCTAATCATGAATGGTGTAATATTTATTGACTTTGTTCGGTCACAACATAATTTAGCTGACCACTTGATGAAGGCGTTAGCTAGAGACTTGGTGAATAAGTCGGTGATTGGGATGGGTTTGAAGTCCATCTAGATCTACTACCTATGAGATACCCAATTCCCGTCTAATACAACGTTAGAAGCTGAATTTAATGTGGAAAGCTCATAGCTAGAGATTGGAATGCATGTGTTTATTATCCCAAGGTATGTTTTCAGACCTGCAAGTGATGTTAGGTTGAAGTATATCTTCTTAATGGTTCTTTTGAAAAATTGCATGCAAGAGCAAGATTAAAAGGACCACCTATATGAGCATGAAGTTTTTCCGCTTCAAGAAGCTTGGACTTGGCTTTCTATATGTTCATTAATGGATAGGGACACATGGCTTGTAATAGTGTCAAGACAAAACTGTAGAGTGTTGTAGAAACTTATGTGTATAGTATCTTCAGGTATTCACATGAGTTGACGGGTTCAATCGTTACGACACCCCGATTCTCGAATATTAGGAATGTGTATTATACTAAGATGAAAATTCAATCGCAAGACATTTTCATTTATGCATTGGTTTGTTTTGTTATGTTTGCTTTTATACTTGTATATATCTTTATATATATTTTAGTAGATCAAGGATTACACTAAAATGGGGGGGATTTGTTGGTGATTTTAGTGTCATCAACTATTTTAGTTAATCGGGATTTACTAGAGACCAATGAGATTTCATATTCGGCTCTGACATGAGTTAGGGGAAGTGCGGAGTGCACACTCGTTGAGCTAATATGTTATCGCCCACGACGAAAATGCAGGGGTCAAGGGGTATGCGCCCCCTTGCGGGGTCAAGGGGTAGAGCCCCTCGCTGAACTGGGCGGGGGTCGAGGGGGGACCGCCCCTCGCGGGGTTTGGGGCAGCGCCCCAAAACCTAAACGATTTTTACGAATCAGTATTAAGGATTCGTCTTAATTTTCTCGTGAAAACCCAACCAACATATCTGTTGGTGAACAGTTGTAACTGTTCTAAGATAACTGTTTGCAACCCTCTTTTCAACTGTTCTTTAACAGTTTTTGGTCTCATATGAACGTAACGAAAAACACACGATTCTCTCTGTTCCTGCTTTGATCTGTTGTGCCTAGAATCAAAGTGTTTCTGCTTGAATTATCCCGATAAGGATTTCGTGTAACCCAGGCACCAATATGGTCGAAATACTTTATACGGAAAGTGAACTTAACACGATTCAAGTAGATATCCAGGATTATCACATTGTCGTACAGACACCCTAAATTCATACACTTATTACTCCATAGTAGAATTTAAATAAAACAATCCAAAGCCCTTTTATCTCTGAACCAGTCAGTTATTGAATTACAAGTCAAGAAAAGATGCACACTGAAAAAAAAATAAGATCTACTGATAAAAATCGATTTGGGATCGGATGGATGAAAAATGTATGACTTATTGGTTGGGGATTGGCTGTATTAGAGATATTAAGGTTTGTAGGATCGCTTTTTTTGTTAATCGGTGTATGAATTTTTAAGGTTAAGATCGAGGTATGGCCTGATATTATGTTAGAATATATAAACCCTATAATAATAATATTATTATCAACCATCAATGCCTTAAACCCACAAACCGGGCTTGAGCTTTATTACCTTTTAATAAATAGCTCGGTATATGTTTAAACTCAAACTTAGCAAGTCGACTCAGTAGCGATCGCCCCCCAAAATGGATAACTCGGACACTATTTGATGTGGAAATCTAGAAAACTAGCTATGGTAATTTGTCATGGTATTATTGTTTTATGTAGTCTATAAAAAATCGAATGCTTCAAGTTCTCATCTTAGATGTTGAGAAAACTTTAATAGAACAAGGTACTACTATAAGTTATGACATGCATTTTAGAAACAATGTCACAACTAAGACATCAGAGTAATTAAATCAAAGCTATAAGAGACAAATTAGGAGGTCGTTGTCTTGTACTATTATCTTCAAAATGTGATGTCATCTCCAATATATAAAAACACATACTGAACCACTTTGATTGGCACTCAAATTGTCAAAAACATTACCTATTACTCTAGTTCATTATCAAACACATATGTTAGGATATGTATGTTTTGATATATGTTTAACTAATAATTAGAAATGACTTAATTGTCATATACTGTTTATATTTTTATAAACTTGCAGCTGACAAGGGAAGTTTTCAGCCTAAGCTTGTGGATATTGCGGCTTACCCTTACCCTCAACCTATTGCAACACATAGCACGACTCGAAGCATTTTTGGAAGATTTAAATTTGCAGCTGCTTCTTAGTTGGTGTGGAGTGAAAGGAATTCGAGGCTTTTTGAGAAGATCAAGAGATCCCCGCAAAAGGTTATACTATTATGGTTACTGTTCGATTGAAGCTCCTAACTTTTAAGTTAAAATTTTTTAATTCGATATATATGCTTCTTTCGCGGTAGAATATGCCAGGTTCATTCAAGTGTTATGTGTGAGTGTAGCAGGTATAGTTTTGTGTTAGTTATTCGGTTTCATTTGGAATGTATTCAAGCGTTTGTACTTCAAGTTACGCTTTAAGTTAATGTGGTACTTTATCATATATCATTATAATCAATTGTTTTTTTTAACTAGTACTCTCTCCGTCTAATATTAATAATCCAGTATACTATTTTTGGATGTCTCATATTAATAGTCCAGTCCAAAAACAGATAAGAAATATATATTAAGTTTAATATATCACTGATGTGTCGTGGAATGTATATGTTAATTAGATACGTTATAGGGTAAAACAGAAAATTACCTTAAGAAAAAAGTAATAGACAAAAATTACCAAAGACGAATTTACTTAAACACGATGATGAACCAAGTTCGTTGTACACGAAGATCGAGTGAATTTGAGACGTTTTTGTTTCGATTTGGACAATTGATTCAAATGGTTTTCGGTTTCTAAACTAAAATTACTCTTACAAATTTTAAGCTAATTTAATCCTAAAGTGCATGAATCGTTCCCCATTATATTTAATCTAAAAAAACAATTATTAAAAATTAAAAACAATTAAATTAAAAATCTATTTTAAAAAAATAACTTTTACTTTTTTACTAAACAAAATCTATTTTCTAAAACTATTTTGTTTTAAACTAACTTAATTAAAATCTAATTATTAAAAATCTAATTTATTTAAAAACTAACTTTTATAACTAATTAATTTTATAAAATTAATAAAACATTTTTTTATTTTGTTATTATTTATTTATTATTTTAAAATTATATAAAAGTAAATAAAATGACTTGAATTTAAATAAAGCTAAATCTATTTATTTAAACAAAACTAAAGCTGACAGCCTACTGTCAAGCTATATTAATTAAAAATTTGGTATTATAACAAAAACAGCTAACTAGAGCAATTGGTAAACGCATTTGGCTGTTATCCATGAGGACATGGGTTCGAGTCCCATGAGGGACATTATTTGTGACAATACTTTTTGGACATCAATTAAGCAAAACAAAAATCACATTTATGACTTTTGTGCAAACTATTTGGAATGATGAAAATCAAAAGGTCACAGGAGTGACAAAACTGATATAGCAAAAACAACCAAAACAAAACCTTAAACAAGCTACTCAGATAAGATTCAAAGATATCATCAAAATCAAATAAACAATTTAAAGCAGGTTGTAATTCTTATTTAACCCAATAACAGATACATAAGTAAAAAAACTGATTAAGATACAGTGAAACTTATAACAACCAAAAGCAGATTTCCTATTTAAAATATAGATTCATTAAAAGGTATAAAAAGTAAAAACTCAATTAATCAAATCAGCTTATGCTTCAAACACAAATCCAGTTAAAACTTCTTAACTCATTACACTGATTCAATGACATATTAAGTTTTCAATTAACATATCATTAAATTAGTTTAAACTAAGTTATAAAAAATAGCCTAATCAGCAAAATACCACAGATATTCCCCAAACTAAATAAGACAATTAAACTTACAAATTTAACAAAAAAAAACAATAATAAATTGATTATCACAAAGCTAATCCAAACATCAACACTACTCATTTTAGCAGTCTTAACCTATCAATCCTAAATCAAGTAGATCCATATAAACTAACACAAAGCAGCAGTTCAAATCCACAATCATTTTTCAAGCAATTAATTAAAACAAATAAAACTAAAAACTTAGGAATTAAATAATGAGCTTGACCTATAGTTGAAGAACCCGTTGATGATGAAGTATCGCGCTGAGCGTACTTTAGACCGAATCAAGCCCACCCATAACTCGCATCATTCTCAAACCAAGCATCAACATCTCTCTCGAACCAGTATCATCGAACGAACAGAAAGTATAATGGAATCTGAACCACCATATCATTCAAACCGACTACAACCTCTCTCGAAAGATTCATCCTATGAATCAAATTTAAAACAAACAGATTGTTTATAACACTTTCTAGTAGGGAAAGTTTGTTCCCCAATTTTTACTTTTATTATTTAACATAAGCTATTAATTAGCTTAATCAAATAATATTAATACAATGTCAAACAGATTATGAAAATAATAATTGTAATAAAATTTTTGACAGTAAATTAAATAGAGACAAATTCAACTCAATTAAAACTTTTATTAATCACTTGAAAGGATACAATACTAAGAAAATAAAATTACAATTACCCCTATATCTATTATAACATCATAACAGTAAAGTAAAAAAAATTGGATAACAATTATAGAATATTTGGGGGGTTTTTATAGGCCAACCCCCAAGGCTTGCTAAGGAAGTTTGTTGAGACGAACCCTTGATCTTGGCCATTGATCTCTTCTCTCTCTTCTTTCTCTTGATCTCACGGCTGATAAATTACAAGCTAGCACACGGATTGCCAACGTGGCAATCAAGTGTGCTAGTTGTGCTTTCTCTTTGCTGAAATGGCCTAATATGATTGGTGGATTGGTGGTGATGTGTTGTCACAGCCAATGAATAGCTGCCACGTCAATAGATGCCTCCATCTTCAAGACCCGAAAAACTTGGGTATTTATTTCCCACTCGTGTGCATCACACGTGCTTCATAAATAAGTGAAAAGCCCCAAATATTTAATACTTTTTGTGATTAGGGTTTTGAAACAGTAAAGTTACAGGTTTTGGGGTTGAGGGTGAAAATGGTGAGAGATGGGTTATTTCTTGGATGTAACGAAAGGAAAGATGTGTGTCGTTTGGTGTGTGTGAGTGGTTGTAATTGTATACTTTGACCAAAAGTAAATAAACGTTTAACTTGCACACTTTCTTATCTGAAAACCCTAATGGGTAACAAAGGCCCAATACTTCACGTCCCACATGTAAATTGTTTAACATGGGCTTGTACTCATTTTGCTACTTCTTCCATTCTTTGCATATAATTGTTTTGGGCTTGCACCAATTTTGGACCAAAGATTGCTATATCCGTTTCATAAAATTTTTACGGGCCCAAAAACTTTAGTCTTAAACTAACATAACTCATTAATGGGCTTAAAAGCCCATTAAGCATTGTGGGACCCATTAAGCCCAATTAACTTTGATAAATCCAAATCCTCGGATAAGAATGATCTTTATTTTTGCCTTCTTGAAATTATCCCTCAAAATCATGTCGGTTTTATCGGTTTTCGTGATCTTTAGTACCTACACACATGAAACAAGAAACATGCATATACAAGGCCTTTTTCATATAATTTATGCATTTATTTATTGTTTCTAGATACAAATGATATGAGTAAAATCACTCATATCAAACTCCCCCTTGCTAAGCAATTGCCGTGTCCTCACGCAATGATAAAATAAAACACTAACTACACCATTATTCAACTTTTGGAACCTTTATTTTGCAAAGACATAATGTATTGCTTTCATTATTAGAAAAATAACTTTAAGGATCATAAAACTCAAATAGATTCATCGTCCTCGACTTTTCACTTTTCCATGCCAAGTGTAAAAACAAGATCATTGTCAATCATAAGCTCCAAAATTAAAACAACTCATACAAGTAATTTGTGTTAAACTCAATCTCCTATTATTCCTCATTGTATCTCTAGATTTTATTTGTCATTCACCCAAAGGCTCATTTGACTTTATTTGATATTTATTAGTCCAAAAATGAAGGCAATAACGGTGTAAACTTAACACTCAAAACCTAACCTCGACTTCAAAAACCGTTGTCACTAAAGAAAGCCCACATCAAGGATAACTTAACACGATTTGAGAGATAAATCCCCGGAACCAAAATTTGGCTAATAGGACTACTTAAAAGCAACAATAAAACATCCAAAGTCAATTATGACCTTATTAATGGAGCTAGCAACAACTAAATCATAACACCTTGTGGCTCTTTAAGATGCAATTGTGCTCCTTATTCAAAATTTACACCCGAAGGCTCCTTGGACAAAAATAAGGGAATTGACATTCACCATCCCACCTTATGGCTCATGATGATGAAGCAAGTTTTATTCAACACGTCCCCTTTCCATACACCCTAAGGCTCTAATGACAAGGTTAGTGCTACATGACTCTCACCCGAAGGCTCATAGAGAACATGTTTTTATTTATTCATCTTTATTAATATGATATATATAGGAAGCCAAATTTCCGTAATCCCATGCTCAAAAGTCCATGACGCTGACACCCTTAATGTGTTCTCACTTTAATTACAAGAGAAGAAAAAGAAGGAGTTACGAGTTAAGATATCAAGCCTAAACCGCTAAAAACTTCATTTATTAAGCAATTAATTATTCAAGCGTGGAAAATAAATACGAGGAGATTAAATCAAACACAAAAATACTTATACAAAGAAGAATTAACCTTATAAACTTATTATTAAACTCTATCATCTCTTGTTCTCCATATTATAAAATTTCAAAAATGTGAACCAATGGATACTTAGCCTATTAAATCAAAGTTTTGGGTTTTCAAGTCATCTATAGGATCTTGCATCTTCTTATACTTATTCAAGTTTTAGAATTTGTGTTTTAAAGTTCCCTTGATAAACGACTTTCTAGGATCAATTACAGGAACTTGCGAAAAGTTCTTGTTCTTAACTCGTATGAGTTAAGACTTTCGCGTTTTAAAGTTCCCTATATAAAAGCCTAGCAAAACTTAATTCAAACACGTTAAGGAAAAGCTATGGTAAAAACCGAGTCGAGTCAAAAACTATTTTTATTTTCACCAACGGAAAGCCTACATTCGTGTCAAAAACACTTATTTTGTTTATTAAAACTTAAAAATAACACTAAAAATTTGAAATTTTTATGATAAAACGAGAAAAAAAATTACGTTTAGACACGACAAAAGAAATTGGAAGCGATTATATCGATTGACTCCCCATGCTAAAACCAAACATTGTCCTCAATGTTTCTTAACTCAAGAGTAACACCCCCTTGCTAAAACACGAAGAGTCTAATGCAAAATCCTAACATGGAAAGAGCACGCAAATCTATAAGCCGTTTATTAATTATGCCTCAAGATAAAACGTTAGTCGATAAAAATCAAAGGATAAAGAGTGTGCCCCTTTATGGCAATCAAAGAAAGGAAGATCAAGTGGACTGGCAAAAACCGAACACGAGAGTCTTCAATGATTAGGGTCATACCTAAGATTCACAACACAACAAAACACGAGCACGAGCTTGAAAGATCAAGCCTTATTAGTTGTTAGAAAATAGAAAGAAGATAGAATGTATGGGACTCCCCCACAAGGCACCTCGTTTTTATTAACCGAGTCATGAGCTCGACTCGATCCCCGCATTCATTGGTCCTTAGGGAAAAAGGTGAAAACTAGCATAATGGAATAAAATCCATGATAAAGCACGATGTCGGGGTCAAAGATTACATCCTCGTTGTCGGATGACAAACGAAAGGATAAAACTCCAACACAAATCTCTAAAAAGAGATGGTAGTCACAAATCACGATATGGATATAACAAGCTCCCCGAGATAAACTCGCACCAAGATGATCGAAAAATCTTTCAATTATTACATCGGTGAAAGGCCGAGATTTCCCTAAATCAATGATTCCGGGGTCGAATACCTCGTCCTCGGGAGAGAAAGGAATGGACAACACGGTGTCGTCCCCCCATGCTAATCCATGATCATATAAAGCACATGGTAATGGTGGGTTAAAAGTCTCAACAATTGTGGTATCAACTTGCATGACTTTGTTGACCTTATCACTCTTATGAATGTGAACAAAGGGGTCATGGTACTCAAAATGAGTCGCATGAAAAACCCGTACATTAAGATCAAAGCGAGTGGGAAGGATAATTGGAGTAAAAGTAATTTCTCCCTCCGAGTCAACATTATCATCATCATAAATCGGGTGATCAAACCAAAGATTTTCATCACCGTCATTAGACTCTTCCTCAAATTCCGAAGGAATATCTATATAGAGAAACTTATCAAACTCCTTAATGAAGATCTCATCATCACAAAGGTTGTGAGACGAAGGAGATATGATGTTCTCAAAATACTCTTGAAACAATGGATTATTGTTCATTGAAGCTTCAAAGAGAGGATTTGAGTAGGTCACAAAAGTATCATCAATCTTGTCATCACAAGAAATATCAGACAAAGTATCAAGTGTGTCACACTCGGATACAAGATCATCATTCTCGATAGAAGGAAATTCATCGGAGAATTCCTCGAGAATGGTAGGTAAAACATGAGAATCACGCTCGATTTCGAAATCGGTAACGTCTTCACTTCCCCGTGGAAGTGGATCAACAAGTTCATTGGCAAACTTATCGAATGAAAAGTCGCTAACCTCACTCGGTGTGGAGTAGGAATCAAATGGTCCATTTTCAAACATTGTTCAATTAAAGCAATATCTCTCTCGGGATCAAAATTCTCACTATCAAACTCACTAGCATCAAATGGTGCACTAAGGTATTCATCAATTTCCTTTTCAATCTTAGAACTATCATCCTCGTGTGGAATGAGTGGAGACGAGATAAGATTACAACACGATTTAACAAAACAAGAATCTTTCTTTGAATTTAACTTTTCTTCATCACAAAATGAGGTTTTCATAATTGGTAAAACACCTTTGTAAAAGAGAGATCTCTCATTACTTTCAATAGTTTTAACAAGTTTCACACTTTCCACTTTCTTAGAAACAAATCTTGGAATCTTTTCCGGTTTGAAAACAATACTTTTATCCCCATAAAAAAATTTAATCTCCTCTTTCCTCATATCAACTTGAACATGAGCCGTGCACAAAAATGGTCGTCCTAAAATGATAGGAACACGAGGATTGGTCTCATAATCAACGATAGCAAAATCGGCTAGGTACAAAAATTTTCCCACTTTAACAATGACATTCTCCGCTAAACCAACCGGATGGGTGGTGGTACCATTAGCAAGCTCAATGATCATCCGAGTGGTACTAAGTGGTACATAGTCAAGAGTTTTCCAAATGGCTAAGGGCATTAAGTTAATGCTAGCTCCTAGATCGGTTAGAGCTTTGCATACCCCAAGCTCATTGAAAACACAAGGTATCAAGAATTGACTCGGATCTTTATATTTCTCGGGAAGAATCAAAGAAAACCGAGGTACTAATCATATTTAAAGTAGCCTTGGTGACATCAAGAAAGGTCTCGTTAGGTGGAGGATCAAACTCAATCACTTCTTCTAAATTATCACAATCATCATAAACAGTGATGGCCTTAAGCTCTCCCTTCGGGTTTGCAATGGTATTACTAGGTAAGCAACCCGAAGAAGAAGATGGTTTAGACATAAATCCCTCGAACATCGAAAGCAATTTATTTTAACCTTGTTCCAAACTTTGTTGCATACGATTTTGACTTTGCTCTAATCTTTGCTCAAAACGGTTTTGGTTTTGTTCAAGTCTTTGTTGATTAAGCTCAATCTTGTTATTTTGCCCTCTAATCGTATTTTGAAACTCATTCTTCAAAGTTTCCATTTGTCCTTGAATATTATTTTGAAAAGCTTTGAAATTTGCCTCATTCGTTTTAATGTAGCTTGACAAATCATTTTGGTTATTGTGAAAACCTTGATTGTTTTGATTAGCATTAAACCCATTTCCTTGATTGAAATTCCCTTGGTTACCACGGTTAAAATTATTCCCATTATTCCCATTGTTGTACCTATTTTGAACCGGTGGAAAACCCGGTGGAGCAACATGATTTTGACGAGTAACTTAACCGTTGGAGCCATAAGTTACCGTCGCGGCAAAAGCACTAGCTTGATCAAACCCCGTGGTTGAACAAGCATAATTAGTATGTGCTCCACCACATGATACACAAAAACTCTCAACCATATTAATCGATCCATGAGTATTCTTCCTAATCTCATTCAAAATTGTGTCAATCTTAGAGTCCAATCTAGCAATCTCGGTATTAGATGAATTCACATTGGAAACAACCGGTGTGTTTTGTGAATATTGCACTCTAGACTTATTCTCAATTATACCCCAAGCGTCTCTCGGAGTTTTTCTTAAAAGATTACCACCCGCGGCGGCATTTAAAGAATCTTGTTCAACCATATTAAGTCCATTATAAAAAGTATTGATTTGGTGCAATTCCGAGAAACCGTGGTGTGTACATTGTCTTAACAAATCTTTAAACCTTTCCCAAGCAACCCCAAACGATTCATGCACTTTTTGTTCAGTTATAGTGATCTCGTTCTTAAAGTGTGTTGTTTTAGATGGTGGAAAGAAGTAATTCATGAACTTAGACACTAAATCATTCCATGTCAAAATCGAACCCGGTGGTTCTTTCTCATACCAAATCTTAGCGTTACCCTCGAGCGAGTACGGAAAACGTATGAGCTTAATCGCGTCATTCGGCACATCTCTAAACTTGAGAGTCGAGGTAATACGAAGAAAATTCCGAATGTGAGAGTGCTGGTTATCGGTCTCATTGCCACGAAATTGGTCGGCACGAATGAGTGATAAAAGACCCGTCTTAATCTCAAAATGATCCGCCAAAATAGTCGGCACAACGATTGCTTCCCCATACCCTTCGGTGGGTGCACGGAGCAATTCCTCCATTGTTCGGTTATCGGCCATCTCTACAACAATAGGTGGAAGCTCGGGTTCCACTATTCGTTGTTGACGGTTTCTATTTCTACGAGGAATGTTTTTAAGCCTATTATAATCAATCGAAAGTCGAGAAGATCGTAATTGCATAAACCAAAGTGACGAGAATTTTAGAAGATTGAAGAAAAGAAATTAGACTAGAAGAAGATTATTTTTGGTATTTTATTTGGTATTGCTCAATCAAAAAGATCGATAAAAACAAGGAATAAGGATAACTACTATGGAAGTAAATTACCACCGGTCGACTTTGAAACGATAGGTGAAAACCTAAACGTCTCGAGGTTCAATAAGTAAACTACAAAAATAAGATTTAATACTACTTGAGTTGGCAAACCAATAATCGGTCGTCCCTCTCAATATACGCACAAGCAAGCGGGGAAACGAGGTGGCACAAAGCACTTAAAAACCTTTTTCCTTAGACGGCCTTTTATAGCACGTTGCCTTATACCCACCTTATAGTTTGTATAAATCGAGTTCAAACTTCTTATTAGTATCTATATATTTTGCCTTTTTTTCGTATTGGATTCGAATACAATAGCTAGGTGATGAAATCCCAACTAAGGTCTTATTTGGAAGTAGGTAAATTTATTGTTCTACGTAATACAATATAGTAATCACAAAAAAACATGAAAAACGATACATACTATATAATAGAAAAATAACAAAAATTTTCCGCGGACGGAAAGGGTCTTCAAATCAACGATCAACAAATCTCACAAAGACGAATCGTACACAAGATCCCCGGCAGTGGCGCCAAAATTTTTGATGTGTCGTGGAATGTATATGTTAATTAGATACGTTATAGGGTAAAACAGAAAATTACCTTTAGGAAAAAGTAATAGACTAAAATTACCAAAGACGGATTTAATTAAACACGATGATGAACCAAGTTCGTTGTACACGAAGATCGAGTGTATTTGAGATTTTTTTGTTTCGATTTGGACAATTGATTCAAACGGTTTTCGGTTTTTAAACTAAAATTACTCTTACAAATTTTAAGCTAATTTAATCCTAAAGTGCATGAATCGTTCCCCATTATATTTAATCTAAAAAAACAATTATTAAAAATTAAAAACAATTAAATTAAAAATCTATTTTAAAAAAATAACTTTTACTTTTTACTAAAGAAAATCTATTTTCTAAAACTATTTTGTTTTAAACTAACTTAATTAAAATCTAATTATTAAAAATCTAATTTATTTAAAAAATAACTTTTATAACTAATTAATTTTATAAAATTAATAAAACATTTTTTTATTTTTTTATTATTTTTTTATTATTTTAAAATTATATAAAAGTAAATAAAATGACTTGAATTTAAATAAAGCTAAATCTATTTATTTAAACAAAACTAAAGCTGACAGCCTACTGTCAAGCTATATTAATTACAAATTTGGTATTATAACAAAAACAACTAACTAGAGCAATTGGTAAACGCATTTGGCTGTTATCCATGAGGACATGGGTTCGAGTCCTATGAGGGACATTATTTGTGACAATATTTTTTCGGACATCAATTAAGCAAAACAAAAATCACAGTTATGACTTTTGTGCAAACTATTTGGAATGATGAAAATCAAAAGGTCACAGGAGTGACAAAACTGATATAACAAAAACAACCAAAACAAAAGCTTAAACAAGCTACTCAGATAAGATTCAAAGATATCATCAAAATCAAATTAACAAATTAAAGCAGACTGTAATTCTTATTTAACCCAATAACAAATACACAAGTAAAAAAACTGATTAAGATACAGTGAAACTTATAACAACCAAAAGCAGATTTCCTATCTAAAATATAGATTCATTAAAAGGTATAAAAAGTAAAAACTTAATTAATCAAATCAGCTTATGTTTCAAACACAAATCCAGTTAAAACTTATTAACTCACTACACTGATTCAATGACATATTAGGTTTTCAGTTAACATATCATTAAATTAGTTTAAACTAAGTTATGAAAAATATCCTAATCAGCAAAATACCACAGATATTCCCCAAACTAAATAAGACAATTAAACATACAAATTTAACAAAAAAAACAATAATAAGCTGATTATCACAAAGCTAATCAAAACATCAACACTACTCATTTTAGTAGTCTTAACCTATCAATCCTAAATCAAGTAGATCCATATAAACTAACACAAAGCAGTAGTTCAAATCCACAATCATTTTTCAAGCAATTAATTAAAACAAATAAAACTAAAAACTTAGGAATTAAATAATGAGCTTGACCTATAGTTGAAGAACCCGTTGATGATGAAGTATCGCGCTGAGCGTACTTTAGAACGAATCAAGACCACCCATAACTCGAATCATTCTCAAACCAAGCATCAACATCTCTCTCGAACCAGTATCATCGAACAAACATAAAGTATAATGGAATCTGAACCACCATATCATTCAAACCGACTACAAACTCTCTTGAAAGATTCATCCGACGAATCAAACTCAAAACAAGCAGATTGTTTATAACACTTTCCAGTAGGGAAAGTTTGTTCCCCAATTTTTACTTTTATTATTTAACATAAGCTATTAATTAGCTTAATCAAATAATATTAATACAATGTCAAATAGATTATGAAAATAGTAATTGTAATAAAAAATTTGACAGTAAATTTAAAGAGACAAATTCAACTCAATTAAAAATTTTATTAATCACTTGAAAGGATACAATACTATGAAAAGAAAATTACAATTACCCCTAAATCTATTTTAACATCATAATAGTAAAGTAAAAAATAAATAAATAACAATTACAGAATATTTGGGGGTTTTTATAGGCCAACCCCCAAGGCTTGCTAAGGAAGTTTGTTGAGACGAACCCTTGATCTTGGCCATTGATCTCTTCTCTCTCTTCTTTCTCTTGATCTCACGGCTGATAAATTAAGAGCTAGCACACGGATTGCCAACGTGGCAATCAAGTGTGCTAGTTGTGCTTTCTCTTTGCTAAAATTTCCTAATATGATTGGTGGATTGGTGGTGATGTGTTGTCACAGCCAATGAATAGCTGCCACGTTAATAGATGCCTCCATCTTCAAGCCCCGAAAAAGTTGGGGATTTATTTCCCACTCGTGTAGATCACACGTGCTTCACAAATAAGTGAAAAGCCCCAAATATTTAATACTTTTTGTGATTAGGGTTTTGAAACAGTAAAGTTACAGGTTTTGGGATTGAGGGTGAAAATGGTGAGAGATGGGTTATTTCTTGGATGTAACGGAAGGAAAGATGTGTGTCGTTTGGTGTGTGTGAGTAGTTGTAATTGTATAATTTGACCAAAAGTAAATAAACGTTTAACTTGCACACTTTCTTATCTGAAAACCCTAATGGGTAACAAAGGCCCAATACTTCGCGTCTTACATGTAAATTGTTTAACATGGGCTTGTACTCATTTTGCTACTTCTTCCATTCTTTGCATATAATTGTTTTGGGCTTGCCCCAATTTTGGACCAAAGATTGCTATATCCGTTTCATAAAATTGTTACGGGTCCAAAAACTTTAGTCTTAAACTGACATAACTCATTAATGGGCTTAAAAGCCCATTAAGCATTGTGGGACCCATTAAGCCCAATTAACTTTGATAAATCCAAATCCTCGGATAAGAATGATCTTTATTTTTGGCTTCTTGAAATTATCCCCCAAAATCATGTCGGTTTTGCCGGTTTTCGTGATCTTTAGTACCTACACACATGAAACAAGAAACATGCATATACAAGGACTTTTTCACATAATTTATGCATTTATTTATTGTTTATAGATACAAATGATATGAGTAAAATCACTCATATCAATCACCCTCACTTGAGGGTATTATTAAAACAATAAAAAAGTTGTAAATTAATTGGTTAAAAGTAAACTGTTTTTGTATAAAAAGTAAAATAAAAAAACCTGAAAAAGTGATATTTTTATTAAACTGCGTGTTTATTATTGATGAACTATTATTATAAGACGGAGGGAGTAACATTTATTAAGATTAACTCGTTTACCCAAAAAAAACTTGCAGCTGATAAAAGTAGTACTCATAAAAAAACAGGACGACCATTTATTTTTTCCCACCAATGCTTTAGACATGTTATATCCTTACTACTAGTACATCTAGGGGTGTTCAAAAAACCGAGAAACCGACGAACCGAGCCGAACCGCTTAATCCGAAACCGAAAAAACCCGAAACCGAAGAAACCGAAACCCAAAAAAACCGAAACCGAAAAAACCCGCTTATAACGGTTCGGTTACGGTTTTCATTTTTAGATATCCGTCAACTGTTTTAAACATGTATTTGTAAATTTAATTAATGTGATCGTAGTTTATAAATATCGAATAAATATTTTTTAGTTAATATGTTATTTATGAATATTCTAATGCACGTTTTTTAAGAAAATAATTTTTATATGATTTTTATCTATTTAATGTCGTTGAATTATACGAAAACTACGTTCTATGTTCTAAACCATGTTATTATTTATAAACTAAAACTTTATGAAACTTATATAATGGTTAACCGTGACCCAAACCGTGAGTAACCGCTAATTTCGGGTAACCGTATGTCCGGTTAACCGCCTTGTACGGTTCGGTTACGGATAGTAAATTTAACTAATCAAACCGCGATAGATAATTAAAATCGTCTAACTAACCGAACCGAACCGACCCGTGAACACCCCTAAGTACATCATTTGAAAAAGGACAAATTCAATCCAAAAGCCCGACAAACGTATTTTCACATCAATCGTTAAAATTGTACAACCAAAAAAATTCAATCATTTTTAGCCATTTTTGCCACACAAATAATTCACATCCAACTACTAGCCAAATATTTAGACACCTTTATGGTCTTCATTATCGTGAAATAGTAATACTCCCTCCGTCCCTAAATAAGTGTCCACTTGGACTTTTTTCGGTCTTTGTTTTTCATGTTTGACCATAAATATTTATATTTACGTTATATAATACTTGATTCAAATTATATGAATGGATTGAGTTTTAAATGAAATTTTATTGATATAATTTTCATCAAGTATAATATAACACAAATATAAATATTTACGGTCAAAGTTAAGCAAAAAAGACCAAAAAAAGTTAAAGTGGACACTTATTTAAAGACGGAGGGAGTATTACTTTAATTTGACGTATAAAATAACAAGAAGATTACTAAAACTCGGATATGTATAAATAACATTAATCTTTACTCATTACATAATATCTCTAAAAATTGTAAAGTGAGGCTTTAGAATCATGGATGGACTCACATAAGAGTCTGGTGTAGCATGGGCTACACTTATTTTAGGGCCACGAAGTGTAAAAAAAATTTAAAATTGTTCTTTTTTTAGTATGTGTAACACCTAAAATCTTTTGTGCTATCTTCGTTTTTTATAATGTAACTTTAGTTAGCCTAATATTTTTTATGCAACACCTCTTTTAAAATTCTGAGTCCGCCCGTGTAACCTTTTATGCCATTATATATTTTCTTCTCGGCTTCTTGTTGATCTTTGTCTTGTGACACATTTGTGGTTCAAAATAAAATATAGATTTCCAATATGATAACAATTAATATGAAGTGTTATAATACTAGTGTGACTAGGAAATTAATTGAAGGAGTGGTGATATAGTACGGGTTTGTTAAAATAAAGATACATCATGGTGTGTGGGGGTCCAACATTCCAAGCTCAAAGGATGGAGACTAAAATTGCTTTTAAGGGAAGATGATTGATCGAGTCGATAGAGTCACGTACAACTTGAGAGCAAGAAGAGGACAATCACATAGAGAAATATATATATATATATATATATATATATATATATATATATATATATATATATATATATATATATATATATATATATATATATATATATATATATATATATAGATATATATATATATACATATATATATATATATATATATATATATATATATATATATATATATATATATATATATATATATATATATATATATATATATATATATATATATATATATATATATATATATATATATATATAATAGACGAGTACCCGCGTATAGCGACGACAATTGTCTAGCCATCGATAATTAATCATATGCTATATTGTGGTAAGTATTGCGTGAAACGTTTAAAATAGAATGTGAAAATATAAGATCGTAATTGCAAAGAGTTGTAACATGCGATAATTTAAATCTAGATAAAATATCAAATAAGTAGGTATCAAACTACATCTAAAAACACATAGTAAAATTGGAGAAAATATTACATCAGTTAAGAGATATTTAACAATGCAAGTTATTTGTCACGTAAATTTTCTTGCTACACGACATTTGAGGTGTAAACTCCTCCTTGATTGAACTTTTGATTGGCTTCAATAATACATATGTAGTTCTACGTGATATCCATATAGACAACGCAAAATAACATTGGTTATGCGAGAAAATGCGAAAAAACAGAATCCGAAAAATAGACCTCAAATGTTATAACTTTATATATTATCTTTGAGTTTTCAAGAATTTTTTTGAGCTAAATATAAAAGTTTTATTTTCTATTAGTTAGAGCAAGAACGATATTTTCACTAATATTGCCGAATACCCTCGAGCAATTATATGTGCAGATCATATAAATATGTTGTAGCTTTAGTTGCTCACACTATCAATGTCATGCTTACGCAGTAGCAGATATAGAGATCAAACCCAATATAAAAAGTTACAAGTATTTTCTAGTTACAAAACCGAGTCTACGACTAATCATATATTCTTCAAAATCTGTGACTTGAGTATAATGGTAATAGTAAATGACCAAAATCAACTATTCAACATCAAGCCTTCAAAATAATAACCTGTTTGTGGTGGCAATTTATTAAGACTGTAGAGGACTATTGGCTAAAATTTCACTTTATCATATGTGTTGGAAATACGTTTTTCCCAATAAAGTCTCGGTCACATCTTAGTTAGCATAGATCACGAGATATAGACTATTTAGAACTTTGTCTCTCGGAGCGACCTCCCTTAGGGGGAGATTGTTGGAAATACGTTTTACGTATTTATGAAGGATCAGTCGCTCCAACGATAATTATGTAATGGGCTCATGATCCATTTAGTTAATTTATAGTCCATATAGCCCACATGTAGGGTGGGCTATATATACCCCTCCTAGCATGTTAGGAGGGGTTGTTTATTTTCACATTTCTCTAATTAATCTTTACTTTCTCTCTCTACTCTTCTCCCTTCTCTCCTTTCTCTCTCTACTCCATCATCTCCATTCTCATCTTTCTTATATTTATCATTTAATCAACCATCTTTATCAATCTAATCAATCATGTAGGATAGGCCAAAGATCACGTAGACCTTCAATATGTTACTTGCATTGTCCAAGATTCACGCATTGCATGCAAAGCTGCAATATCTCAAGCACCTTCAATATCTTTCACCGAGGTTCAAATTCATATTGATATTTATCACTTCACATATAAGTTTTAAACACAAATCATATATACAGTCATATCACACAACTTCATAATCTTGAAAACTTTGGCAAATTAGTCAAGCGGGTATATGTTTACGTTGTTATTTGCTCAAGCTGCTATATGGTTACATTATTATTTAGCCAAGCCGCTATACTGATAAAATATGGCTGATCATACAAAACTGCAATGCTAAGGTTACTACATATGCCAAGTTTTTTCAAATTGTTATACTTATGTAGTAACCTTAGCAAACCACTGAATTCTAACGCAGTCTTACAATAAAAAAATCATAAACCCAACTGGACGAATGCAAATCAATATAGAAGCACACTGATATATAACTTGATTGTCATTAGTTTGATATTTAGGGCATCTACTATGGTCGTTTCAAGAATATGTTTAAAACATATGAGGAGGTTTATAGTTTGTTTTAGCTATAGTGAGTTGAGGTTTAAGATCTTTGTCCTCTTCATAATTTAATGTATGTGTAATTATTAGACATTTTATAAACTTGAAAAGGTTTATCTATAGTACAAAAAAATTTATAACATCAATAGCTTAATAAATTAATGATTTTATTAAAGTTTAAACCTTTCAAAAAAGTCCATCATAATGAATCCTCTTACCCATTATGAATTCTCGATTTCTGATCCATTTATCGAGACATGGTTCCATAACAGGGATAACCTTACCATCTTCAACCTATATATGTAACAACAACTAAGTTCTAGTTCCCCAAAGTGAAAACGAAAAAAGTTGAGTATTAAGGCTTAGGTGTGCCCATTTAAAATCAAAACACGATGCCTAATATTTTAGCCATAGAACTGTCTTAAATATTTGGCATATATTGTTAAAGACAATGAAAACCCAAAAGCTGTAAATTAAAACTCACTTATAAGATACTTAGGCTGCAGTCAATCTGCAACCACAAAATACAATATGAGCTCTGAAATGTCATGGCTTAATCCAACTCCTATAAAACCATTTACGATCAATTTGTCGCATGAAATTAGAAGCATTATGCGTAAATTTCAAAATCAACAACAGAAAGTGATACATTATCTCTAACAATTAATTGCATACCATTTTCATCATTAATCAAACGAGAACATAAAAACCTGAATTAGTGTTCCTCAATTAGGCAGCATCATCATCAGTTCATCATCATCGTCATTTATCCAGCATCATCATCATCATCGTCATCATCATCATCATCATCATCATCCAGTCTTCATAAGCTTTTTAATCAAAAAGCAAAAACACTCTGTCAATTTGGAAATCAAAATCACATAACCTGCGATTTTGAAAAATGTTTGAAAAATTAATTTTCCAAGTTATCATGAAGGACAATGACAAGTTCTAGGTAAGGTCACTTCGATAGAAGACCCCCTACCCTTAAGCTAAACATTGTCCTTAATGTTTAAGAGCATGGAAGTATAAAAACTTCCCCTACACTTATGACAATGAATAAACTTTGCTTAACCCAAGTTAAGGAAATGTCAACTATTGGTGAATTCATGTTTAAGCACAAGGTGTCAATGAAAGATCACAATTGTAACGAAGTGAACCGGATACAAGGGCCTCCTCCATAAGCTCCAAAGCATGAAATGAGTGAGCAACCCTACAAACAACATGAAGACAAAAGAAGGTCTCCCCTACACTTATTTCCAATTCTATACCCTTATTGCTAACCTACAACACTCTAAACCTAGTTATACGATGCTTGAGTTAATGAGTCTCTAGCTCGACTCGTCCCTCAACGAATTAATTCATGGGGAAAATAGGGATCTCTTGGACCATTTCAACGGAAATGTCCTCCCCAAAATAATGTTTCACACGGTGACCATTCACTTTAAAGTTTGGACCATCGGGTTGTGACAACTCAATAGTTCCATATGGAAACACTTGAGCAATAGTGAATGGACCGGACCATCTCGACTTAAGCTTGCCCGCAAAAAGTTTCAACCTTGAGTTAAAGATGAGAACCGGCTCTCTAACTTTGAACTCACGGTTCTTAATCTTAGCATCATGCAATTTCTTAGTCTCTTCCTTGTAAAGCAAAGAGTTTTCATAGGCATTGGCTCTCAATTCATCCATATCATTAAGTTGATCTTTCCTATGCGAACCGGCTTGGTTTAAATCAAAGTTATCCCACTTGAGAGCCCAAGATGCCTTATGTTCTAACTCGAATGGGAGGTGGCACGCTTTACCATAGACAAGCCTATAAGGAGTACAACCAATTGGTGTCTTAAAAGCCGTCCTAAAAGCCTACAAAGCATCATCAAGCTTATCCGACCAAGAAGATCGATGTTCTCCCACCGTTCTCTCTAAAATTCTCTTTAAACCACGATTTGTGACCTCGGTTTGACCATTGGTTTGAGGGTGATACGCGGTAGAAAGTCTATGATTAACTCCATATTTCTTTATAACTCTCATGAATTGATCATTACAAAAGTGTGTACCACGATCACTTATGATGGCCCGAGGTACACCAAATCTAGCAAACAATTGCTTTAAGAACTTCACAACAACTCTAGCATCATTGGTAGGTAAGGATTTAGCCTCTACCCATTTAGACACATAATCCACCGCCACAAGTATATACTTGTTTCCCTTAGAAGATGGAAAAGGTCCCATGAAATCGATGCCCCATACATCAAAAATCTCACACTCTTGAATAAAATTTTGTGGCATCTCATCACGTTGCATAATTTTTCCTTGTCTTTGACACACATCACAAAATTTCACCATTTCTTGGGCATCTTTGTAAATGGAAGGCCAATAGTAACCCGAATCAAAGACTTTCTTGGCGGTACAGTTAGGCCCAAAATGTCCACCCGTAGGTCCTTTATGACATGCTTCTAAGATCTTAAATGCCTCGGGCCCATCTACACACCGTCTAATGATTTGGTCCGCACAATGCCTAAAAAGATAAGGATCATCCCAAAAGTTGTACTTAACTTCCTTAAGAAATTTCTTCTTTTGTTGGTAAGTAAGACCCTCAATAAGCACATTCCCCACAAGATAGTTGCTATATCCGCAAACCAAGGAGTGGCATCCTCTTGGGAAGAGATAGACATGAGCTCCTCTAATGGAAAGGATTCATTGATTTCTTGATTTGGAAAATCTCCTTGAAAAGGATGCTCAAGTCTACTCAAGTGATCCACCGCTAAATTCTCGGCCCCTTTCTTATCACGAATTTCTATCTTAAACTCTTGAAGCAACAAAACCCATCTCAAAAGCCTAGGCTTAGCATCTTGTTTTGTCATGAGATACTTGAGAGCGGAATGATCCGTATACACTATGGTTTTGGATAGCACAAGGTATGGTCTAAATTTCTCAAAAGCATAGACTATAGCAAGAAACTCTTTTTCCGTGGTAGTATAATGAAGTTGTGCACCGGTCATGGTTTTACTCGCATAGTGTATAGGTTGAAAATGCTTATTCACTCTTTGTCCTAAGACGGCCCCCGCCGCATAATCACTAGCGTCACACATAAGCTCAAAAGGTAATTCCCAATTTGGAGAAACCAAAACGGGAGCCTTTGTCAATTTCTCCTTAAGAGTCTCAAAAGATTCCAAACAATCTTGGTTAAAAATGAAAGGAGCCTCTTTTTCTAAGAAGTGAGTCATCGGTCTAGCTATCTTAGAAAAATCTTGTATAAAGCGCCTATAAAACCCCGCATGACCTAAGAAACTCCTTACACCTTTAACCAAAGTGGGTGGGGGAAGCTTAGCAATCACATCAATTTTAGCTCGATCCACTTCTAATCCCTTATTGGATATTTTGTGTCCTAAAACAATTCCCTCTTTCACTATAAAGTGACATTTCTCCCAATTAAGCACTAAACGTGTTTCCTCACAACGCTTAAGCATTCTCTCTAGATTGGTGAGACATGAGGTAAATGAATTTCCAAAGACGGAAAAGTCATCCATAAAAACCTCCATAGTTTGCTCTATCATGTCATGAAAAATCGCCATCATGCACCTTTGAAACGTCCCCGGTGCATTACATAAGCCAAAAGGCATCCTCTTGTAAGCAAATGTACCGTAGGGACAAGTGAATGTGGTCTTTTCTTGATCTTTAGGGTCAATGGGTATTTGGAAATAACCCGAAAAGCCATCAAGAAAGAAATAGTACTCATTTCCCGCTAAGCGTTCAAGCATTTGATCCATAAAAGGTAATGGGAAATGGTCCTTCCTAGTAGCCTCATTGAGCTTCCTATAATCAATACAAACTCTCCAACCGGTAACAAGTCTCGTAGGAATAAGCTCATTGTTCTCATTAGGCACTACGGTGATTCCACCCTTCTTTGGAACACAATGAACCGGGCTAACCCATGGAGAGTCGGAAATAGGGTAAATCATACCCGCGTCAAGGAGTTTAATCACTTCCTTCTTAATGACCTCATGGATTTTTGGGTTAACTCTTCGTTGACTTTGAATGGCGGGTTTGTAATCATCCTCCATAAGGATTTTGTGTGTACAAAAATGTGGATCATTTCCCCTTATGTCGGATATTTTCCATGCTAAGGCTTTCTTGTGTTTCTTAAGGACTTCAATGAGTTGCTCTTTCTCATCCTTTTTCAACTCTTTAGCAATTATCACGGGTAATTGGTCTTTGCCCTCTAAGAAAGCATACTCTAGGTGGGATGGAAGGTCTTTAAGTTCAATTGGAGGTGGACTCTCTATGGAAGGTTTTACTATGGAAGGATTCTCATTTGTAACTTCTTGTGGAGTAGGAGAAGGAATAGGGTCCTCATTGAGCAACTTTTGGATAGTAAGAATATCTTCTTCCCAATTAATGGGAGAATCATCATCACCAAGAAAGTTTGACTCAAATTCCTCCAAGAGTAAATCACTCTCTCAAAAAGGTGTTAAGGAGGGAGCAATTGAGGCCACGGTTTCAACATGGGGCATTTCATCACTAGTACTCTTGCAAGCATCATGAAAATGTTCATCACACACCTCATTTAGCACATCAACTATGTTAATAGTCTCACACGGTCTAGATTCCTTAACCTCTTTCCTATCACAAACTTTCCCTAACTTAAAAACCACTCTCTCATCCTCTACTCTCATAATTATTTCTCCCTCCGCCACATCTATCAAAGTACGACCCGTTCTCAAAAACGGTCTACCAACAATCAAAGGAACTCTAGGATCCATGTCATAATCGACCACTACAAAGTCGGCCGGAAATGTAAACTTATCCACACCTACAAACACATCCTCCGCGATACCTACGGGGTAAGCTATGGTTCGGTTGGCTAATTCAAGGGTCATCCTAGTGGGAGTGAGCTCGGGAAGAGAGAGATTTTTCCAAACTGATAAAGGCATGAGGTTTATGCTTGCCCCTAGATCCGCCAAAGCCATGCAATTTTCTACACCGGGAAAATTACAAGGTATCAAGAAGCGCCCCGGATCTCCAAGTTTTGTTGGTAAGGTTTTAAGTAGCACGGTGGAACAATTTTCATTAAGGGATGTGTTGGGCAAATCAACCAATTTTTCCTTGTTTGAGAGTAAATCCTTGAACATCTTAGCAAACTTTGGCATATAAGCAAGAGCTTCCGTAAAGGATATATTGATGTTGAGTTGCTTGAACATCCTTAAGAAATTTGAGACTTGGATATCATCTTTGTTCTTTAACTTGTCCTTTTTCAACCTTGAAGGATATGGAAGAGTTGGTTTTGGTGTAGGTGGAGTAGGTGTTGTAGTGGAAGATTTGTCTTTGATAGATTCTTCATTGGGAGTTGTGGAAGGTAGAGGAGAAGTAGGAATAGGTTGAGAAGGTGTGTTTGATTGAATGGGAGCATTTTGAGGTGGTGAAGTAGATGTAGAAGGCTTGTCACATGTAGGAACAAAAGTGGGTGGAACAATAGGAGGCTTAAGAGGTGAAGGATCCTTTGTTGTCTTTCCACTTCTTGTTGAAATAGAATTAACATTTGCTCTTGGATTTGTTTGTGTGTTAGATGGTAAAGCTCCTTGTGGTCTTTGATTATAAAGCATCATAAACTTCTTATTTGTGTCTTCATGCATTTCTCTCATTCTTTTCTCATTTGCTTCATGCATTTCTCTCATTCTTTTCTCATTAGCTTGGAACCTCCTTTCATTCTCTTGATTCATTTTGTGAAGAAGCTCAATTGTGTTATAATCTTGTGGTACATTTCCTTAAAAACCTTGGGGTTGGAAAGATGGAGGTTGATTGTAAAACCCTTGATTGTAACCTTGAAAGGTATTTCCTTGATTGTTAAAGGTATTTGGTGGTATATAGTTATTCCCTTGGTAAGGTGGTCTTTGACCTTGATTCCTTTGTAAAACTTGAGGAGGATTTTGTTGAAGTTGGGTGGGTGGTTGGGATGGGAATCCCGGTGGAGTGAGGTAATTTTGGGATTTGTAAGAAAGGTTATTTGGATTGATATTTGGCTTGAAGTGTTCACGATGTTCCTCTTGGTAAGCATAACATTCCCCTTGATAACCTTGCACCTTATCACATTGTTCATAGGAATGAGGACCTCCACAAGTCACACAAGAAAGAGTAATGGCATGCACATCATTTGAGGAATGATTACCAATAGAAAGCTTCATCAAGTCATTCATCATTGTTTCTTGCATCTTTTGAGAATTTTGCATGAATGTTTGACTTTCCTTTTGAGCTTGAGTAAATGCTTGCATGCATGAAATGAGTTGAGTCTCCAATGGGTTAGAACTTCCTTCTTGAATGACATGGACTCTTTCATCAAATTGTGTGTTGGTTTGAACCATTGCTTTGGTCTCAATAATATCCCAAGCCTCTTGAATAGATTTAAGAAGAATATTCCCTCCCGCGGAAGCATTGAATGAGTCTTGGTGATGAGGTTTAAGGCCATTGTAGAAAGTATTGATTTGGTGAACTTCATCCAATCCATGGTTAGGGCATCTCCACAATAACTCTCTAAACTCCTCCCAAGCATCACTAAAGGTTTGACTAGGTTTTTGTTGAAAGTCTATAATTAAGTTCCTCAAAGCCGTGGTCTTAGATGGGGGAAAGAACTTGTTCAAAAACTTAGTGGTGAAACCATCCCATGTGGTGTTACTATCGGGTGGTTGTGTGTCTAACCAATGCTTAGCGGGTCCCTCTAGTGAAAATTGCACCAATATCAACTTAATAGCATCATGGAGAACTCCATTGTACTTAATGGTATTGCAAAGAGCAAGGAATCTCTTAAGGTGATCATGAGGATTATCATTCTTGTTACCATAGAAAGGTGTGTTTGAAACCAAGTTAATCATAGCCGTTTTTAGCTCAAATGAATTTGCGGGAATATCGGGAATCTTAATAGCATCGGCATATCCGTGAACATTGGATTGCAAACGTTCCATCAAAGAACGAGTATCAACTCTAGCCATGGCTTCTTGTTGTGGATGAATCAAAGCACGATTCTCGTGATCGGCTTGATGGACGGTGGTATTCCTACTCTTTCTCTTTTTCTTCCTTTTCGGAGGAAGAGGTTGTACACCAATCGGTATTTGTGCACGCCCGCGAGTGAGCATGCAACTCAATACGAGGAATGAGAGAGAAGCTCTCGTGTGACTTTGAAGAGAAAAGGATTATCCCCTTCGAGTTTCAATATGAAATATCCACAAGAAAATAATAATATATGTATGTACTACTTGGGTGCAAGACCCCCAATGAAGCCTTCCTTCTTAGAATACTCACAAGTGAACGGGGGGTTAGGTGGCGCGAAGCACTTAAGTACCTATTGACCCTTAGATGGCATTTTATAGAACATCGCCTTTCTATTCACTTAATTGTTTGTATTCTTCGAATTGTTGCTTATTGGAAGTATTTATCTATTCTTGCTTTATTTTGTTTGATCGATACACGTGTCAAGGACCGGAACGCCCCTCAGCACGGTGTATTGCCTTGGCAATACTTATGGAGAATATGTGAATTGATTGTTCTTATACGTATACGTATTTACTTATAATAATATATGGAAAATATTTTTGTATTTATGAGTTTTTAAGAGAAAATACTATATGTACATAAAAACCGAGAGAATCCAATAATATATATTTTTGGGTGCAATCTCTTAGAAAAAAGATTGCTTTCTGGATTTTTTAATTTGTTTGGTCAATTCTTTAGGAAAAGAATTGTTTTGTTAATTTTTTACTTTTTATATATTTTTATATTTTTGATTTTTTTATGTGTTTTTGATTTATGATACGTAAAAATAACGTTCACTAGGTGAACGGATCCCAAAAGCCAATGAAAACCATCAATCGATAGTCTCTCGTAAAGTCAAAGAACCGGCAACGGCGTCATTTGAAATGTGTATAGTTGAAGTTCGTTTTTCTCAGTTCTTAACAAATTGAAAGTCCTAACAAGATCGAGTTTTTAATTGTTTTTGGTTGGTAAAGTATTTGGATATGCTATAGCTAATTCAAACAAAGCCTTGCTAAAATGAAAAATATAAAGTCTACTTATACGTAAAACAAAGTGCACAAAACAAATTTTTATTCAATTAAAATGCTAAAATGTAAATTCTACAAACTATAAGGACTGAAAATGTAAACTCAATGGAAATTAAATGCTAAAAATGTAAAGTCAAAAAGTCAAAGGACTAACTATGCAAAATCAGTAAACTAAATGGACTTAAAATGAAAATTTATCAAACAAGGTAACTAATTTTCAACTAATTGAAAACTGCCTAACCAATTTTGAACAAACTTGAAAAATGCAAGGACTGAACTTTTGAAAACCCTAATTAGTGGAAAGATTAGCTAGATTTATCAACTGTTTAACTCTCTAAGGACTAAAAGGCAATTTTCAAAAGTTTTTAACCAAAAACGGGTTCAAGTACAAAATAAGCTCGTTTGAGCTCGTTTCTTAACCAAATAAGCTCAAACCAGTTTCAAACGTTTTGAAATCAAAAATAAGCTAGAACTATCCAAGGAAATAAGCTGAAACTGCCTAGAACTCTGATAAGCAAATCCTAATAAGCTCAAAATAAGCTAACTGATAAGCTAATCATGCACTACATGATTTTAATGAAGAATCTTGTTAAACAGCTTAAAAGAAGAACGGGAAATCAAGTCTCAAAGAAAATGGTCAAGTAATAAGCTCTAAATTAGGAAATAAGCCAAAATGTGCTTATGTTTACTTTTGTTGACCAAAAACCAAAAAGCTGAAATTTTGAAAACTTACTCAACAACACTTTCTAAAGCCAAATGTGAAAGAAAATAAGCAGTTTTATGAAGTGGAAATGGAGATATAAGAAATCAGTTTGTGTTTTTATCATAGGGAAATGCAATTGCTCAAGTGCTTATTAATTGGCTTATTTCTCACTCAAAACTACAAACTGTATAATTTCCTTATACACACTAAAAGTTCATATATTGAATGAAAGATGAGCACTGGTTTGAAAAGATTTCATCAAGAAACAAAGATTTGCCAAGCCAATGAAAATCACAACTTTCTGAAAACTCACTTAACAAAATCTGACCCAAACCTTTTTGTGAGCCAATTGCCTGTTTGACTAATTTCTTGACTAGAAAATGACTGAAAGCTTTATACTATGACTAAATGACTTGAAAGGAACTAGAATTGGCCAATTGCTGACACTTGAACACTACTAGAAAACCAATCCCAAACACTACTTATCTGAGATTTTACAAACTTTTATGAAGAATTTTTAAGCAATTGGCTAAGCTGAGTGAAAAGCAATATAAAACTAAGTTTATTAGCTAGAATGAAGTGTAATTGAACTAGTTTCAAACAGTTTAAAAGGCAAATACTCAAAATGACTAGTTAAGCTATAATGACTGATAAATGCTGAAAACAGGACAAGTATAAGACCTATAAGCAAGATAAAAGCTACACTTAAGCTACTAAAACACTGAAATCATATCAAAGACAAGCTGAACACATTTTATCATACAATCAGTTAGGATTAAGCTAGGTATTAAGCATGCAATCAACACTTGAGTGGAACTAAAAACTCAGGAAGTGAAACCTTCTAGCTTAGGCCTCCATTGGGGAGTAGAGAAGCGCTGAGCTCTCTAAGCTAGTGCTAACCACCAACTTAGCACTAGAATTCACCAAACATCTACAAATCAACAACTATCAATCACCAAAATCTCCATTGATGAACTGGAAAGCTTCAAAATCTGCTAGAACTTGACTGGAATGAACTGAACAGGTATAACAGCTACAAGACTTCACAAATAGCTAATCATGATCAAGTGAGATCATAACAAACTAATCAGCATCATAAGAGTAACAGAGTGCAGGGTATGAACAGTAATGAAGGAGATGAAAGTGAAATTTTTATTGATTTAGGAATTGAGTTGGTTACAAAGCTGGTAATTTGTTACAACTAATAACAGACTCAAGAGTTTGTCAGACTCTTGAGTTGTTAAGCTAAAAACTAACAAAGATGAGAGAAAACTAAAAGTGTGTGTGTTTTCACACTTTTCTACATTACAAGAAATGAAGGTTAATCTAGGGTATTTATAGACTAGAAATGTAAAGTGGTTGGGGTTGGTGACGTGTTAGAACCAATCAAAAACTTCCACGTGGTCAATTCTACATAACTGAATTTGCAGGTGAAGAACAATTTTGGGTTTTTTTTATTGAGATGGTTTCATGTTAATTGATTGTGTCCATTGTATTCGTTTCTAAAAAACGATCACTTTTGATGTTTATATCATCCTCTGAAATGCATCCTAGCTCAAACCCGCTCCTAGCAAATTTGTTGAAGAAGATGACACGTGGCACATTGTTATTGGTTAAGGGAGAAGCACACAGATCATTATCCAAAGTGGATAAATCTGATTATTGCATGGCGTGTTTTCATTGGTTGAAAAGTTGTGAGTGCGCAGCACTGTTTAGATACTGGCATTAAATGCTGGCGGCGCTAGTGGGTATTAAATGTGCTGAGTTGGTGATCCTTGTCTCTTGTTTCTTGCACTCAAATTGGATGAAGTCTAATCACACGGATCAAACTTGAAATGAATTTCCAAAGTTGGCAGAAATAGTCCCTTGACTTGGCAGTTTTGTGATTTAAGCTATAATCTTCATTTCTTTGGCATAAATGGTCCTTCAAACTTCATTCTTGAACACAATTGATCCCTTTGACTTAGTTGACTGAGAGTTGACCAGATTTGACTTTGATCTTGACTTTGTCATATTTACACTTTTGGTCCTTCATCTTTGGCAGATTGTCAAGATAGGTCCTTGCACTTCAAAGTCTTGTCACTTTTGATCCTTCTTTGTCTTTTTCATCAAATTAAGCTTGATTTTCCTTTGTTTGCTTGAAAATGCATCCTTCTTACCTATTTGCACATAAACACAAAACATACCACATAATTCCGCTTTATAGCACAAAGTTTAGGTATTTTTCTTGTGTTTTAGGGTGATTTGTTGATAAATTGATATGAGTTTTTGCTCATATAAAAAACAAACACGGGAAATAAAATACGGTTGCCTGATAAATACAAGTGTCGAAAATAAATGAAAGGGCTTAATAAATTTAGAAGGGCCGGTTTTGGTTTATTTTAAATAAGAAGTAGTGGGCTTGAGCCCAGCCCAAAACCAAGAAAAGAAAAAGAAGCGGGGGCCTCCCCTTTCCCCATTCCACGACACAAAAAAAAAAAGAAAACATATTAGGGTTTACCATTTTGGGTGCCGTCAGTTTCAAAAAAAAAGGGATTCGGGTCTTATTGCTACCAGAAATTCGTGTGTATTCATCCTTCTTTACCAATCATACATAGGTAACCAATCTTCTTCCTTTAAATTTTCTGTATAAACGAATTATGGGTTTTGATCTAAAAGAAAAGGAGGCTGCGTTTGAATCATGAAATAAATAACAAGAGGGTTGGTTTTGGATACTTCACGGCAACCGAGACACCACCATGTCTCGGTGGTGCCTCCTCCTTTGGTCGGCCGAGAAACAACAACCCCAACAGGGGGCGTGTTTTGGTTTAGATAGGAGATCGAGGTTTGTGTATGTATATAAAACCGAGACCATAAGGTCTCGGTGGTCCCTTCTCTGCCCAGCCGTGACCCACACAGGGGCGGCTTAGGGCTGTGTTTCAGTCATCGCAGCCAACAAACCCCATCGGGGGATAAATTAATTAAGGGGGGTGTTTGGCTATGTTGAAAACGGTGGGAACTTGACTAAAACAGTGGGAACATAATATAGAACAGTGGGTATTCATTAAGCAGGAAATTAAATGAATTAAATCCAGATTAGCGACAGATTAGCGACGCTAAATTCTGTCGCAGCTTAATAAGTGACAGTTTTATTTTTATAGTCTTTAAGGACAGCTTTTAGCGACAGTTTTAGTGACGCAGTTTTCTGTCGCAGATTCATATAGGCAGATTTATTCATAATATGTTGTTTTGTTTAGTGCGACCGAGATGGGGTATCTCGGTAGGCTCGAGACATTATTATAATAAATAAAATGAATATTTTTATATTATACCTTTTTAATCTAATTGTTTTATAAATGTTTAAACTATATTTTAAATGTATTAAATTAAAATAGTTCTTTAATATTTAAAAGGGTATAATTTTATTAAATGAATTAAATTATTTTGCGAACTTTCTAAATTAAGAAACTTTCTATTTTAGCGGGATACTTAATATAGTATTACTATAGCGTCAGAAATACGATTATACCGTAACAAATAGTAGACCGATAGTACTTCAAAATGAATTATTATAAGATCAGAATGATCAGTTAATATACGTACAAAATTTCAGAAAAAAAAATGAAAAGCCAATAAGAACATGGAATTAAATAAGCGAATATCAGTTTACTTATTCACGTCCCTTATTCATGTAGCTCGAGTGAAAACAGAGTAGACTTTATGTCAGTTGATCTCGGTCGGTTACTGGACACGAGGTACGGATTTCCGTCCTTTCAGTAAGCACTTCCTTTTTATGCACGATTAGGATTCCCCGTCTTCAGTCAAATGTATATGTTTAAGCTTATCAGTAATCATGTTAATAACTAAATAAATTGCCTGAGCATTATATACAAGCACGACCAGTTTATGTACTAGTTACGGAGGTACCGTAACCACGGCACTAGAGGCACCGGTGTCGTGACTCACATGCAGGAGAGTGATATCCTGCATCGTCCCACTCATGTTCAGGTTGGCCATTATTATATGTATGTTTAGTGGGGCATATGGATGCATCCTAGGCTTATCAGTTTACAAGTTATCAGGGTGAATGTGGTGTGTGCTCTACATCCTTCACATTGGAGCTGATCCCTCCACCCAGCACAGTATTTAGAGGTCACCCCTCTACAGCATGACGAGGTCACCCCTCCAGTTATTCATGCACGGTTGTTACAGCACGTGACCTATATAAGCTCTGGCAATTAAAATACAGTAAATGCATGTTTCCAGATTTAATAGTTATAATTCAGTTTCAGTATGTATGAACCAGGTTTCTCAGATTTTATACGGAGTTCTACCACATGTTACATATCCGTCTCATAGCTTCTTTTGTTGTCATCTATTCCATTAATTTCAGTACATTCTTATCATGCTTGTTATCCGTTCGCTGAGCGTTATGCTCAGCCGTAGTTTCCTTTCATCTTTCCAAACGGTAGGTACACAGGGACGATCTTAGGACTTCTAAGAGAGTACGTGTATTTGGATGGGAGCTATTCAGACTCCTTTATTTTTATGCACACATTACATTACTTTGGGTTGTTTGGACACTGTTTCGTCCTTTTCTTTCAGTATTTAGATCTTTATATTTTGAGCTTATGTTTGGACTACCGATGTTTGATTCCGGTATTTCCGTATGGTCAGTTAATGTTTAATACATTGCCTTGCATGCTTTGATGACACGCCAGAAATACACGTAACGGTCCATTTATCCAAGTGGGGTGTTACAATTATGGTATCAGAGCGCAAGGTTCGACCTGTAGGCTCTAAAACTTGACCTGTGACTAGTGGGTAGTCACCAAGAACTTCCTGTATTTTGGCGTCGTTATCTTCCATGCTACTCACGTATTTTATCAGTCGGATTTTCAAAATTTTGATTAAGTAAACGGTTGGTACAGGACTGGCCATACTTAATCGCATGGGCTTTTCAGCGAACTTTTCGTTTTGGTGAACTGACCATAGGCGTTCACCCTTGCCCGTTTAAATTTTGTATAGATGAACTGACCATTGGCGTTCATCCTTACTCATGTCAGATTTATGTTTTAGTAAATTGTCATTTTGTGAACTGACCCTAGGCGTCCACCAGTATTCATGTCATATTTTGTTGGCTGTGCCTTCATGAGTTACACTATGCATATTCAGATTTATTACTCCAGGTTTTGGCAGTTTTATCAACTTATCCTCTGTTATTTCAGATGCCACCCAGACGCGAAACCGAGAATGATCCTAACGCAGCTGCCATTGCTGCTGCTGTTCAGGCTGCTATACAAGCCATGTTACCCCAAATTCGTGATGAGATCCGAGCTGAATATCAAAATGGACCTCAGCAAAATAACAACCCTCCTGCTCTACCACCTGCCACTTTACCCGCTTGGCTAGATTTGTTTAACAAACAGAAACCCCGACTTTTTGAGCAGACTGTAGCTCCAACTGACGCGGAAGACTGGATCTATCATGTAGAGAAAATTTTTGGAGCTATGGGTTGTGGTGATGCTTTCAAGGTTAGGCTTGCAGTTTACAAATTGGAGGGTCCTGCTCTGCATTGGTGGAGGTCTCAGAAACTGTCCAATGGGGGAGATGCTTGGGAGCTTACATTGACCTGGGCACGCTTCAAGACGATGTTCTATGACCAGTTTTTACCGCATGCAGAGCAAGCTAAACTGAAGAGGGACTTCCACGTCATTCGTCAGAATCATGGCGAGAACAGTATAGAGTTCATGCACCGATACCTCAGGATGGCTGGATTCTTAGGGGAGGCTGCGGGTACCGCAAAGGAGCAAGCGAAGCAATTTCGCTGGGCTCTTCACTCTAGGACTGCAGATAGGCTGGTGAGTGCCACATTGACTAATGTGTCACAAGTAGCTAATGCAGCTCGTGATATTGAGATGCTTTTCGAGAGGGATGAGCTCGAGAATGTAGAGCGTCCGGAGAAGAGGTACATCTCACCCAACAGACTTAAACAATTTAACTCCCATTATTACTTGTCAACTTATATTTTATGTCTTATCCAATTATAATCTTACAGACACAGAGGAGGAGACCGATCCCAATCGGCTACTCCACATCAGAACTACAGGAACCACGGTCAGTCATATGACCGTAATCGATCAGATAAGAGGAGCGGTGGTGATAACTATCGCGACAGCTCAAACTCATCTGGCAACTACAGGTGATTCTTTAAGCTTCAGAAATACTAAACTATCTTGTAGAACAGATCTTAAATTTTTGTAAATTCCAACAGAGATGCTGGACAGGGGCGTGACCAAAACAACAGAGGTCAGCAGTTTGCCCGACCGGCAAATTCTGGTAATTTTAAATTTCAGTCAAACAGCCTTATTTCAGTTAAGTTAGCAGAATCGTGACATGTGTTTATCATCGTAAATCAGGTTCTCAGCAAACCAGAGCTGCTTCTACCGGGTATTCTTATCCCACTTGCATCACATGTGGGAAGAAACACCTGGGACCTTGTCGTTGTGGTACGGGTAGTTGTTACAAGTATGGTCAGCCGGGCGATTTGAAGAGGGATTGCAAGAGCGGGGATGCTGCCGGTACCTCAGGCCAGATTCCTCAGATTTTACCTCCACCACCACCAATACCACCAACCACTGGTCGTGTCTACACTACTACCCATGAGCAAGCAAATAAGACCACAGGTACCATTACTGGCATTTTGTTTATACACAGACAGTCTGCATACGTGCTTTTCGATACAGGCGCCACGCACTCAGTTATATCTACTTCATATGCTGTTAGAATAAACATGACCCCTACGCCACTAGACAGTGTACTTAGTATATCTACCCCATGCGAGACTCTGTACTCATGACCCAGGTGTATAAGGATCTCCCTCTTGAGTTTGATGATAAAATCCGTCCAGTCAGTGCCCTTCCTTTAGATATGCGTGAATTCGACATTATTCTGGGTATGGATTGGTTGTCGGTTCATCGTGCCACCATAGATTGTCATGCTCACCGGGTCATCTTTGGTGATGTCCAGACACCAGAGTATATTCCCCGGGGCTTCCTACCAGGAAAACATGTCCATATCATTTCAGCTTTACAGGCTCATACCTTATTATACCATGGTTGTGAGGGTTTCCTAGCTACAGTTCATGACACGACTTCTGAGGCACCTTCAATTCATGATCAGCTAGTGGTGTCAGATTTTCCAGATGTCTTTCCAGAGGAACTCCCAGGCTTACCTCCCATGCGAGAGGTAGAATTTAGTATCGACCTCATTCCAGGTGCAGAACCAGTATCTAAAGCTCCTTACCGTATGGCTCCTGTAGAGCTTAAGGAACTAAAAGATCAGCTTCAGGAACTTCTAGAAAGGGGTTTCATTCGTCCAAGCGTGTCACCTTAGGGCGCTCTAGTTTTGTTTTTCAAGAAGAAGGATGGTAGTATGCGATTGTGTATTGACTACCGTAAGTTGAATAAGCTCACTATTCGTAACCGTTATCCACTTCCTGGTATTGACGATTTATTTGATCAGCTTCAGGGTGCCAAGCACTTCTCAAAAATCGATCTACGATCAGGCTACCATCAGCTGCGTGTAAAAGAGCAGGATATATCCAAACTGCTTTTCGCACGAGGTACGGTCATTACGAGTTTGTTGTTATGCCATTCGGTCTCACGAATGCGCTGTATTTATGGACTTGATGAACAGAGTCTTCCACGAATTCTTAGACAAGTTTGTGATTGTATTCATCGATGATATCCTTATTTTCTCCAAATCTAAAGAGGAACATGAGGATCATCTCCGTACAATTTTGCAGATTCTCCGACAAGAGAAGCTTTATGCTAAATTTTCTAAGTGCGAGTTTTGGCTGAATACAGTGGCGTTTCTAGGTCATATTGTTTCTGTAGAAGGAATCACTATGGATCCTGCAAAGGTGGAGGCTATCACCAAATGGCCGAGACCGACATTTGTCACAGAGATACGTAGTTTAAGCTTATCAGTAATCATGTTAATAACTAAATAAATTGCCTGAGCATTATATACAAGCACGACCAGTTTATGTACTAGTTACGGAGGTATCGTAACCACGGCACTAGAGGCACCGATGTCGTGACTCACATGCAGGAGAGTGATATCCTGCATCGTCCCACTCATGTTCAGGTTGTCCATTTTTATATGTATGTTTAGTGGGGCGTATGGATGCATCCTAGGCTTATCAGTTTACAAGTTATCAGGGTGAATGTGGTGTGTGCTCTACATCCTTCATATTGGAGCTGATCCCTCCACCCAGCACAGTATTTAGAGGTCACCCCTCTACAGCATGATGAGGTCACCCCTCCAGTTATTCATGCACGATTGTTACAACACGTGACCTATATAAGCTCTGGCAATTAAAATACAGTAAATGCATGTTTTCAGATTTAATAGTTATAATTCAGTTTCAGTATGTATGAACCAGGTTTCTCAGATTTTATACGGAGTTCTACCACATGTTACATATCCGTCTCATAGCTTCTTTTGTTGTCATCTATTCCATTAATTTCAGTACATTCTTATCATGCTTGTTATCCGTTCGCTGAGCGTTATGCTCAGTCGTAGTTTCCTTTCATGTTTCCAAACGGCAGGTACACAGGGACGATCTTAGGACTTCTAAGAGAGTACGTACATTTGGATGGGAGCTATTCAGACTCCTTTATTTTTATGCACACATTACACTACTTTGGGTTGTTTGGACACTGTTTCGTCCTTTTCTTTCAGTATTTAGATCTTTATATTTTGAGCTTATGTTTGGACTACCGATGTTTGATTCCGGTATTGCCGTATGGTCAGTTAATGTTTAATACATTGCCTTGCATGCTTTGATGACACGCCATAAATACACGTAACGGTCCATTTATCCAAGTGGGGTGTTACACCTTCACAGTACAACAATAGTCAAGACTCTCACATCCAATGTCTCTTCTAGAACTAAACATGTAAGAAAGATCTGGTGTGTTCTACGATTAAGAATAACAAACATTTTTCAGCGGTCGCAAAGCATCTTCAGACATTAAATGAAACATTATAGACTTATGTAAAGAGGAGCACATAGGCATACCACCATTTGCTGCAACATGCCTGCAAAATCAATAAACACAAACAATGAGAAATAATAAGTTATGGAGGAAATTGTAGAAGTATGTAAAGAGGTGATGAGATTTAATTTTAAGAGAAGACTAAATTAGTTGTGTGAAACGTGTTACCAGTATATACATTTTGAATGCAAGAACTTTGTTGTTCATAAGACTTCTGCTGATAATTTCAACTACCTGAAGTTTACAATATTGTCCCTAATAATATATGAGAGAACTGAAAAAGAAGAGTGGGGTGCGGCAGTAGAACAATGAAAATAAGAGGAGTGAGCCTTGGAAGTGAACGTTATTTTGGGACAATCAAAAATAGAAAGGCGGACAATTATCTTGGCATGGATGGAGTAACAATAAATATCTCTCTCCTAAAATATGCATATAGATAACAACATAATCTTCCAAAAAAAGATAATTCTGACAGACCAGTTGGAGAAAATAAAAAAGATATTGATTATAACTCTCCATCAATGACTGTGATTGACTGACTCTGATTGATCTGGCTAGATAGCTCAGAGTTAAGGGAGCTACGATAAGGTAAAGTTTGAAAAAACTTAGTTAGCATGCTTACTATTAATCGCAATTGTACTAATAAATCCTGAGCTTAATGTAGTACTGAAGGTATGATTTTGTATGGGAACTCACCTTCTGAGTTGATCGAACAATTCACCAAGTACATAGGCAGACCTCAGTTTGTTGTCAATTTATATCAACTAAAGTTGATATATACAAACTGAGGTTTCCTTGATATTGTAGTGCCAACTTACCACTTAAATGTGTAAACTGCCATATATGTTATTTAATTTCAAAGAGTGTTAATGTGCATAACGAACTTAGCAATATATGTAGTAGTAAGATTTATCAAGATGTTGCTGGTACCTTAAGGCTTCAACCAGATGCAAAGGATCTTCAGCCACAAGCTTCAAAGAACTTTCTTCAGTCATTGCCCTTTGTCCAACAGAGTTTCATCTCTGTTTGTATATTTTATTTAATGGGGAATTTAGTAAACGAATTTGATGCAAATAACATCACCCTTTTGACAGACTTTATTTCATAGAAAATTGAAATAAAAGGGCCATGGTAACTTTGCAGTGTTAATAATAGAAATATAGGGGTGTGCATTGTTTGTGTAACACCGGAATAAACCAAAAACTTAAACTTATGATGATACCTGGATCTCTAACAGTGGTTCGGACGGTATGAAAAAAACATATTAAGTTGTTTTTACATATTATACCTGGATCTCAATTTAAGAGGCGACTTTCTAACAGTATGACCTTGTTCAAGCAATGACTTGATGAGTATCTTACAATAAAAAGACCAGTGGTTCGGACAAGAATGCTTAAAAGGGACTGACTTAAAAGACCAGTGATACGGTAGACATATTATACCTGGATCTCTAACGGTATGACCTTGTTCAAGCAACGACTTGATGAGGTATCCTGCTATTAAACCAGTACCGCCTGTTACACAATATTTTGGCATCTTTTGTATCTTGGTTTGCTGAAACTTGTAGCGTGCACCTATGTATCGTATGATAGAAAGAGCCTTGATTTGGGCAATTACTTCTGTAGCTTTATGTGGAGCTCAATGTTCTCATGAATAATACTACGTAGCTGTTTGTAAAGGAAAAATAAAAGTCAAGAAGGCTTAAAAGGGACTGACTTGTGTGTCAAGAGCCTTGATTTTCAGCAAACCCACTATACTTGACTGAAATGTGTATAATGCAAGTTCGTTTTCTTAGTTCTTAACCAATAGAAAGTCCAATCAATATCAGATTTATAATTGTTCTTGGTTGTTCAAGCTTGCTTGGTAATCTATTGCTAATTCAAACAACACTATTTAAAAATGAAAAATATAAACCTACTTATACGTAAAACAAGTTGCAAATTCCAAGTTTTTATTCAAACAAGATATAAAATGCAAACCTTGAAACTAAAAGGACTGATTATGTAAATTCTATGAAATGTAAATGCTTGAAATGTAAATTCTAAAAGTTATAAGGACTATTAATGCAAAACAGTTAACTAAAAGGACCAAACTTGTAAAATTTATAACAAACCTAACCAAAAATGTAACAAAATAACAACTTGACAACTGAAATGTAACAACTTCCAAATGTAAAGGACTGAATTATGCAAATACCACAAAATTAGAAAGTTTAGCTAGGTTTAAGAACTGATTAAAATTCTAGGGACTAAAATGCAATTTTTACAAACTTTTAACTAAAAACGGGACACAAACAAGATTAAGCTCGTTTGAGCTTATTACTCAACCAATTAAGCTGAAACAACTTGCAAAACTCTTAAAATCCAATTTTAACTACGTGTGTCTAAGGAATTTTGCTAAAAGTCCAAAATAAGCAAAAGAGTGCTTATTAATAAGCTCAAAATAAGCTCCAGCTCAAACCAAACAGTCACAATTTGATTTTTGTGAAGAAACTGATTAAGCACTTGATTTAAAGAAGGGGAAATCAAACTAGAAACATTTTCATCCAGTAATGAAGAAGAAATCTGAAATAAGCTCTTTTGAGCTTATGTTGACCAGGTTTGACCAATTTTTATGAAAAAGCTCAAAATTTCAAAACTTAATATTCAACACTTTCTAAATGGATTGGTGAAAGAAAACAGCAACTTTTGTGAAGTGGATTAAGAGAACCAGTAAAACAGTATGCACTTTACATCAGAGAATGACAAATGCTCATTCATTGACTAAAAAGCTTTTTTCTAGCTTAATTCCTAAAACTGTATATTTTCCTTTTAGAAACTGAAAGTTTATGATGTAAGCTATAACTAGAAACAATTTTGAAGAAATTTCATCAAGGATTGAAAGAGAACTAGGCAAATGAAATTGACAAGTTTCCAAACCAAAGCTGATAACAAGGATGACCCAAACTATTTTAAGGCCAATTGCCTGTTTGACTATTATTATGACTTGTAAAAAGCTGAAAACTACTTGTTACCACTTAATGACTAGAAACAAACTCTGAAACACCAATTATCAACACTTGAAAACCACTTAAAAGCTACTACCAAACACTCCTTTATCTGTTTTGATCAAACTTTTACAAAGACTTATTGAGTAATGGTTTAAACTGATACAAAAGCTATAGCAGACTAGTTTCAATGAACAAAATGAAGTGTATTCAAGCTAAGAACAAACAATAACCAAGGCTAGAACTGAAAGTAAGCTGTTATGTTAAAAAGTAACTGAATTATGCAGAAACTACAACTAGAACACAATAATGCAAGATTAAGCTACAAAACACTAGAATCAATCAAACATCAACTACTCATCAAGTAAAACAGGCAGCCATCAAGATTAACTAGGAAAATTAAACATGCAATTGACTGATTTAGAGGAACAAAAATCAAGAGCTATAGAACCTATTGTAGAAGTCCTTTGGGAAGAAGAGGAGCGCTGAGCTCTCTTGCACTAGTGACACCACCACCTATCACTAGTAATCAACTCAAATCAATCAACAATCAACTGCAAATCATCAAACTGCCATGAAATCTCCAAAAGAACTAGGAATGAACTGAATTCTGAACAAACAGCTACAAATCTTCACCAATGTCAGTTATGATCAATGTATGATCATAACAAACATCAAACAGCCACAATATGATCACACAATAGCAGGTAATGAACTGGAATGATAAGAACACTTTTGGCGAGAAAAAGGAAATTTGAAATTTATTGAAGGAATTCTGTTATAAAGGTTGTTACAAGCTACTAACTAACTAACTAACTCAAGAGTTTGTCAGACTCTTGAGTTGTTAGGGTAGAATGAGGGAAAAAGGGAAAGGGAAAATTTAACTATGTGTTTTACAAAATTAAGCTACTATGAGAAATGAGGTACATCCTAGCTATTTATAGGCATGAGAGGAGATTCTGTTGGGGTTTGTGACGTGGCAGAACCAATTACAACTTGCCACGTGGAAGAATTCTGCATTTGCTCTTTGAAGGTGATGAACTAAATTGGGTGTTTTTGATTGAGTGGATGATTTGTTAATTGGATAGCACCATTGAATTCCTCTCTTCAAAACGAGCAAAATTGATGTTTTGATCTTCTCATGAAACGGCTTCAATCAAAAACCCGATCCTGGAAATATTTCCTGTTAAAGAAGATGACACGTGGCGTCTTCTGGTTGGTTGAGGAGAAGTGTTGCGGATTACACTGTTGAGATATGGTAATAAATGAAAGGCGGCAGTAGTGGGCTTATGTGGTGATCCGTGTGAAGCACTTTCTTTATTCCCATTGGCTAAAATCTTTAACACATGGATTAAACTTGCAATTCTTTCCAAAATTGGCAGATTTGGTCCCTATACTTGGCAGATTCCCATTTCAAGCTAGGATCTTCATTCCTTTGTCATTTTTGGTCCTTTAACTTCCAAAACTTGTACAAAATGGTCCTTTGACTGAGTTGACTTGATAGTTTGACCAGGTTTGACTTGAATCTTGACTTTTCATTATTTGCACTTTAAGCCCTTCAACTTTCACAAATTGTCAAGATAGGTCCTTGAACTTCAAAGTCTTGTCACTTTTGATCCTCTTTTGTCTTTTTCATCCATTTGAGCTTGGTTTTTCCTTGTTTGCTTGAAAATGTATCTTCTTACCTACAAAAGTGCACACAAACACAAACATACCACATAACACTGCTTTTTTACAAGATAAATGGGTATTTTGCTTCATGTTTTAGGGTTATTTGTTGATAAAAGGATATGAGTTTAAGCTCATATCAAATTCCCCTACACTTGAGCATTGCCATGTCCTCATGCAATATTATATTTCAAGGCTTAAAAATTTACATTTCCCTCATAATTAATCCACCTTGGCCATATGAGATGCATCTACACTACTCTAAACTAGATGATGCATGATTTTGACTTTTTTACAATGTAATGCAAAGAAAACAATTCTATCTATATCTTTTTGACTTTTCTTGAAATGGTTTTGATGAAAATAACTCATAAAGAAATCAACGACTTGGATTAGGGCTTGGGTACCATGGACATTTATCACCCTCAAGTTTTACTTTCCCCATACCAAGCTAATAAATGGGATCATTGCATTCACAAGTAAAAAGTGCATCAACTTATTCATGACAATTAAATGTGGAACCGGTTATTAATTGAGCAAATTGCTTGTGGGCAAATTTGTCATTATTCAAGTATGAAATATAAGAAGTGTAAAATCCAAAAATAAGGAAGCACGGTTTTAATCCTAAGTAATCTTCTCATCCATTACTTGAAAAACCGCTCACAATTAATACAAGTCCGTATTAAGAGTAATAAGTCATTTGCCTTATGTGTAAAATCCTCATGTCATGCTTTCATAAGTAACTACTCACTCGCTAAGGAAAGAAAAATAAAACTCACGCAATAATTTACATCCGCATCTTTTTGAGATTTTGGATCTTCAACCCCGCAACCCGTCAAGGTAATATTGGATTGGAGCAATCTATTGAATCCCCGCAACCCGTCAAGGTAATATTGGAACTCAATAGTCACTATAATTAACACCACACTGCCCCTCTTGGGAGTCTTGCATTATTTTTTTTTTCTTTTTCTTTTTTTTTTTTTCTAGCCACTCATTTTTTTTCATAAGCCGCTCTTATTTTTCTTTATTCCTCACAAAGAAATTTGCAAAGAAGAAAAGGAAAAACACCCGCTAAATATGGAGCATGACACAAGTCTAGTACACATAAAACGTGCTAACTTAGAATCTTAAGACGTACTCATACCAACCATGAATGATTAGCCAAAAATGCATAAGAGATTACAAACCAATTAAAACCGTACTTGATTATTTATTAACAATTATATACAAGCGAAGAAAATAGAGGCAAAGAAGAGAAGGGTTTAGCCACAAGTAATTGCCATGAAGTCTATCTAGCCCTTTTACACTTGCTTCAACTCTATCATTTCCCATTCTCCACAAATTTAAAATTTCAAATAATGAAATTGGTGGAAGCTTAGCCTAATAGACCAATGAAGGACTACATGGTTAAGGATACTAGCTAGAGAGTGCTAAAATAAGCAAACTCGGGTTGAGTCAAAATATCCATGGCGGGCCTAATATGTCAAAGAAGTCTAAACTTGTTAAAACCATGTTTTATTATATTTTTCCTTTTTATATATTTTTGATGAAAACTAAAAGAAGAAATATATACAATGCAAATGTGTTATGCAAATGAAAAATGATTGATGCAAAAATTATGAATGCATATTTTTGTTGGCCAAAGTAGATCAAAAATTTGAAAAATGTTGAAAATTCAATTTTCCATGTTAACATGCAAGACAATGACAAGTTCTAGGTAAGGTCACTTCGATAGAAGACCCCCCTACACTTAAGCTAAACATTGTCCTCAATGTTTAAGAGCATGGAAGTATAAAAACTTCCCCTACACTTATGACAATGAATAGACTTTGCTTAACCCAAGTTAAGGAAAGGACTACTATTAGTGAAATCATGTTTAAGCACAAGGTGTCAATGAAAAATCACTAAAGTAACGAAGTGAACCGGATATAAGGGCCTCCTCCATAAGCTCCAAAACACAATATGAGTGAGCAACCCTACAAACAAGCATGAAGACAAAAGAAGGTCTCCCCTACACTTATCTCCAAGTCTATGCCTTTATTTCTAACCTACAACACTCTAAACCTAGTTATACGATGCTTGAGTTAATGAGTCTCTAGCTCGACTCGTCCCTCAATGAATTAATTCATGGGGAAAATGGGGACCTCTTGGACCATTTCAACGGAAATGTCCTCCCCAAAGTAATGTTTAACACGGTGACCATTCACTTTAAAATTTGGACCATCGGGTTGGGATAACTCAAGAGTTCCATATGGAAACACTTGAGCAATAGTGAATGGACCGGACCATCTCGACTTAAGCTTGCCCGCAAAAAGCTTCAATCTTGAGTTAAAGAGGAGAACCGGCTCTCCAACTTTGAACTCACGATTCTTAATCTTAGCATCATGCAATTTCTTAGTCTTTTCCTTGTATAGCAAAGAATTCTCATAGGCATTGGCTCTCAACTCATCCATCTCATTGATTTGATCTTTCCTATGTGAACCAGCTTGGTTTAAATCAAAGTTAGCCCACTTGAGAGCCCAAGATGCCTTATGTTCTAACTCAAATGGGAGGTGGCACGCTTTTCCATAGACAAGCCTATAAGGAGTACAACCAATTGGTGTCTTAAAAGCCGTCCTAAACGCCCACAAAGCATCATCAAGCTTATCCGACCAAGAAGCTCTATGCTCTCCCACCGTTCTCTCTAAAATTCTCTTTAAACCACGATTTGTGACCTCGGTTTGACCATTTGTTTGAGGGTGATACGCGGTAGAAAGTCTATGATTCACTCCATATTTCTTCATAACTCTCGTGAATTGATCATTACAAAAGTGCGTACCACGATCACTTATGATGGCCCGAGGTACACCAAATCTAGCAAACAATTGTTTCAAGAACTTTACAACCACTCTAGCATCATTAGTAGGTAAGGCTTTAGCCTCCACCCACTTGGACACATAATCCACCGCCACAAGTATATACTTGTTTCCCTTAGAGGATGGAAAAGGTCCCATGAAATCTATTCCCCATACATCAAATATCTCACACTCTTGGATAAAATTTTGTGGCATCTCATCACGTTGTGTAATTTTTCCTTGTCTTTGACAAACATCACAAAATTTCACCATCTCTTGAGCATCCTTGTAAATGGAAGGCCAATAGTAACCCGAATCAAAAACTTTCTTGGCGGTGTAGTTAGGCCCAAAATGTCCACCCGTAGGTCCTTTATGACATGCCTCTAAGATTTTAAATGCCTCGGGCCCATCTACACACCGTCTAATGATTTGGTCCGCACATTGCCTAAAAAGATATGGATCATCCCAAAAGTAATACTTAACGTCCTTAAGAAACTTTTTCTTTTGTTGATAAGTAAGACCCTCAATAAGCACATTGCCCACAAGATAGTTTGCAATATCCGCAAACCAAGGTGTGGCATCCTCTTGGGAAGAGATAGACATGAGCTCCTCTAATGGAAAGGATTCATTGATTTCTTGATGTGGGAAATCACCTTGAAAAGGATGCTCAAGTCTACTCAAATGATCCGCCGCTAAATTCTCGGCCCCTTTTTTTTATCACGAATCTCTATCTTAAACTCTTGAAGCAACAAAACCCATCTCAAAAGCCTAGGCTTAGCATCTTGTTTTGTCATAAGATATTTGAGAGCGGAATGATCCGTATACACTATGGTCTTGGAAAGCACAAGGTATGGTCTAAACTTCTCAAAAGCATATACTATAGCAAGCAACTCTTTTTCCGTGGTAGTGTAATGAAGGTATGGTTTTACTCCCAAGTGAACGGGGGGTTAGGTGGCGCGAAGCACTTAAGTACCTATTGACCCTTAGATGGCATTTTATAGCACATCGCCTTTCTATTCACTTAAATGTTCGTATTCTTCGAATTATTGCTTATTGAGAGTATTTATCTATTCTTGCTTTATTTTGTTTGATCGATACGCGTGTCAAGGACCGGAACGCCCCTCAACACGGTGTATTGCCTCGGCAATACTTATGGAAGATATGTAGATTGATTGTTCTTATACGTATACGTATTTACTTATAAAAATATATGGAAAATATTTTTGTATTTATGAGTTTTTAAAGGAAAATACTATATGTACATAAAAACCGAGAGAATCCAATAATATATATTTTTGGGTGCAATCTCTTAGGAAAAAGATTGCTTTTTGGATTTTTTAATTTTTTTTTTGGTCAATTCTTTAGGAAAAGAATTGTTTTGTTAATTTTTTAGTTTTTATATATTTTTATATTTTTGATTTTTTATTTGTTTTTGATTTATGATACGTAAAAATAACGTTCACCAAATGAACGGATCCCAAAAGCCAATGAAAACCGTCAACCGATAGTCTCTCGTGTAGTCAAAGAACCGGCAGCGGCGCCATTTGAAATGTGTATAATGCAAGTTCGTTTTCTCAGTTCTTAACCAATAGAAAGTCCAATCAATATCAGATTTATAATTGTTCTTGGTTGTTCAAGCTTGCTTGGTAATCTATTGCTAATTCAAACAACACTATTTAAAAATGAAAAATATAAACCTACTTATACGTAAAACAAGTTGCAAATTCCAAGTTTTTATTCAAACAAGATATAAAATGCAAACCTTGAAACTAAAAGGACTGATTATGTAAATTCTATGAAATGTAAATGCTTGAAATGTAAATTCTAAAAGTTATAAGGACTATTAATGCAAAACAGTTAACTAAAAGGACCAAACTTGTAAAATTTATAACAAACCTAACCAAAAATGTAACAAAATAACAACTTGACAACTGAAATGTAACAACTTCCAAATGTAAAGGACTGAATTATGCAAATACCACAAAATTAGAAAGTTTAGCTAGGTTTAAGAACTGATTAAAATTCTAGGGACTAAAATGCAATTTTTACAAACTTTTAACTAAAAACGGGACACAAACAAGATTAAGCTCGTTTGAGCTTATTACTCAACCAATTAAGCTGAAACAACTTGCAAAACTCTTAAAATCCAATTTTAACTACGTGTATCTAAGGAATTTTGCTAAAAGTCCAAAATAAGCAAAAGAGTGCTTATTAATAAGCTCAAAATAAGCTCCAGCTCAAACCAAACAGTCACAATTTGATTTTTGTGAAGAAACTGATTAAGCACTTGATTTAAAGAAGGGGAAATCAAACTAGAAACATTTTCATCCAGTAATGAAGAAGAAATCTGAAATAAGCTCTTTTGAGCTTATGTTGACCAGGTTTGACCAATTTTTATGAAAAAGCTCAAAATTTCAAAACTTAATATTCAACACTTTCTAAATGGATTGGTGAAAGAAAACAGCAACTTTTGTGAAGTGGATTAAGAGAACCAGTAAAACAGTATGCACTTTACATCAGAGAATGACAAATGCTCATTCATTGACTAAAAAGCTTTTTTCTAGCTTAATTCCTAAAACTGTATATTTTCCTTTTAGAAACTGAAAGTTTATGATGTAAGCTATAACTAGAAACAATTTTGAAGAAATTTCATCAAGGATTGAAAGAGAACTAGGCAAATGAAATTGACAAGTTTCCAAACCAAAGCTGATAACAAGGATGACCCAAACTATTTTAAGGCCAATTGCCTGTTTGACTATTATTATGACTTGTAAAAAGCTGAAAACTACTTGTTACCACTTAATGACTAGAAACAAACTCTGAAACACCAATTATCAACACTTGAAAACCACTTAAAAGCTACTACCAAACACTCCTTTATCTGTTTTGATCAAACTTTTACAAAGACTTATTGAGTAATGGTTTAAACTGATACAAAAGCTATAGCAGACTAGTTTCAATGAACAAAATGAAGTGTATTCAAGCTAAGAACAAACAATAACCAAGGCTAGAACTGAAAGTAAGCTGTTATGCTAAAAAGTAACTGAATTATGCAGAAACTACAACTAGAACACAATAATGCAAGATTAAGCTACAAAACACTAGAATCAATCAAACATCAACTACTCATCAAGTAAAACAGGCAGCCATCAAGATTAACTAGGAAAATTAAACATGCAATTGACTGATTTAGAGGAACAAAAATCAAGAGCTATAGAACCTATTGTAGAAGTCCTTTGGGAAGAAGAGGAGCGCTGAGCTCTCTTGCACTAGTGACACCACCACCTATCACTAGTAATCAACTCAAATCAATCAACAATCAACTGCAAATCATCAAACTGCCATGAAATCTCCAAAAGAACTAGGAATGAACTGAATTCTGAACAAACAGCTACAAATCTTCACCAATGTCAGTTATGATCAATGTATGATCATAACAAACATCAAACAGCCACAATATGATCACACAATAGCAGGTAATGAACTGGAATGATAAGAACACTTTTGGCGGGAAAAAGGAAATTTGAAATTTATTGAAGGAATTCTGTTATAAAGGTTGTTACAAGCTACTAACTAACTAACTAACTCAAGAGTTTGTCAGACTCTTGAGTTGTTAGGGTAGAATGAGGGAAAAAGGGAAAGGGAAAATTTAACTATGTGTTTTACAAAATTAAGCTACTATGAGAAATGAGGTACATCCTAGCTATTTATAGGCATGAGAGGAGATTCTGTTGGGGTTTGTGACGTGGCAGAACCAATTACAACTTGCCACGTGGAAGAATTCTGCATTTGCTCTTTGAAGGTGATGAACTAAATTGGGTGTTTTTGATTGAGTGGATGATTTGTTAATTGGATAGCACCATTGAATTCCTCTCTTCAAAACGAGCAAAATTGATGTTTTGATCTTCTCATGAAACGGCTTCAATCAAAAACCCGATCCTGGAAATATTTCCTGTTAAAGAAGATGACACGTGGCGTCTTCTGGTTGGTTGAGGAGAAGTGTTGCGGATTACACTGTTGAGATATGGTAATAAATGAAAGGCGGCAGTAGTGGGCTTATGTGGTGATCCGTGTGAAGCACTTTCTTTATTCCCATTGGCTAAAATCTTTAACACGTGGATTAAACTTGCAATTCTTTCCAAAATTGGCAGATTTGGTCCCTATACTTGGCAGATTCCCATTTCAAGCTAGGATCTTCATTCCTTTGTCATTTTTGGTCCTTTAACTTCCAAAACTTGTACAAAATGGTCCTTTGACTGAGTTGACTTGATAGTTTGACCAGGTTTGACTTGAATCTTGACTTTTCATTATTTGCACTTTAAGCCCTTCAACTTTCACAAATTGTCAAGATAGGTCCTTGAACTTCAAAGTCTTGTCACTTTTGATCCTCTTTTGTCTTTTTCATCCATTTGAGCTTGGTTTTTCCTTGTTTGCTTGAAAATGTATCTTCTTACCTACAAAAGTGCACACAAACACAAACATACCACATAACACTGCTTTTTTACAAGATAAATGGGTATTTTGCTTCATGTTTTAGGGTTATTTGTTGATAAAAGGATATGAGTTTAAGCTCATATCAAATTCCCCTACACTTGAGCATTGCCATGTCCTCATGCAATATTATATTTCAAGGCTTAAAAATTTACATTTCCCTCATAATTAATCCACCTTGGCCATATGAGATGCATCTACACTACTCTAAACTAGATGATGCATGATTTTGACTTTTTTACAATGTAATGCAAAGAAAACAATTCTATCTATATCTTTTTGACTTTTCTTGAAATGGTTTTGATGGAAATAACTCATAAAGAAATCAACGACTTGGATTAGGGCTTGGGTACCATGGACATTTATCACCCTCAAGTTTTACTTTCCCCATACCAAGCTAATAAATGGGATCATTGCATTCACAAGTAAAAAGTGCATCAACTTATTCATGACAATTAAATGTGGAACCGGTTATTAATTGAGCAAATTGCTTGTGGGCAAATTTGTCATTATTCAAGTGTGAAATATAAGAAGTGTAAAATCCAAAAATAAGGAAGCACGGTTTTAATCCTAAGTAATCTTCTCATCCATTACTTGAAAAACCGCTCACAATTAATACAAGTCCGTATTAAGAGTAATAAGTCATTTGCCTTATGTGTAAAATCCTCATGTCATGCTTTCATAAGTAACTACTCACTCGCTAAGGAAAGAAAAATAAAACTCACGCAATAATTTACATCCGCATCTTTTTGAGATTTTGGATCTTCAACCCCGCAACCCGTCAAGGTAATATTGGATTGGAGCAATCTATTGAATCCCCGCAACCCGTCAAGGTAATATTGGAACTCAATAGTCACTATAATTAACACCACACTGCCCCTCTTGGGAGTCTTGCATTATTTTTTTTTTCTTTTTCTTTTTTTTTTTTCTAGCCACTCATTTTTTTTTCATAAGCCGCTCTTATTTTTCTTTATTCCTCACAAAGAAATTTGCAAAGAAGAAAAGGAAAAACACCCGCTAAATATGGAGCATGACACAAGTCTAGTACACATAAAACGTGCTAACTTAGAATCTTAAGACGTACTCATACCAACCATGAATGATTAGCCAAAAATGCATAAGAGATTACAAACCAATTAAAACCGTACTTGATTATTTATTAACAATTATATACAAGCGAAGAAAATAGAGGCAAAGAAGAGAAGGGTTTAGCCACAAGTAATTGCCATGAAGTCTATCTAGCCCTTTTACACTTGCTTCAACTCTATCATTTCCCATTCTCCACAAATTTAAAATTTCAAATAATGAAATTGGTGGAAGCTTAGCCTAATAGACCAATGAAGGACTACATGGTTAAGGATACTAGCTAGAGAGTGCTAAAATAAGCAAACTCGGGTTGAGTCAAAATATCCATGGCGGGCCTAATATGTCAAAGAAGTCTAAACTTGTTAAAACCATGTTTTATTATATTTTTCCTTTTTATATATTTTTGATGAAAACTAAAAGAAGAAATATATACAATGCAAATGTGTTATGCAAATGAAAAATGATTGATGCAAAAATTATGAATGCATATTTTTGTTGGCCAAAGTAGATCAAAAATTTGAAAAATGTTGAAAATTCAATTTTCCATGTTAACATGCAAGACAATGACAAGTTCTAGGTAAGGTCACTTCGATAGAAGACCCCCCTACACTTAAGCTAAACATTGTCCTCAATGTTTAAGAGCATGGAAGTATAAAAACTTCCCCTACACTTATGACAATGAATAGACTTTGCTTAACCCAAGTTAAGGAAAGGACTACTATTAGTGAAATCATGTTTAAGCACAAGGTGTCAATGAAAAATCACTAAAGTAACGAAGTGAACCGGATATAAGGGCCTCCTCCATAAGCTCCAAAACACAATATGAGTGAGCAACCCTACAAACAAGCATGAAGACAAAAGAAGGTCTCCCCTACACTTATCTCCAAGTCTATGCCTTTATTTCTAACCTACAACACTCTAAACCTAGTTATACGATGCTTGAGTTAATGAGTCTCTAGCTCGACTCGTCCCTCAATGAATTAATTCATGGGGAAAATGGGGACCTCTTGGACCATTTCAACGGAAATGTCCTCCCCAAAGTAATGTTTAACACGGTGACCATTCACTTTAAAATTTGGACCATCGGGTTGGGATAACTCAAGAGTTCCATATGGAAACACTTGAGCAATAGTGAATGGACCGGACCATCTCGACTTAAGCTTGCCCGCAAAAAGCTTCAATCTTGAGTTAAAGAGGAGAACCGGCTCTCCAACTTTGAACTCACGATTCTTAATCTTAGCATCATGCAATTTCTTAGTCTTTTCCTTGTATAGCAAAGAATTCTCATAGGCATTGGCTCTCAACTCATCCATCTCATTGATTTGATCTTTCCTATGTGAACCGGCTTGGTTTAAATCAAAGTTAGCCCACTTGAGAGCCCAAGATGCCTTATGTTCTAACTCAAATGGGAGGTGGCACGCTTTTCCATAGACAAGCCTATAAGGAGTACAACCAATTGGTGTCTTAAAAGCCGTCCTAAACGCCCACAAAGCATCATCAAGCTTATCCGACCAAGAAGCTCTATGCTCTCCCACCGTTCTCTCTAAAATTCTCTTTAAACCACGATTTGTGACCTCGGTTTGACCATTTGTTTGAGGGTGAT